>NQII01004372.1:75433-111125 GCA_002778355.1 Clitarchus hookeri
GGGGTTGTGGGCTAGCGTCGCTCTAAAATTCCTAAACCGTCACACGACAAATGTAATTACCCTCTGTAATTATGATTTAATTTCCTTCTACAGTATGTATAACCTTATTACGATTTACTTACCCTCGACAGGAGTTGAACCGAGGAATAAATTGGTGCACATGTATTAACCCTCGCCAGGATTTGAACCAAAGTCTATGTTAGTATAAATGTACTTATGCTTGAATTACCCTCGATGGGGATCAAACTAAGATCTTTCTCACTATAAATGTAACTATGTTTTAAATTTGATGGGATTCGAACCAAGGACTAACCCAATAAAAACGTACTTAAGCATTAATTACCCTCGATGGAAATCGAAGCAAGGTTTATGTCAGTATAAATATATTTATGGTTTCCATAACCTCGACGGGGTTCGAAACGAGAACTGATCTAGTATAAATGTATTTACAGTTTAACTATCCTCGATGGAAATCGAAGCAATTTTTATGTCAGTGTAACTATATTTATGATTTCCTTAAATTCTATGGGATTAGAACCGAAGACTTGTGTATAAATGTATTTACTGTTTAATTATCATCGACAACTATCTAATCAGGTAGTAGACAAGTATAAATGTTATTATGCTACTCTTACCCATGGTTATAGGGTGCAGGCATTTAGTATCCCTCTTTCCGAGACCTCTTCCCATTGTAATGAAATGGAAGTTAGGCCACTGATGACTCCCAAGCATGCTCAAACCTATTCGCTATCACTTCTGACGTTGCTCCTCGCGCTCGTACATATCCAGAGAAGAAACACGAGGCTGCTGTATACCTTTCCGTTATAGAATTATCGTGGAAGAAGTTCCTGACGCACAGCGTATTGCTGTCAGCGAGTCTTGTTCGGGTTGCTTAACCTCACCCTTACACCGAAATGAAAACACGCTTACAAATTATTTTTTTTACAATATTTTGTCCATCCATAATAAGTAAATCAGAATGTTTCTTTACTGTATACCGAAACTGCACGTATGGAAGCCCTAATGCATTACAAATAAAATAGACTTATTAAAATTGGCTAATGATTGTATTTTTTTTACCGCCAAGAAACGCTTGAAATTCTTGCCCTTCAGTTGGCCACGTTTTATGACTAAAAATATGTTTTTGAATATTCAATAAATCGTACTTTTCTTCTTGTTACGTGATTGTATTCGGATACACTCCCAAAACCCTATGCGCTAATAGTAGCGGTACCAGGCTTCTCTGGGTACATGAATATGGTTTCATTTGCTGTGGATTGAGTACCTCATTCTTATTGCTTTGACGCATTTCAGAAATACGAGTATACATATTTTTATTCGCCGTCTCCAAACTCTGAGCGTCAAAATTGTAGTTTACACAGCTCACAGGGACAAAACATGCGCAATGATTTCACAGGAATATTTTTCGATCTCCTGCCACTTGGCGTCATGAAAACCGTTGCACTTTATGAATTCAAATTCTTCACACACTACTGACCAAACTTTTTCTGTCACGCCATGAAAATTTTTTTAGAGGATGCTTTATTTTCGGAAACATGCTTTCTCTTCAGAAGAATGGATGGCGTAGTATGCTTTCCAGCTGTATATTTAATTTATCGGAGTCCATATTGTAGGATTAAACAGAACACATCCTCCATCACTTCATATTGCCAGTCTCAATAATTTGACTGATTGGTGGCGCGATCCATCACACACGGATTGTTCATTAGCTTCATCCCCTTTTCGCACTTGTCACTCGCGTGCACGGTTTTATTGTTCTCTCCAATTTGCTTGCTCTTCAAATTCCAAGCACACACGGAGGATTTTTTTTTTTTTGGGAAGGGATGCGTTCATCACGATATTGTTTTATAAAACAGATACCTGTATGCAGAATACTGTTTATTTACTCTGAGCTTTTGTGGCATTGAGAAATAAAGAACTGAGATAAGCCCGAAATAACGATGGATTATATATATATATATATATATATATATATATATATAATTCTAAGTGTGTTTTTTTTTCATAATTCAACCAGCTACATTATCCTATAATATTTTAATGTTGGTGAATTAGTCTATTATTCGTTTTTACATAATTTAATTGTTAAATATAAACTTTATATATGTTGTATATATAATAGACACTGAAATAATATGATATAGATTCACAAGTAAAGTAAAATTAATAGTTTTGCACGTTTTGTAAAATAATTTAAAAATTATGTATTATTTCGGAATAGAGTCAGATCCGTTTTCGACATTCTTAAGGGGGCAGCTACAAAATTTTAGTATAAAATCCTATGTTAAGGAAATTTCTCCTAAGTGGGTTTATTTTAAATATAGGTATTTCAAATAAAATGCATTGTGACGAATTTTTCAAAAAAAGATCCCTACCAGCGTTTATTTTAAATATAGTTAAGCATTACGTATTTTTTGTAAAACATACATTTCCTTGCACACAAACTAAACATGTAATGTAAAAATCTGCTCTGTACGGTACTTCTGAAAAATTCGTGAAGAATACATTTTGTTTGGAACGCATATATTTAAAATTAACCCACTCAGTCGAACTTTCCTTAACATGGGATTTCCTATTTAAATTTCGCAGCTGCCAGCCAGTAGGCAATTCATGTTTTACAAATTGGCCTGAAGAAAAATATTTTATTTAACATAGAGTGTACGTCCTTTCCACAACTTTTCTTGAAACTCGTTTCTTATACTTAGTCATTTACACAAAAGTGATTGTTAATCGCCGCGTTGGTGGAAATGTCATTACGAACTTACGAAGTGTTGGTAATTCGGGATGAGTCCTGATTCCGGTGTTAGACTAGGTTAGGTTTGTTTATTTCGTAAATCTTCTCATTACAATGTGCTCAGTTACCGGCTCAACTACAGGTTTTATATTGAGGCCTGTAAATTTTCTTTCTAAAGCTTATTGGGTATTGTTCCATATGGTTTGCTCTACATACGAATCAGTGGAAAACCGCTGATTCGCAGTCAAATGCAACTTCTGGAAACAGTGAAAATAGCTGCTCTTATAATAGGTGAGAAACCAGTGGTTGTTTCAGTGAAACAATTTAACTGATTTAATAAGTGACAGCGGTGAATTAAATTCCTTTCTATTGAATTTAACCAAATCATTACAAGAAATTGGCCTATAATTATTTCCGATAGTCACTGTTTTTGTGCAATTCAACGTTATAAAAAAAAGAAACGTAAGTAAAGACACAGAATTCACAATGCCTAATATTTAAACTCGAAGTAGCATGCTCTTAGACCGTGACCTCACCAACTGACCTACTGATGGAAGGGAGAAAATATCATTATTACACAATTTATTAAAAATCTGTAGATTTAATTCTATGCAATTTCTCTTCGTTTTTATTTCAATTGGTAATATTCACACCCATTGTTAATACAACTAGCACGTATGTATTCACTAACTTCACAACATTTGATGCAGTTCAAACTTACAAACCAAGCGTTATGACGGTTACGTGAAAACAAAATAAAACACGCAAAAAACGAAATTTAAGATTAAATGATTATTTTACCTCGTAAAATGGTATTTTAAAAGACGAACCCCATATTAAATGAGTATATTTTATGAGGTTTATTAACTTATGTGTCGTGTGTTATTTTATTTGATACGCCTTGTTTAACTAATCCATAAGTCAAAAAACAAATCACTAAAAACAGCAAATGAAATGGTTGATGAATCAGTGGAAAATGTCACTGAATCAACAAGTGAAAGAAAACAGTCATTTTTCACTAATTTTTCAGTTAAATTGACTGAAGTGACTGTTGAATATGTCACTGTTAACTGATTTAAATTTTGAAATTCTCACAGATTCGCATTTAGAATATGACGTTTCACAGTGTTAAAAACTAAAGAAATCAGAATTAGCTACTATTGTAATTTAATGGAAGTTTTATTATATTTGTAAAAATTTCATGTTGTTCAAATGTGTCGTAAATTATACTTTTATATTAAAAAACCTAAGTTGCTTTAATAGTTCACCATATACGAAAGTCTTTGGACTGTGGCCTTGTTCTTTACCCCACTTGCTTGTGGTCGTTGGATGATACCACATGTGCGCTTTTCTCCTCATCACTGTTCAAAGACGTATTCCAGTCTAAAAGTATTATCTAAATACTAAACAAATTTCGTAAACGTTAATTTTTTTTAAACTTTGCCAAAAGAAAGATTTTTACTGCAAGTGAAATATTATAAATTAGAAACATTTTGTTACGTGAAACATAATAAAAAATTATATATATTTATACATATAAAATCAACAGAACTTGCTTGTTAATGTAGAACAAATTTGAAAAACCAGTTTCTTAAGAATTCTCTGCAAAATACTAAAAGTGTTACTGTAGCCTAGGACAGTAGGTGAACGTGTCCTTACAATTTGAGCGAACTCTTGGTTTTCTACAATAATACACCGACCTGAAGGTTTTGTTTTACAGTTGAATGTAACCTAAGATAGAATATGGACCAATGTTATTTATTTGGTTAAACGTAAAAATACGAAGCCTTTTTTTATTAGATGTATAAAATATATTCATGGTAAACTAAGCACTTTTAAAATAGACCTTTGAAAAAAAAAATACTGCACGTAACTACATACATGCTAGCGAAATAATTAAATTAGTTCCTATCACTTGACGTTTTATTGCGAAAGTAACTATCTAAATTGAGGCCACTGAAGTTAGTGCTCCTAGTTTGACGCAAGGCTGCTTTGGTGTAGTGGTCAGTCTACTCGTCTCTCACCTAGGTGAACTGGTTTCCATTCCAGGCGGGGCCGCTCCCTGATTTTCGCACGTATGTATCGTGCCGGACGATCACGCTGGTCGGCGGGTTTTCTCGGGCATATTCCATTTCCCCCGCCCTTGCATACCAGCGCTGCTCCATAACTCATCTCGCTTCACCCTCATCGGCTCTCAAGACCTCGTCCAGAGCCGTCCATATCTCTCCGCTCCACCTTTATGATGCACGTTAGAGTACGAATCCGCATATCAATACATTCACATTACAAACTATTATATGATTTCACCTGGATGACTCATGAATCATGTGATCAGGCCCACGGTAACATTAATTTTACATATGACGGAAGGATACAAAATTGTAAGTACATTAGATTCGAAGCAGGTCTCGTCAAAGTGCTCAATTATCTGTAAACAGACTATATGCTCACTGCGCAGTAACCACGGAAACGGTTGTCAAGAGCTGCTCGACCCCTCTTGTAACTCACTAGTGGTCGGTTCGATCTTTGCTGGTTCTACTTATTCCATTCCACGTAATTAACAACAGGCCAAGGATATTCGAGAGTCACATGGCTGGTTGTATTGCTCGCTAGGCCCAGGGATTGCATGAAAACACGGCCAGAAATTATACCCTGCCAAGGTTACTTCTACTACATATTGGCCAGATCAATGTTAGTAGTTCCAATAAGGGAACATTTTCGCCACTAGGTAAGCACTAGTGTCGGCAGTGTACCAGATTTTCTCTATTTTCTACGTTAATAAACAGGACAGTTACAATAATCATAAATCAAATACTATTAAATAATTTCGTAACTCAGTAACATAATTCTCTATTATTATTCACGTAGCTTAAAATTTTAATTAGATGTTATATTTTGGAACACTGCGCAACCTAGCGGCGGAAATTTTCCCTATTCCAGACTCTCCCATAAGAAATCTCGTTTTGTTCCTAACCTGAGTAGATTTAATCTTAATTTTAATGAACTCTTCCTTGTTTTCAATGAGACATACACGTTATTTACTAAAACTCCTTTGGAACATTTCAGTTTTCAGCACAAGCAAAATAATTGTGTTTGTATTTATAAATAAAAACCATATAAATGCCTTTATGTAAGCGTCCACATGCATATGCGTGTGTACAAACACACGCATATAAGTAGTTGTACGAGTAATGGATAAAATGAAATCTCACTTTACAGGCAATCCGCAAGACCTTACATATTTTAAATAAAAATTCCCTTCGACAGTTATTCTGTGCGTGCATTATACATATGCATATTGATAATGTATATTAGTATACTCACAGTATGTTCACGTATAACACCGACGAACTCCTGATGCAAGTGATGCCTCGTAAAAATATAGCTCAAATGTTTACACTTGACATATAGCGTAAAGCGCTTCCTAAGGATTGTACGGGTCCTTATAATAGGATATGATTAACTGGCTAGCTGCGAATAGTTCAGGAAATAAATTTACTTGGAAATCTGTGTGTATGGATGAGGGGTTGCCGCCCAGTTGTTGCTTGAAATACTGCTGTGCGCAGTGACAATCGAATATTCATGGCGTACAATAAATAAAAAAATGTAAAAAGTAACATTAACTGTCTTGTTTTGCTACGCTAGAATTCACAAAGTTTTCGAGATAGGGGTGAATATTATGCATTAATGTTTCGAAAATGGTGCGATGGTGGCTACCAACACAAGAAGACTAATTTTGTAAATTTTAGCATTCTTGTTTATTATCATCCATGAATATTCAATTGTAGTTTCACTCTGGGAAATGTTCAAGCAACAACGAGGAGACAATACCCGTTACCTTTATGGCCTACTTATACGACAAAGACAGTAATCGCTGTAGAAATACTTATGCGGCCTCGTTCCCTTGCTAAGTGTCTAGGAGCTGGTAGTAACATAATTACGCTCGCGCACTGAGTTCTGGTTTCCCAGAAGTGTTAACGCCATTTCGCAATACACTGGTGGCCTATTGGTTCATCTGATATATCGCCTGTTGAACATTATGACTAGACGTGATGCCAGTTTCCTCCTGGCTGCAGTGGCGGTTATTTAACAGCATAATTCGTGACAACTGTTTACGAATCTGTCACAGTTGAGATTCTGCGCATTTCTTATTCCATGTCTAATTGTGTCGATGGTTGTATCAAAATACGTGGCGGTCAAGTAGGCACCCTTTTCCGCATGTGTACGGAACACTCTCCTAACATATTAATACAATATTTTGGTATGTGCACACTAGTACTGAAATTTCGTTTCAATCTAATGGTTTGTAAATTAAAAAGAGTAAGAGATCCCCCAGGTACTGTTTTAAGAGACGAGAGGGTATATGGTACGGTATTACATTTTCAGTAATTGAATATGTACTTAATTGATGTATTTTTTCCGTTGTATTAATTAGAATACTATCTTTACGTCTAGCTGTGTCAGCAAATATTTTTTCTAGTTGGTAAGTATTTGCAAAACTCAGAAAAAGTGCTTAAATATTCGTGTCGTTATGAAAGTTACTGTCTTATCTTGACATATTAATGAGGTCAAATAAAAACATGTTCGATGTTTCCGAAATACAGTAAAATTTCTGCTTATTGGAACATGGTATTAAGGTTTAGTGAAGTTAACTACTTTTTTTACGCGAATTAAAATAAATGCTTTTAATAGTAATTCCAGTAGTTTTTTTAGCGTGGTAAGTATGAAAGGCGTACGCACAGTTGAATTTACATATTGTTGTTACGTATCAGTTACTGCAGCGAAATGGTGGAAATGTCATGCCCGGTCATGTTCTCTGGTATATTCATACGCGGGAAAGGAAGAGAATGGTGTTGGGGCGGGGTCGCAAGCTTGTTTTTTGAAACAATCCGTGTTTAAATCACACTTGTTATCCGGCGAGGTCACTCTCGCCCGCGCACAGCGGGTGATTGCTTCCCGACTGGGCAGGGCAACGCACGCGAAACGTCGCCCTGGGTGTCGAATGTCTGACTGTGGAACGATTGTCGGCGACCTGCGTGTCGATAGATCGATACACAGAGCAACTAAGTCGATATGCCCAGCATTCAATGCCTCCTCGTCCTGGCCTATCCCTTCCCCGTCCACCTGCGCGACAATTTTTTGCCAACGAAGTTTGGTCAAATGGGGTCGAGTGCATGCGTGCAGGACGCTGACAAATCGAAAGCGGCATATGTAGATATTTAAAACTTTCATATTACGATAGCACGTAAACCACTTGCACTAGAATTCTGGAAAAAAAAAAAAATCTCAATTGACGTTCTTATTTCCTCTAGTTTTATTTCCTTGCTGTAAATAGACATTGTTCAATTTGGGAAAATGCAAATTTCTTCAAGAATTACACGTTCTAATACTTATTAAAATCGGCTTCTGTGCTGCAATTATGAGCCCTTGTCTAAACTTCNTCTTCAAGAATTACACGTTCTAATACTTATTAAAATCGGCTTCTGTGCTGCAATTATGAGCCCTTGTCTAAACTTCAGTTGTTTGAAACCAGCACGTCAGTAGCGCCTTTCATTTCCGAAATATTTGTGGTGCGAGTTATAGGTTATTCGTCGTGTAGGATGTTTCTAAGGTATTCATCCGATCTCAAAACGCTATATAATATTCAATATGTCCCCCTGCAGACGCACGGCATACATATACACGATAGTAAAACTCGTCGCACACATTAGCGAGCACGTCTGGTGCCACTGCAGCCACTGCTATTGTTAAGCTGTTTCCAAGTTCGACCATTGTTGTAATAGAGGGGCGGCGCATAAACTGAATCCTTCACAAACCTTTACAAGAAAAATCACACATAGTGAGATAGGGTGACCTTGGCGGTCAGTGGTGTAGTATTGTTCGAGCAAATTAACAAACGATCTCGTGAGCGGAAGTTGCATGTCTTCCACTCCTCGCGCGGCGCGGCGTGGCGGGGAAGACAGTTGCAGTCAGTAGAAACTACTACGGACCGTCTGCGACACATTCGGGAATGTCAAAACCCTAGTGTGGTTTCCCTACCCTTTATCATATGGTATACGAGGTTTCAATTGTTTTATGCTCCCATGTATACGGATACATCACAGTGACATTTGTTGTACTGTGCGTCCGAGGCGAATAAAAATATTTCAAAAGACTGGGTCAAACTAAAGATAGATTTGTGGAGTGACCGGAAAACATAATGATAATATGGATAGTGAACATTAATTTGAATTCCTTTGACGAACATACAAAAATTATTCGCAATAAAAATTATTTTGTATTAACAATAAATTGCGTTCAAAGAATTCACAACATCTATTGCTAACCCGTGTTATAATGTTTTATTTTCATATTACGCTGTTTTAAAATGCATAAACTGCCTTGAATGCAAATGCCATTTTAAAAATTTCCTGAAAATGTACAAACATTTTATTAAGGCTAAAATAATCGATAGGAGCAAATATGGAACCAAAGTAAAATTTCATATTTTTCTGAAATACTGTTAATAGCCTCGCCTGTCAACACTTTTTACTGGTTGGGTTTTTGCAATACAATTTTTGCCAACTACACGTTACTTCACAGTGTTCCAGATATATTATATGTCATTCAAATGACAGTGATATTCCGGCATTTTACAACGCAAAATAGTTCTGCTTTAGAAATTTCTTCATAAGCAATATTGTTTACCTTCAGCCTTTCTTGTGTTTCTTTTCTGCGGTCATAAAAGTTTTGAATTGTGAGTCGAACAACCCACAAATCAGAGTCACCCCAAACTTTTTTTCTGCTACTCGTCTCATTTTTTTCNTTTGAATTGTGAGTCGAACAACCCACAAATCAGAGTCACCCCAAACTTTTTTTCTGCTACTCGTCTCATTTTTTTTCCCATAGAGTACATGCTTCTTTATGTGTTAGTTTTCATACACTAATTTCCTTCCGTATTTTACATGATTTCGCCGCCTATTTCCATATCGTAGCTGCTGCTCGTTTCGTGGTCTTTAAATAGTATAAGTAAGTATGTCTTCCAGAAACTTCCCTGNTTTCCATATCGTAGCTGCTGCTCGTTTCGTGGTCTTTAAATAGTATAAGTAAGTATGTCTTCCAGAAACTTCCCTGTTATCATAAAACGCAATTATGATACCAATAATTTCTCACAGACTTCACAGTGAATAGATGAACGTTTTTATTCGAACATGCCATAACTCCTCTTTAGTGAATACCTTTCGCAAGACTGACGTGTTCTCTTTACATGCGCACAGGCTATACCGTAGGTATCGGTGACGCTGTTGTTTCGCTGTGATTGGCTTAGACCTTCCCCGCCGCCGTTGTATCTCCTTAACCCACAGCTGCATTTTTTACCGATATTTTGTTGACGTTGCCGAATTATACCAAATCAGCAAATCCTGACGGCCGATCCAACGGTGCGGAAGCTTTTTGTTCAGGAATGTTTGAACTGGCAAGTGCTCCGTCCTGCTGCAAAATTAAGTCACCGGAATTTTCCTGTAACTGCGGGAAAAGTCAGTTGTGCAACATTTGCAGGTATGATATTCCTGTGACAGTGTTGTCAGGAAAATATATACCTTTACTTCGTAATCGGCGTAGAACACACTCACTTGAGCGCAGTCTCTCTGCGGCACGACTATGTCACGTGGCTGCTGCGATCCCACGTCTGTACCTGTTGGCGGTTCACCGTACCAGGGAGATGAAACGTGGCCTCGTCACTGAACACTAAGCGTCAACGAGAAGTAATGCACAAAGCCGCACACTTTGTTGATCATGTTGGCGCAGGGCGTATACCAGTTCATACTTTCATGGTTTGAATAACAAACGCCGTCGCACAACACGCCAGATAGTCGTCTCGTACGGGGAATGGCTACCTCTCTGCTGGTACGACGAATAGACTANGACCTGTTCATTTCCCCTTACACAAACAACCTGTTTGTTGAAACTGCTCGTGTCAACGTCGAATGCTCCGAGCAGTAGGGGGTGCAATGCCACATTCTCACCGAGAATAACGCTGTACAGTTGTGGAGACCGCATAAGGTCTTCTGTTGTGAGGTCGTCATCGTGACGCATACTAAAGGGAGTTCGCCTACTGGCTACTCACCGTCTACGCACCAGGGAGGCACCTAGCGGCAACCATGCGAAACATTTCCATCCTTTTTTAAGTAGAGACTTGACATTCTCGCTGACGTGTGGGACCCCTGCATGGGCCAACCGAGAACTAAGTCAGCACCCAAGAAGTAAGAGGTTTGGGGGAAGGGCGATATTAAGTTTTTTTTCAGAAATGCAACCAAAACTTTATTGTCGGACATGTATTTCTCTCTTCAGCGCATGGTTCTCTGTTCCTTGGTTAAATATACTTTAACCTTTTGAAATCGCATAAACCTTTTTTAACAACCTGTAGGTATATTGAGGGATAAAATATATTTTTACCAACCTGTTTTATTTTTATGGATTCTTAAATTGAATAATTTTGTATTGCTTTACATAAGTGAAATAAATTAAAAAAAAATACTATTATATAATGCAACGGAACTTTTGTAAAATGTTTAAAAATTTTCGGATATTTATGTTTTTTGGTAATTTGGTGTACGAATTTAAAAATTGTGGCCTAAGAGCCTTAATGGCAGGCGAAAAAATTAAATAAACATTTAATTTTTTGAATTTATTCCCAAGGATCTTAATTGTTTAATTTTTATTTATAAAATTTGATATAATCTCGTAATTTTGTTATTAATTGAATTTTTTTAGCGTTGATTGTCAAACGCAGTTCGAAATCTTATTTTTTAGTAAAGAGAGATAAACAAGTTTTAGGTGCCAATAATTTATTTTTTGAGTTCTTTCATTAAACGTGAAGATAGGGCATTATTTTTCCTTCTTCACTGTCTGTTAATATAAGTTTTTTGATCAATATTTAAGTTGAAATATATGCATTTCAGTTCGGATATCTATAAATATATATATATATTTTTCCAATGTTGATTTAAAAAATGCTTAGTTAAGGGCGTTGCCTACCAATCATGTATGTAGTCATGGAGTTAATAAAGGGAATCAACTATATATTAATTTCTTCTCATTGGGTAATTTTAAAGTTAACTGTTTCAAAACAAATATTCAACACAACATTCTCAGAAAACACTACCTTATTAAATAAATTTCAAGAAAANAGTTAACTGTTTCAAAACAAATATTCAACACAACATTCTCAGAAAACACTACCTTATTAAATAAATTTCAAGAAATGTATAATCTATTAATTTTTTTTTGTTAAACGTAAATTTTTATGTTATATTTTGAAAAGAAAAAAAAAATCGAAAGATTTTTTGACGCTCTAGTATTTCTTATGATACGCCAGGTAGAATATATATTTTTTGAACGGTTAACTTTATAACTGCTGCATTGAGAAGGAATTTATATAACATTGACACCCCAATTAAACTCTGTGACTACAGCGCCCTTAACAGAAAAACACTCTAGTGCTTGTTTAAAAAGTGAGCAGTTCACTGAAATTCAGTGACAAACAGTTTACTTTACCAGTAATACAGTCAAATTGGTGCCAAAACACTCTAGCAATGAAAAAATTTACTTTCCACTCACCAGGAACCATTATATCAAATTTATGTATGTGCCTGAATCGTCAAATAATCATGCTTTGGCCGTAACTTGTGAAAAATAAAGTTATCTTTACGAACAACGAAACTTGAGCAATGCAATTTCTGCTTTAGAGGGGTTAAAACTTTAATATTGTTTTGTAAAAAGTAATGGCTTTTCAATCCACCCGTACATCAACCAACCAAACATTTTAGCACAAGTGGATGACGCGCAATTTTGTGAACATCCAATATTTAGTAATTCCACGTATTAATATGCCAGAAAATTATGGCATTTATTATACCCAATACATTGCCCTCGCCTCTTCACAATAATAAAATGGAGAGCATTATTCGCCGGTGAAACACGCATTTACAGAGTCAGTTGTTCTGTCTATTGGACTCTATCGCACAATGCTTTTATTGTTATGGACAAGAGTAAAAAAAAAAAAATCGTTTCGTATATGCGTTGTAGTCAATAAAATATTTCAAAAATGAATTTTTTTTTTGTTACTGCAGAAAATCAAATAACCCTTATAAACCTATTTTACGTGAAAGCGAGTGAACAGATGAACTGTGCTTCAATCAGGAATTAAATTTTATTTTTTATTACGATATCCTTTGCGCTTGTTGCTTTACAAGCGAGCATGACAGGCTTATGTCAGTTTTGTTTGCAATCAAGCGTGACTTAGGGTTATGTTTAAATAGTTCCTACTGAAGTTCTTCTTAATAAAAATGATAAGTAACGTTTTACGTTAAGGATTTTATTTATCCTGTGTCGTATTGATAAGCGGCCACTGGTTAATCAAGTCAGCGACTAGCCTCGTTGGTAGTTCGTGATAATGATATAATTTAATGATATTATAACAAATGTCTTGTGGTTTTCTGTGATCTGTTGATTTGGAAGCTGTGAGTTTAGCTATTTGTACACCTAACTATAAAAATGTGATATTTCAGTTTCCAGTCCGCAGTTAGTAGGGCAGAAACGCGTCAGGTTTTTCTTCAAGGTTTAGCTTTCCTCTCCCTCCATCCGAGTAGCAGAAACAAGGTTGGGCAGGAAGTCAGAGCCCCCCCCCCTCTTCTGCTGGAGTTAGAGGGGCCTAGGGGATAATGTCTTAAGCCTCATTCACATGTATGCTGATCACGCCGAACGTACACAGCAAAAAACTAGAAGAGCCATTTTAAAAAATCCGCCTTCGTTTTCCGCTTGAGCCATGCCGAAAAGTAGAGCTCACGCCAAATTTTCTGCTCTTGAAAAGAGCAAACTTCGCCAATATTGACCAAAAATCAGTTGTTTAATATACTTATACCAGTAATTTCTTGGGTAGTCAAAGTTTAGTGATGCAATAAATACGAATAATTTAGTGTACGTATTTATGTAATGTGAAATACGTAAATATATATGTTATTTTTATTCAACATTTGTACTAAACAAATGTAGTTACGAAATAAACCGCCAGACAGCCGTAAGCTCTAAAGAATGTTTGGAAGTATAAAACTAAATTACATTCTCCTGAAAGTTATTTAGTAAAATTTCGTACCACAGTGCAATTAATAAAATAGAGTGGGATCATGACAGTGTACAGTTTGTTGCTCAGCGCTTATTCTGGAATCTTGGTATTAAAAATAACGAACGAAACAACCAAGCAGGGAAATGATAACGCAGAAGAATTTGCTGGCATGTGAACGACCATGGGTTCAGTCTGATCTGTCTGTTCGGCGTCATCGGCGTACATGGCAACCAACCTTTAAAGATACTTAAACTTCCACTCTATAAATGTTAGTTTACATGGAATCATGCACATCTATAGTCTATTCGCGGTTTCTATACACTTTTTGAATGAAACCTTTGAAAAATCACCCCATATACGACCTATTTAGTTATTTCCTAAATATGCCATGCATCACAAGTGTTGTATACTTGTGCTAACATAAAATGCCAATTTTTGGTTAAATTGAAATGTTATTCCCATTTTATTTATAAATTACAATGATTCATTGATAAATAATATGAATAAAAATAGTGAGAAAACGTGTGTGTTGGTAACGCCTAGTAAGAAATAGTTCTCATGCAAAATAATATGTGAGTGCGCAGGAATGCGGTTCGTTGTCCTTTGGTGTTACTTTTTAGACTTGCAGGAGGCGAAGGAATATCCTGGAAGTAGATCTTTAAAAAGGTTTCAAAAAGAGTGAAGTAACCTTGACTGGATTATATAAAAATATTTTCAATAAGCTTACTAAAAAAATATTACTTTGAGGTGACAGTTTTTAAGGTTGAACTGATGCATGTTTATACGAAGAATTATACAGTATCCAATGATATTCCAAGTTATTTTGCGATGTGACATTTCAAGAAGTACTGCACCTACCAGGTAATGCAGAGGTTCTGAATTTGATGTTCATTTTAAATAAACTATTACCATTTATAAAATATAACACTACTTGTATTTTGTACTGTTCACTGTGCCAGCGTCCTGGGTTTAATATTTTTAGAGCAGCTAGGCATCTCTACACCGAGGAAAAAATATGGTTCTAGGAACCATATACACTTTTACCATCTGGTAGGCTGTAGCCAGAATCTATATATTGTTAATTATAAATAGTAATACCAACTGAACTGTTTGTTGCATTTCTATGTATTATTGTATTTGCTTCTGTACATATGTATTGTTGCTACAGCAGAGCACAGAATTCTTATTACTAAACATATTTTACCTCCAACAGACTAACTAGAACAATATTTGTATTGTTACCAAAACAATCACAATTGTAAAAACCTAACAGAATGTGTTTTTTCTAGTGCTAAGCAGTTCTGTAATCGGATTCGGAGGTATCAGCAACAGAATATTCAGTCAGGTAATTTGGTTATTACAATCCTAGGTAATTTTGTTATTACAATCCTAGTTGTTGCGGTAACAATCCAATATCGTTGAATGTTGTTCTGTTGGAGTTACTAACTGTTTTTTGAAGTACGAACGCAGTGCTCGGCAATAGCAGCAATATTTCCACAGACAGGGAAGCAACAAACAGTTCTGTTGACATTAATATCTATATCAAAAGGATTTATATGATACCCACAACCGATCGGGAGGCTGTCCGTATTTTAACAACATATATGGTTCCAACAACCATATACATATTTTTTTCTCAGTGTATGAACTGCAGAATCATAAAGAAGTTCCACTCACATGACGGAAAAATAACGAATAAAAAATAGATAACAGGCTTGTACTAAATGTTTCGGCATAAAAGCATGGTTGAGGGCAATCTGTGTTGAACCACCACCCATCTACTTCGCCCTGATGTTGAGACGAGCCGGTGCCCTCGCCCTCTCACAGTCTGATATCTCAACCCGCCTTCATATCTGTCCACTAGTTTCTCTATTGTCGTCATAAGAAAATCACCTGCCCTTTTCCGTGCATTACAAGATATACTCTGACTGTCTGAACGGCACCTCTCGCCATAGCAGCGGTAATTATTGACCTGTTTTCATAGAACCGGTCTTTTTTAAACTCAGCAGTGTCTTTAAGTGAGGTAGATCCAATGCAATAACTGCTTCAGTAATAAGGAAACATTTTTTGCCGGTCCCTTTGCAGTGCTACACTAACATCGTAGATAGACAGCCACATAATCTAATAGCACATTAAGAGGCAGCGAAATATTTTTGTGAAGAGGTTGAGACTTACCTTTGTAATACAGCTGTCAGTATAACTAATACACTTTATTTTCGCCACTGCGTCTCCACGAGTGCAGTGGAATATATGTTTGAAATTTCACGGCACCTTAAATACATAATGAACTATGGTAGTATGGCCAGAGTGTACTGAGTGCAGGGGCTGGTCGGACTAGGACAGCCGCTATCGCGACTTGCTACGTACCTTCTTTACCTAAACTACGACCTCAAAGTAGCTAGGTAATGTCTTCGTGCTTGCTACTATGCGTGGCTCAAGTTACTTGCATGTCGCGGGCTGCTCAATGACATGGTGGGCAGAGTTTTATTCGTACTGACGTTTTTTAAATCTCTTCAATGATTCAAAGTGGGTCATGCTTAAGGATAGCACATTAAAAATATTTTACGTTTCTGAGAATTCCGAATTTCTAATTTAATCTGCATAAATAAAAATTCAATTTTTTTGAGATGTTGGCACGTACGGTAATGTGGTACGTAAATTTTTATGACTATATGAAGACCTTGAGGAAATTAGCGTTTTCACCGTTACTCAAAGAATTAGTAGTATATCCTTTTTCTGCAGGTTGCTTGAATGCAATTAACGTTGCCTACGCTTGAAGTCAACGAGTCATCTGGTGCATGTGCCAACGTCGTCCTTAATGTTGCTGTGCCCCAGGCATGCAAAGTAGCCTCAGAGAGGCGTGCACATGACACAAGGATGCGTCGCTTGCTTGCAGTGACGTCAATCAGGGCGCTATGCAGGCCAGCCGCTTTAGGAATTTCATCTCTGTGGCACCGTGTATGCGACCAGATACAAAACNGCGAAACATTTCCAGAAATATTTCCAAGTTTTACGAGACGTGTATTACATTTATTACTTCACGGATAGTATTGGTGCTGGAAAACTAAAAATTCACCATTTTGTGTTTTGCCAAAGCTCTTCCAACATGCATACAATATGCCACGTCATTTACTGTACCTAAAATAAAAATGTTTTTATTCCATCGTTTTACAAAAATCATGTTTTTAACTAATCAAGTTATTATTTTTGAAACGCAAAATAATCCAAACCCTTTAGAACATTTTCAAGGGAATCTAAAAGTCACAGCCTTAATTAATTTTACTGTTTGAACAGCAAACGATATTGGTAATCGTATAGACCCTTCTCTGCGTGATTTTTCACGCAATTATCTAAAGAAACATACAATTTTTTTAATTCAAATTATTTAATTTCTACAAACAAATAAGCTCGTATGCAACTTCCTTACCAAGAAAATGACGACTTGGGCATACGATAATTCAAAACTACGAAAAAAAAATTTAAGACTATATTGGAGTAAAATGAAGTTAAAGGTAACGTCTATAAGTTAAAATGTATTGGCCAAAATCAAAAGTAGTGAATTATATACTGATAACAATGCAACACCCTTAAATGGGTTTAGCTTAGAAATTATTTCCTGCTCGTGCGTGGAAACGGGCACTTATAAAGCGATGCTTGTTAATTTGGAATAGTCCTACTGTTAACTGTACAGTGTAACGTAACCTTAACTCCCCGAAATACATACTATTTCTGCATTTTATAAGTGCAGAGATACATTGCGATTTTTTTTAAATACGAACCGCATTTCCATAAGAGTTATAACCATGCCGAGTAAAGACTTGAAACGAACACTGTTTAGCACATTACTCTACATGGCCGACACTCATTTTTCAGTGATTAAAGTATAACGTCCTCTTCAATGAAATTATTTTGTGTCAATTATGTTAGAGACTGCATCAATTTCCTGGATTCTTTGTGCTTACACAAATTTAGTTATTTTTGCCATGTACGTTCTGCATAATATGTCTGTAATTACCACTTACTTAAAAAAATACTGGTACAAAATTCTTCAGAAGACATAATTTTCGTAAAAATATTTATTAAAACTAAAATCTATTTAATGACACAAAACTGCTTCGTTTTATAAGCGCGGTATTGTTGCATATCTTCTTCGTGAATGGCCTAGTCCTACCCATCGTAAATTAATATTTTATTCTGCTAGAATTATTTTGCCAGGATCAAAGAATTTTTTTTTTAAATTCTACTATTTAACAATTAGAGTATGATAGTTTGCAGATATGCAAAAAATTTGATTCAAATGACGCTATTTCTGTAACACAATACATTTTAATAAATGAACATTTTTTATGTTGTCGAACATGTTATGCTGGACGAAACAATGTAATTCGTGCAATTTCCAGTGCACATGTCAACAATGTTACGTAAGTGTTGTGCGCTCAAGTACTGACGGTTAAGGATTAAAGGAAAAATAAACGATAAGGAGAGAGAATTCATTTACGAGGCAAATCAATAAATAAGGTACACTTCCACGTTATGGCCATATATGAAACCACCTATACATAGGCAACACGGCTATGACAACATACAATGTAAGTTCACTTTTCCACATAGTCCTCAAGAGACTGTAAACATTTCTCGGAACGGTCAACCAACTTTTCGATTCCGGATGCGTCGACATCTCCTCCAGTGCTATGTAACCACCCGGAGACAGCTGCTTTCTCCTTATCATCGTTTCGGAATCGTCGTCCACCGAGATCCTTTTTCAGCTTACCGAAAACATGAAAATCGCATGGCGCTAAGTCTGGACTGTATGGAGGATGTTGCCATACCTCCCACTTGAATCGCTGCAGCAGTTCGGACGTTTGGCGGGCCGTGTGAGGTGTTGCGTTATCGTGCAACAAAATCACACCGGTGCTCAATATTCCCTTGCGCTTCTCTATAATTGCTTTACGCAACCGGATCAACGTTTGACAATACGAAGCCGAGTTGATTGTCGTACCTTTCTGCATAAATTCATCTTCCACCACACCCTCCATGTCAAAGAACACTGTCGCCATAACCTTTCCTACTGAAGGTTTGACCTTGAACTTCTTTCGTTGTGGTGATGAGGTGTGCACACATTCCATCGATGTTCTCTTCATTTCGGGGATGAAGTGGTGGACCCAGGTTTCGTCCCCTATGATGATTCGCCGCAGAAACTCGTTGCCCTGCGCAGAATACCGTTGCAAAAATGCCAGTGACGATTGGAAACGTTGCCCCTTGTGAACATCGGTGAGAAGACGTGGGACCCATCTTTGACACAGTTTACGAAATCCAAGGTGCTCGTGAACAATTCAGAACAGACTGCCATACGGAACGTTCAGCATAGTGGCAATTTCCAGCAGTCTCTAATGATCGCATCCACCCGGTCAACGTTTG
Organism: Clitarchus hookeri; assembly: GCA_002778355.1. Lineage (NCBI taxonomy): Eukaryota > Metazoa > Arthropoda > Insecta > Phasmatodea > Phasmatidae > Clitarchus > Clitarchus hookeri. The sequence goes on from NQII01004372.1 coordinate 94,708, forward strand.
CAACAGTACTGGACGTTGTGGGCCTGCCTTCGCGATATTCGTCCGTAATATCCGTGAGTCCGGCATCAAATTTCTGACACCACTTTACAATAATTGGCCGAGAAATTGCACTCTCACCATATACAGCAGTGATTTGACGACGAATGTCCTTGCAATTAAATTGTTTAGCCCATATAAATCTGATCGTTGCACGCACCTCCAATTTGGAGTGAACATCCAGTTGACGCGCCATTGATCCTAGCCCGCTCTGCACACGCAACACGACGGGCAACCACACCAACCTTCCTTTCGGACGTCTCAGCAGTTACTGTCCCTTTCTCCGCATTGCCCAAGGTCACGACACACAGCGCGCTCTCGCGGCGAGTTAGTGTAACATATTTTTTGATTTGCCCTCGTAGTTTGTGATACCAAGTACTAGTTGCTTGTTCGTTTCTGGCGAAAGAGCCACAATAACACCTCTGGCAAAGCCTACTGGATATTACCATCTATTCCCACTCCGCTGCACACGCAATTTGTTTCAGAACTCAGTGTAATATGACACCTAACCGCAAAATTTTCACAGATATAAATGGCTAAACTCTGCGACTTTGTGAATTGCTGTCTACCTAAAATGAAACTTTTCGTATTAAAACTTTTATGGGAAACGTACATTTACGAAATAATGGACTTTGTTGCGCCACCAGTTGTTTCCCATTCATTTTCCAGGTCGATGAGTTCGCTATCTTGACGTGCAGTGTAACACATATGTTTGCATGCAGACCACTCTTGAAAATGTATACTCTTAAACATAGTTAATGGGTATTAAGTAGTTTTCCAAGAATTCTTTAAGTACAAAATATATAAAAGGCATTTTATAATAAATCCTATTAAGCATACATGTAGATTCATTATCATGCTAATACCCTGGCCGAAAATTGAAAAAAATGAACACTTCTAAAGAGGTGACGTAGAATCACTATAGGCGCATGGGGCACTGATAGAGGGCAGTACATCCTATCATTACCAATGATTAACAGTGCTGTGCTGTGGACAGAGTAGGAACCGCGTACGAGGCATAACACCACTGAGCCCAATACAACGATAGTTGACTCGGTGAAAGAGTATCTGTTGTTTCAAGCATCTCCCTTTGTGTAGTAAGCATTATATACATGCCACGACGGCACATTTCGTGCAATTTACGGACTTTGAACAATATCGTATTGTGGACCTGAGGGAGGCTGGATGGAACTTTCTAAGAATTGCCCAAAGTGTAGGACATATAGGACCAACTCCTGGCATCATGATCTAGGGCACAATAGCCTACAATGACCGTACGCCTCTGGTGTTTTTTGAGGGAACACTGGACAGTGAACGCAACATCCAGAACCTCATCCAGCCCATTTTGTTGCCGTTCCTACAACGCCAAGGAGATGTCCTCTTCCAGCAGGACAATGTTCACACAGTCTCGTGTTACCCAACGCGCTCTCGAAGGTTTTCGTCAACTCCCCTTGCTAGCATGATCACCCGATCTCTCCCCCATTGAACATGTGTGGGACACGATGGGACGGCGTTTGGTGCAGTCTGCAATACCGGCAGTAAACCTCAACCAATTGCAACAACAGTTAGAATTAGCGTGGAACACTATTTCCTAAGATGACATCCGACACCTTTATGATTGTGTCTACGCACGATTGCAGGATTGCATCGTCGCTAAAGACGGCTACAAAAGATACTAACATTGTTGTTCAATACACTCTGTAGTCTCGTGTATAGGTGTACGACCCTGTGATCATTATCATATACAGTGTACAACCTGTATAATTATTCAATACAATCTCCATTTATGTGGGACCATTGCGTCCCAGTTTTCATTTTCCATTTTCCACCAGTGTACATTTATTGATATTTACTGATATTTAAAAATGAATAAATAGACGTCTTCTGTCTGCAGTTCGTTCTATGTTTCTGGTTGACCATTATCGCTAAGGCAAAGAGGCCCGTGTTGTCGATAAAGACCTGCCTCAAGCATGAACAGAATGTATTCATTTTTAACGTTGTTTCCTAATTCCCTACTTTATGCCTATAATATCATTGGAAGGCAGCGTACACACTAAACTAATGTAAGCTTATGTCATCATATAAATACTGCACACAAATATATGGCTTGGATGAGATTCGAACCTCTACACTTATCGTCCTAAATCAAGACGTCAGCGACCTCCAAGCCTGAGCGTCAGCCATAGTGTTTTGTGAGTTAACCAAAAAATCCGAATTACCTGTATTTTCCTTTTCGTGTGTCTAATAATTGCTCGCAATTATCAGTTACATCGAATTAGTTTTATTGTGCATAATCTCACAACGTAAATAAAAAAATTATATCCATTATATTAACATGTCCCATGGTTCGTAAGAAATTATATTTTCTTGTGTCTGAATGCGTGCAAGTTACCTGTTAGAATTTTTTCACATTAATAGTTTTGATAATGGCGTGGCCACATTAACAAATTGCTCACTGTAGTTTTGTAAACTCTCCTCACTGTAAAAATGTATTTCAAATCTCAGACGAAAAAAAAATTGTAAACTCTGTTGCCAAGAAAATTTTTGTAGCGCTTCAAATTTTTTTGTAAAATTGCGATAGACAAGTAAGTGTAGTTACAAAACATATCAAACATTTCTATAATATTACACATTTAAGGAATTTTTTTTCAACTAACATTGCTGTGAAATGGAAATAATTTGTTGTTTTAACTGTTCCTTCGTAAACAACTGTGATGCATTATTAATGTAAAAGTGCAAGAAACGTACTTTTAAACAATATTATTCCTGGAAAAAGATTTAACTTAACCTCGGAACCACCAAGACTCGACCCAAGCAACCCTCATGTTACAGCCGCACACCACACGACCACTTCGTCTTCTTTTCATTGAATAATGGTTATATGTATATATTAACTTGGGGTACTTTGAAGTCATACACGTAGTGGATTTGTAGTCGAGTCGGAGTAAACATTTCACTTAACATACTATGTTTTCAGACAACATTGTGTGAGCAGCAACTGAGGATCTGTTTTGCTCACAACTTTTTATAGTAAGTACAAGTCGCATGTTGACAGAACTGCATGCAACTATGCATATGACACATAATGTTAACTCTTAGGACGAATTAAGTTTAGTGATTGAGAGTATTACACAATTACTGCATTTGAGTTGAGTGGAAATATTTGGGCGGCTCTTAACAACGATATCTTGAAAGCCGATGAGGGTGAAATGAGGTGAGAATGGAGCAGCGCTGTACTGCAAGTAATACATGAATAATGAATTAATTAGTAAAGTATAACAGTCTTAGTTTGGTTATCATGTTAATATATCTACAGCCTTATGATGAGTTGTACGTTATGTTGGAATAAAATCTTACATATTTTAATATGCATCAGTTTTCATTACAGCTTCATGCTTATGCAAGAGAAAATTATACTGCGACATTGCCCGTAATTATATATATATTGCGTGCTTCGACTAAACAGAAGTCTTAAAAAGGGCCATAGAGAAAAGTATGTAAGGCGTAACATTAACTACATCAGTTGAAGCGTAAACGTACAAAAATGGGAATGTCAACGAAAGGCGAAAAATGAACAAACAGTACCAACGTGTATATGATGAGAGGGAGAATCATGGAAGACCATGTGAAATAAAAGAATGGGAAATTTCATTGAAATATAACATATATTAGAAAACATGCACACATAAAAAAAGGGGAATGTCACTATCAAACTATGGAAGAATGGGAAATGTAATTTTGTATAGGTGGTAACACCACTATTGTGTGTGTGGTATAGTAATACCTTTTTAGCAACACTGTGTAGATTTTCAGCTGTTTCGCATACAAACGTTTGTACTATTGATATTTGCATAGGGTAACATATTTCTATAACATCTGAAGACGCAAATAGCATACCAAGTACATCTGCGACCCCAGAAAGGCTGAAGTGTTTTATACAAGAAAACGACTTGCAAAGCTTGCATCACAGAAAAAAAATCAGAAAAGAAAGCAATAGCAATAGATTTCGGAAAAAAAATGCTTATCTAATATATTGATTAATAAAGTCTACTACAGCAGACAGTTTTCACTCTTCACTTTCAACTTACATTTTTGGTCTAGTGGACATTCGGACAAAACAGCAGATGAAGTTGTAGAATAATTTTATAATTTGTGTATTGCATAAAGAGATAAAACCTGTGACAATTTGTTGTGATGGTGCATGTGGGCAGAACAAAAACTGGATTGTTTTCCGATTACTCCATTTTGTAATTCATGATGCCGAACGTCTAGTTTATGTGAAAATGGTGTTTTCAATTCCTGGGAACTTTTACCTAATGCGATAGAAATATGGCACTAATCAGTCAGAAATGTCCAACTAAACCCCGGACGACTGGGTGGATCAATTCAGAAGTGCACAAATTAAGCCCTCACCTTTCCATGTTGTAGAAGTTGATCAACCAATGATTCGTCAATTGAAGAGTTATTTGACACCTCTCTACCAAATAGTATGCCCACTTAGAACAATACCTGTCCTGTGAGGAAATTTATAATCTCTATGGAGCATCACGGCTTCATAGAATACCGATGCATGTACAATGGCCACTGGGAGAGACCTGTTTTATAAGGTCAAAGAACAACATTATGCTTACCTGTGACATCTGTGACCGAGTTGATTCTTCCAGAGAGATCTTATGGTGGCAGGTGGACGAGTTATATGAAATCTTTCCTCCTTTGCCAACATAAATGACATATTGCGAGCTGTTATTCTAAGTGTGCTGTACTCATCCTTTTTTTTTCATGTTCACTTTCAGTATCCAGAGAGAAATAAGCCGATTTTCAAGTCCTTAAAACATTTTGTGGACCAGAACGAAGATCCTTGATTGATAGCCTTACTCACCATGCTTAGAGAGACAAATAAAACAGACAATGGACGCAGCTTGATATTGTGCTTGGATGTTTAAGAATGCTACGTCTGGGGTTACAATACATCTGACATTCCCCATTGTTTGCATGACAAATGTGTATTTACATTGATTTCTATGTTATTGCACATATACGAATGGGTTCTAGTTTGTCAAATATATGTGCGTAGGATGCGAGGACATTAAACCTAACTATATATATATATGCAATCATTTGCATACTAAAGGTTTTTTTGGGCTAACCTTGGCACAAATAAAAACTGCTGCCATCAAAGGTGGGACTTATTGAACTAAATCTGTGTTACAAAGCACGATTTTATTGTAAGACACTTGATGCTGGTTTAACTTTATTCTATATGTATAAAATGAAATTTACTGACCGACTGACACACTCATCATCGCAAAGACCAAACCGCTGTATTCTAAAAAAATGAAAATGTATGGATGGCTCCTCTTAGGGCGCCGACAAACATTAAGAAAGGATTTTTGCTTAAGTTGTTCGAAGTGGTAGAAATGGAGTTCAAATCTGTAGACACAGTTGTAAAAATGGATGATGCAGTCTATTATCCTGTGGAGTTCATCAAGAGCATCTGCCTTCTTGGCCTTTCACCACACAGGTTTCTCCTCAACTTTGTGGTTCCATTAATGTTACGGCCAAATGGTTGCAATAGTACAAGGCTCCAAGTGAGGGCTTGGCAAAAGGATGTAATCTATGCCACAGTCTTCACTCTGCATTACCTTGGGAGATGGCGAGGGCGATGAAGAGGTATTCATAACCAGCAATGTCACTCATTCTATCCGACTAACCTTTCGAATTCAAGACGTACATACACTAAAGGTGGTAGGGAGACATTTGGGGGAGGACTACATCTAAAATCGGCTACTCTATATTGCCTGCTTCAGAGTAAGCTCACCTAACAACTCGATAATCCTAGCACCTGAGGGCAGAACCACTAATGTGGTGTACAAAGACGTCCTTCAGTAGAGGAAATTAATATTTAATTCGATTAGTACACGAAGGAAAAACCGTGGACAGAAGGCTACTGTAATGCAAAAGCTCCCCTGAATAATTCCGTAATATTTACCTTTGATGGTTATAAACTTTAGACTCATATCTGATTATGTTTTCATTAAAAAAATCTTTCACTTTCATTGTGAAAGACACTAGAGTTTCTCGACCAGTTAAGCGATATGGAAAGGTATCGCAGTGCACGAATTCCTGGATGAAAAGTCAAGAACAGAAATTGGACCTCTTAAAAGGTTAATGTTTTTTATTGACAAGATTTTGAATTCTTTCAACTAGCATATGCAGAAATAGTTAATAAAATGTAAATATGTCGATTTAGAACTGCCAACAATTGCAAAATATTACCGACCGGATATAAACCATAAAATCAATCACTAATCCAAAATATTTGTCTCGTTTCACGCACCAAGTTAACTTTTACACTTATGCATCAAAATTTCATTTTCAATAAAATAATTGAATATTTAATACTAATGCGCTTTTAGATTTCTCAAATTCATTCAAATGTAGTTGCCATATTTTATCCACGCATTATCTGGTTATTGTGAAACGGCAAGCATCCACTGATATCTTGAAAGTGATGCTATACTAGTTAGGTAACAATTTATTGACGAAAGTTCAGAACTTATGTTTATTCTACAGTATAATGTATATTGACAGAGAGCTATAATAATTGTAGTTTAGAAAAAAGTGTCCTTAAAAAAACTTAACTTAGCTAGAAAAAGTAATCCATTATAGCGTGTGTAAGCTAGACTTGTATTAAACAAAATAACATTATCTACATCTCTATAGTGTTTAAATTTATATATCGTGAAGGATAAAAGTACTTTTTTCTATATTCTATCAGCCATTTTTAAGAATCTGAAATCTGTTAAGTTCAAATAAGTTTTTTTTTGTGTGGCTATTATGTATTTTTACAGAAACAATGTATTATAAACTTTAATAAAATTTGTAGCATACGTATTGATTTTGTTGGTTCTATATGTAATTATTAGAAAATCCGTCAATAATTTTTATTCTGTAAATATAAATTGTGTCTACTTAGCTGTGTAAGATAGTTTTGTAAATTTAAATATGCCCGAATTTAGGAAAAAATTATAATAAACACCATAGTGGGGTAGGTAAATACAATCGGAGCATATTTCATACATGGACCAGTAGTCTTACGTCGATAGTTAACCTGCTAACAACAGCGGCAATGTGCAGGGGCGAGTATGCAACCTTGTGTACGTGGTATTGCAACCAGCCTGTGCGCAGGCATGCGTGCCTAATAACACCGCTCAGTACCGCACTGTCGCAGTCTCGGAGGTGCTACGTATCCACAGTTCCTGCTGGACATGGTACCAGAATACTTGGAGGAAGTTCCTTTAGATGCTCACGAGGCGATGTGGTTTCAGCAGGACGGGGCCCCGCCTTATTTCGCCATTGCGGTTAGCCGGCACCTCGACATGCACTTCCCGAACCAATGGATAGGTAGGGGAGGCCCCATAGCATGGCCACCATCCTCACCTTACATCACACCACCTAACTTCTAGCTGTGGGGACACATCAAATCGATGGCGTATGCCACACCACTTGACACGAGGTATGAGCTCATTACGCTGGATACCTTAGCACATGTGCGTCGCAACATGCTTCAGCGCTCCACCGCCTGTGTGGCCGACGTTGGCGGACAGTTTGAACAGCCAATTTGAACAAAGGCATGGAACAGACACTCTGTCCCTATGCCTTTAGCCCATATGTGTAAATTAAGTGTCATTTCATTGCACTGCATGTAGCCTAGTTATTGTGATTGCCTACCCGCCCCTGCTCATTGGCACTGCATTATCAAGATAACTGTAAACGTTAGACTATTGGTTCCTTAGAGAAATATGCTCAATTTGAACGTATCTATTTTACTCTGGTGTTTATTATTATTTGACCGTGAACATCCGGTACATTCAATAAAACTAACCCTATATAATTATAGGCAGTAGAACAAATAGAGTTATTTTTTTATACTTCGAAAGTTCTTATTCAGCGAGACCTTTTCACAGCCCTTACACCTTAATGAGCTTATTCCCACACTATTACAGTATGTAGGGTTTAAACATAAAATGTAACATATAATAATATAACCTTAAATTGTTTATTTCTACGGAACTGTATTAATACGCACTACTGTATTATTTCGAATTTTGTAATGGCCTGAACCTTCTCGCCGTTTTCATCGCCTGGCGCCTAACTGCAAGGAACAAAGACAGGGAACTGGCGGTATAATCTGCCTCCGCGTTGCCAAGAGCCCCGGAGGCGAACTGCGGATCGTAATGAGCAGACGTTTCGCTCTTTCAGCGGCGCCGAGCCACCGACATGTCGACATTCCCGCCTCCGGCTCTCTTCCCGCGAGAGAAAAACCTGCAAGCTTTGTTTCCGCATATCACTCGACTCGCTCGCGGCTCCTAATATTCATCAGCCACCGCACAGATGGGGCGAAAAATTAATGTTCCGCGTTCTTACAGATGTTCTGTTCCCTCCGCAGGTGTGAAATAACTTTTCTTCACTCCGCGCTGTTGTCGAGATGTTTATATCACAGTTCGCTACGTAACTTCTTTATATTTATTTGACATGGTTTCCGTAACTTTGCTATATTTATATTACAGAAAGTTCCACAATTTTATGTATTTAAATTCTTTTATATAATCATATCACAGAGTGTACTATTATTTAATTTTACTTGAAAGAGTGTTTCGTAACATCATGGTATATATATATATATATGTTATAATCTGCAGTAATTTATTTATATGTTATATCACACAGCGTTCCGTAACTTAATTTTAATTATTTCAGGGAATGTGAAGTTATGCTTATATAACGCGGTGTCCCATTACTTCATTACATTTATATACACTTAGTGTTCCGGAAATACAATAATATATAACACTGAGTGCTCCGTCATTTTATATTTATATTGCACAGTTTTCTATAAATTTATTTTGACTAGATTACAGACTTTTGTGTAAATTTTTCATTATTTTTTTACACTGTATTCCATATTTTTATTATATTTACATTACAGAGTGTCCCTTAACTTTATATTTATACCACACAGTCTGCTGTGGCTTAACTCTATTTATATCACAGAATATTTCATAATTTATTATATTTATAAAATAGCGTGTTAGTAAATTATTTACATTTATATCACAGAGTGTACCGTAAATTTGCTATATTTTATCACCTAGTGTTTCTGTAATATTCCGTAACATCTGTATATATTAGTATTCCGTAAAATCTTTATATTTGTTTCGCACAGTATTTAATGGATTCTTCATATTTGTGTCACACAGTGTTCCGTAACTTAATTTAATTATATTACAGAATGCTTCGTAACTTATTTATATCACGCAGAGTTCCGAAACTTCTTCAACGTACATTTGGTAACCGTAAGGTGAGCAATATCCTGATACCAACTTCATTCACTGAATATTTATTATTTGTGTAGAATTGTAACTTACTATCTTCACTGAAATATGTGTGTAGGCCTACAGAAGTTTAGTGTATCTAAAGCTTTTAGAACATAATTTACTGTTAAAAATAAGAATAATATAACGTGTGATAATGCATCAAAATTCTTTCTGGACTCGTATATCGTGCACGTATATCGTATGAAACCTCACGAAATAACCATTATGTTATTCATTTCTTAATTCAGTAGAAATTTGCGGGTTTTAATGCACGCTTATTTTAAATCTCGGATAGTGGCAAACTCCGCAAAGGTTATATATATATATACACACACACAAGGTCAGATGTAATACAATATTTTTTTATGAGTGTTTTTCTCTTATCGTATATTACCCCCTGCAGCATACCCATNTATATATATATATATATATACACACACACAAGGTCAGATGTAATACAATATTTTTTTATGAGTGTTTTTCTCTTATCGTATATTACCCCCTGCAGCATACCCATGTTTGGCGGAAAAATTTCAATTGCCAAATAGTCCATTAATGTAACCTCTATTCTTCATTCGCAGGACTAAATAATTGTCAGTTTTATATATTTGGTTTGCACACACACGAATATGCAACCCAATTTCCATGAGAGATTTTCTTATGTGTCTGTGTTTTACTTTTTGTAGTTGGTTATTTGATGCTCGAATTATTCCAATTTAATAAGTAGTATATACACGTATTACATTCAAAAACTGCGGGTAACAAATTGTATTACGTTAATTTTTGGCATTTTTTGTAGTTCTTTTAACTAAGAATTTTGTTAGTTCGCGTTCCGGAACTTTATACATTCGGACTTTTATATTTAAATTATTTGCAATTTGTGTTTTAGCATAACATACTTGTTTATTTGGTTTAAGTGACTATAATAAGTGGATGCGTTTATGTAAAAGTTCAAAACAATAAGAATTAACTGAACTTTATCTATGCTCTGGAAGAAGTCAAATCCTTTATCGTACAAACTAATTTATGAAATTCCAGTAAGTTACCTAATGAAATTTATTGGAAAGTTTATGTTAGAGAAGTTCTGTCTCTCTCACAAATTTTATTACTGTCTCTAAACCAATTACAGAATAGTTGGAACGGAAAACTTTACGAGCTCTTGAAATTATGTGGCAAAACCAAACGTGTCGTATTTTGGCGAGAATATTTTGACATTTTGCACTGACAAAGTAAAAGATGCGCAGGTACGATTTGTATTGTTTGTTTCTCAGATTGCTTGGAGAGCCATCATGCTCCCATTATAAAATATAACATATCCTACTCGGGACAGTTGGCTCAAGCATAACATATGCAGCGCAAGGTTTCAGATCGGAATCTCTTATAGGCTGTGTGCATGCGCTATGGCGTGCAGGTACTACTTTCTTCATATGTAGTTCACATTTTGTTTAGTATGCAGTGGTCGTGTTCTCACAAGTTAGTGAATTCACATGGAAGAGTCCACAAATTAAATCTCCGATTGAATTATATTTATGAACAAAAATACCCTAGCCATGTTTGAGAAAACTTGAGAATTCCTGCCCTAAAAGTTTAATCTCTCCTACGTTTAAGAAGTGGATGGTCTATAAATACGCAACGGTTTAAAATGCTTCCATAAAACGGTTTGCCTCTCTAGTTATGATTGTAACTTAGCCAATGAATTCCGCCTCTATTCATATTATATGATCTTCAGTTTACTATATCCGTGGCCACTGGTATGGATATTGGTTTACACATTATTACAACGTATTTTAAATACGCAAATTACGTTTAGAAACTCTTAAATTACGCTAAGACAACTAGGTCTAGACATATTTAAAATTAGGTTAGGGATTGGCTATGTTGATGACCATCTCAGCTACCGATTTATGAGCAATAGAGTAGTAGTACTTTAAAAATTGTATATCTCACCCTTTTTTTCCCTTACAGTTCACCCAAGAGTGTTTTACCCTTAGGAGGGGTCCGGAACGTCTCGATCCCTCCTTTGGACACGTGACTGCACTCTGCCCACTTCCTTCACGAATCCACACATTCACGGTTACTTCCAACTTTTCAGAAGGCCAGCTTAAGTCCTTCCTCCAGGATATTCTTCCCCCCTCATGCAAACTGAGCTTAACCAAGTCTAGAAGATTACACCAGAGGAACAACGCACCGCGTTCTTACGCACTCAGTTACGTAATATTTTTTATAAGAACTATTTCTTACAAGGCATTACCTAAATACCTATCTTCTCCCTGTCTTTATTCACATTAATGATAAATAATATATTATAATTTGTGTATAGAAAATAAGTAAAAGATCAATTTAACCAAAAATAAGGAACGTTCATGGTGACAGACGTGTACATGGTATATTTAAGAAACAACCAAACACGACATACATGAGGCGATTTTTCAAAAATTTCTTTCAAAAAGTGTGATGAAACCGCGAATAGACTTAAGACCGATCTCGCGACGTCCACGGGACACGGGTTGGCCCGAAGAGATCCAGGTAAAGGCTGTTCACGTTTACTTGAGCACTTTCGAAATCAACCTTTGAAAAATGCAGCTGTTTTTACCTGCATGCATTTTAACTGACACACTGAGGGGCATGCGCCCATTAAAGTTGGTAACCAAGGAAGAGCATGTAGTTCTATAACTAAAGGTTGAAGTTAAATTGTTGAGGAAACATTTCCGAATAATGAAAAACTATTTTATCAGTTTTAGGTTTTTTTTAATGCATGTAAGTATACAGCTTAGCAAATTTGTAAATTATTTACTTTTCTAATAATTTCGCAGTTTCACTTAACCGACGCATTAATAAAGTGATGAGGTCCATCGAAATGTTAATTTTACTTATGGTGGAAGAATACACAATGTGCATACAAATAGAGCTCAAGCAGGGGTTTCGAATATGCTCTGTTAATCGTGAAGAGCCTATACGAGACACAGCTGTGCGCATGCGTACAGAAGAGCAGACTCTATGGTCTAGCGACCTCACAGTTGGTCTCTAGCGACGTGAACAAGGATGACGCGAACGACATTTGATGCAGTGCAGTTGGAAGGGCAGCGCAAAGTGAGAAAAAACACCACACGTTGAAACCAAGATGTCTTCCTTTTTTTTTTGTCTTAACTGTTCCATGTAACAAATACGCTGTCACCATTTTGCCATTTTTCACTTCCCATCCAGAGTTCCTCCTTCTCTATCTTTACCCTTCCTTTGTCGCTATCACATCCCCACTCACCCTTTGCCGGCAACCTTGTTACCCCTACATTTTATGGCGCATTTTTCGTACCGCTCCCGTGGGACGCATTTCCGCCTGGGCAAGTCGCCCTCCCTCCAACCTCCTCGTCAAGCGCCCGGAGGTACCCACAATTCCTCATCACCCTCTCCCCAAGGCCCCAAAACCACCCTGCCCCACCCCTCGGGACTGCTTCCGCCTTGCTCGCCCACGAAAATGCCGCCTTGTTTGCAAGCATTGTTGTCTCGAGGTGTCATAGCGCGTGAAAGGTGAGTCGTTGCCAACTGTAGGGACACGTTTACGCGTAGGGACTTTTGGCTGGTTTCCTACTGGTTTCCTAGGTACGCAGGGATATATTTTCTAATCCAACTCAATACGTTAGCACTTGTTGCCAGTAAAGTGTAAGTTTCAATTTATAAAAAATCCAATTTGATGATTAATAGGTGCATGCAAAATTGGCATTATTTTCTGCCAAGACTAAACTACAAGATTTGTATGGTAATTTGACTTCTGCTATTGGCCAGCAGTTTGTGAAGCCCTACCCCAAGGACAGCCCAGCTAATAACACACGTGAGCGGTAAACTGACCAATCTCCTGTAAAGTGGTCCAACAGGCAAACAACNAGGACAGCCCAGCTAATAACACACGTGAGCGGTAAACTGACCAATCTCCTGTAAAGTGGTCCAACAGGCAAACAACTTCGAATAAAGTGAAACAACCATTGACCTCGCGGATTGCTCTTAAATATGTATAGAGCAGTGAAGTTTAGCTTGTCAAACAATAATAACACGAATTTGGCAAGCCTCTAATTATTACAACACCAAACATTTTACACTAGCATGTTTGCTAGACATTACGGGCAATCCCTGGTTCAATCAAATTTACATGATCGCCTACACTATATATGTAGTTTTGCCTCCCTGGCATAACAAACCAACAGTATTCAACAATCCACTGTGCTGTTACATTTTAAGGCTGGATATAATGTCATGAGTGCAATGCTATTTATAGAAATGGTAGACAAAGTTACTGCATTTAAAATTAATCGTTGAATTCCTGAAAATATTTTTTTTGTATTTGTGCGCATCTAAAAATGATTAAATTAAACCAAATCAGGTTATTTATTTGGAATTTTATCACAAGTCAAAGTTATTTTTGATATTAAAATTGTTCAACCAAGCCCCAGAATATACCAGTTTAACTGGCCGACGACAGGCTCTACCAACTAGGAAATTCTTCCACTAGCACTTTATCCTTTCAGTCTTTGTATTTTTTCTCATTTTCCCTGTATGCAACATATTTTTTTTTTGCTGATGTGGCATATAGTTCAGTTACAATTATTGTTGCAGAATTTTTTTTTGGTGACTGTAGGGACATTTCAAGTGTTGTGTAGGTACTTGGCAAAAATTGAGTTGGCAGCACTGCGTGTATCTGTGGCGCGCATAGCCAAATTACACTTCCGGAAGACATGTACGTTCCGATGATATGGTGAAGAGAGAATTACGTCATTTGGGACGAAGAATAGGAAGCGAGGTTTCTGTATCGCCGATAGGGCGGCAGGCCGATATCCTCGGGTAGCTTATCAGCACTCTCGCGATATCCGACGTGAACCAGCTATTTCGACGAGTCTGCTTGCATGCCGGTCACGTGTTTCAACCCCGGCTACGGCATACCAGCGCGTGCCGTAGTTATCAAGTAAGTTTTTATACAAGCTAGCCCTTTCTGTTATAATTAAAAAAAAATTAATTTAATTAATATGTACGCCTTATTTATTCGCACAAATTCCTGTTCAGAGTAGAGGTCATAATTGTTGTGTAAAAATGGCGCTATATTATCGACTCAAATGATTACCCTACATGTACTGGTTGGAGTCGTCTACCGGTCTGAGGAATCACAGTCCAGGTAAACCAAGACGACCTTAGTATTCACCCGTTAATCCACTTAACATTTCAACAAATAGTTCTTAAGAATAACCTACGTTACTTCATATTGGAGAACGCTTCTTTAGGATCTATCGAATAAAACCAACAAGGATTTGTTTTGATTTTTTTTACTATTCACAAGGCGAATTTGATTAAGTACATATTTAAAATATTTCATTTCTTATTAGCTACCTTTCAACTGCAGTCACTTACGGACAGCTCGTTATCACAAGTTTGATAGCTCACCTTCCAAAACTTGGAGCAAACAAATAACCTGTCTTTTCAAACAGAAAATAAGAAGGAAAGGTTTTCAGGGGAAAAACTATCATATCTTTAAAATAATCTAAATTTCAACAATTGAGAGACACTGAAACTAAAACACTAAATATGTCTTCGACAAATGCTGCTAATTTAATCTATTATCAAATAGTAGAATCCATTAAGTGCTTAATTTATTTGTATACATTTTTTAGACTTATCTCTAAAAGTAAAATAATTTGAGGGCCCACACACATATAATTAATTGCATGGCATCAGTAATACAGCAATTATTCAGAAAGGTTTCAGTATATTTTAGAGTGATCTGCATCTGGCGAATGTGGATTTAAGCTCTGCAGATAAAATTTAATGCTCACAAAGAATTTACAACTGTTCGAAAACAAATGAAAAGTGTAGCCTACATTTACCTGTGTCGTGATGTTACATAATATTGTGTCAAAACATAAAATCTCTACATCGCATATTATTGGTCTACATGAGGGCATGGCAGTTGAACGCATTATACGTGACGTGTGATATACTTGACAAAAGAGAAAATGCGTGTGTTGGTAATCTGTAATGAGGAACAGTTCTTATGCAACATACTGTCAAACTCAGTGCGCACGAATGCGGTGCGTTGTCACTTTGGTGTAATTTTCTAAACTTAGTTGAGCTTTGTTTTCACGAGGCGGAAGAATATCCTGGCAGTAGAAGGTTAGCAGGGCTTCAAAAGTGTTGGAAGTAAATATGAATGGACAATAGGATGATTTCAACAGTTACGTATCTTTACTGTCTTCCCGCGAATCACAGAACTTCAGTATCAGAGTAGCTTCTTTATTGTAATTCGTCTAATCATGAAAAAAATGATATTCTCACAATTACACGCAGCCAACAACGGAAGAAAGGCTTCAGGTGTGCACGTAGGTAATTAAAACCTACGTATTTTCGCGAAAAGCAGTGTAATGTTTACAAATATTTTTAATAATTCATTTTATGCACACCCATTCTAGCCACAAAACGTTCATTCTTACAACTATAATAAATTTTCATAAAATGAATTATTAATTTTTTTGACGTTAGTAACAATATTTCCTTTTATAAGAACGGAGATATTATTATTGTTGTCCTACTTTATTTAGGGTTTTTTTCTGTAAAATGTACTTTTCGATGTATCTAATTTAAAATAGACTCTTCATGATTATTTAAAATGTATAGCTAAATTCTAGGAAAATATTTTACGATGTTAGGAAATATAAACGTTTTTCTTTCGTATACAACATAAATCGTACTTTTCTAACAATTTTGGTATTGTGTGTACTACTTTTCAATGAGTTTTGCATGCTTTGCAGTGGTGCGTAGTTCTCAATTGTAGTTTGTTTCAATCCCGCGGAATTGGGTTATTTAGGGTGTTCGCTTGCAAGGACCTGTTAAGCAACAACGAAGGTGGCCGAGGTTAGCCCAAGAAAGATGCACTCTCGGCCGGACTATCGACTGAGCACGCCATCGTGTAACCATGCAATGGTGCTGAACAACCGATGAAGGTAGGAATTGCGTGGCTCCCCCCCCCCC
>NQII01004372.1:111177-121290 GCA_002778355.1 Clitarchus hookeri
TAGAAATGTTCTCGATTAGGGCCTGGATGTTGACAACCGTGTTAGCTCTCTTGCTCCTCGCGTGTCGGGCAGCGGAGAGATGCTGGCGAATTGCCTCCTCGCGTGGAAAAAAGAAGGAAGGAGAAAAGAGAAGAGGGTATGGAATCTCGATTCCCCATTTCCCTGAATTCCATTCCTATTCTCTCTCTTTATCGCCGTCTGCGCGAGGTTCCACAAGTTACATAACGCAACGCTTCCACTGGGGTAAATATTTGCTCGATTGACCTAACAGAATTTTTTTCAGTATTGCCATCCTAACAAATAAAATTATGTTTCGACAAAGCGTTTTTGGCCTAGCGCAGAATTTGTAGCTTCAGAAAAATAGAAAGCTTGACTGTACTCTATATTTGGTTGGCAGTAAAGAATCATTTTTTTCTGTCAGTGATATTTTAATTTTAACATGCAACAATAAAAAGGCATAGGTGAACCTCGCAAAAAACTATTTTCTAGTTCATTCTTTTGGTACTCTAGTCAGCTGGAGGGAAATATGAAATTCTCAATTTTTCACGTTGTGATTTCAACCGATCACTTAATGGCATTAGATTAAATTCAAATCGGTTAAAGCATTTCGTTCCTAAAAAAGGGCGTATAATTTCAAATTTAAAATGTAAACAAATACGTTTATCGCTGTTGACCATGTAAATTTGAGAGTTGTTTTGGTGTGGGGTACATGCGTAGAAGACGAAGTTCGCTCTAACTCACCTTGTTAGTCTATGGTTATGATGGCTCTCTTCGCGTTACTGTCTTCCCTACCGATCCAGATGGCCCAAAATTAAGCTGATTCTGGAGAAGGAAAAGGGTAAAGTGGTGCAAGCTAAACACATGTTCAGATAAGATTATCGACTGCTACACATTTCAAACGTAAACCGTACACGGGATAGAAATCTCATGCCGGCAACGCACTAACCAATATTTGAACCCCAAAACTAGAATAAATCATATTTNAATGTTCTCGATTAGGGCCTGGATGTTGACAACCGTGTTAGCTCTCTTGCTCCTCGCGTGTCGGGCAGCGGAGAGATGCTGGCGAATTGCCTCCTCGCGTGGAAAAAAGAAGGAAGGAGAAAAGAGAAGAGGGTATGGAATCTCGATTCCCCATTTCCCTGAATTCCATTCCTATTCTCTCTCTTTATCGCCGTCTGCGCGAGGTTCCACAAGTTACATAACGCAACGCTTCCACTGGGGTAAATATTTGCTCGATTGACCTAACANCCGTCTGCGCGAGGTTCCACAAGTTACATAACGCAACGCTTCCACTGGGGTAAATATTTGCTCGATTGACCTAACGGAATTTTTTTCAGTATTGCCATCCTAACAAATAAAATTATGTTTCGACAAAGCGTTTTTGGCCTAGCGCAGAATTTGTAGCTTCAGAAAAATAGAAAGCTTGACTGTACTCTATATTTGGTTGGCAGGAAAGAATCATTTTTTTCTGTCAGTGATATTTTAATTTTAACATGCAACAATAAAAAGGCATAGGTGAACCTCGCAAAAAACTATTTTCTAGTTCATTCTTTTGGTACTCTAGTCAGCTGGAGGGAAATATGAAATTCTCAATTTTTCACGTTGTGATTTCAACCGATCACTGCTTTTTCTTGCACAGCTTACCTGTTGTGTCCGTAAAAGGAAATTGGAGTAGAGTGCGCTCCATAGATGTGTATAGCCACTCTCCATGTCCCAACACTAGACTGATTTTCTGCCGATACGACTATCATAAAATACGTCGATTGGATTTGAGGTTATGACTCTGTTTACGTAAATAAGTACTTTGAGATCTTTGTATACTTCCTTTAACCAATTTTTAATGGCATTAGATTAAATTTAAATCGGTTAAAGCATTTCGTTCCTAAAAAAGGGCGTATAATTTCAAATTCAAAATGTAAACAAATACGTTTATCGCTGTTGACCATGTGAATTTGAGAGTTGTTTTGGTGTGGGGTACATGCGTAGAAGACGAAGTTCGCTCTAACTCACCTTGTTAGTCTATGGTTATGATGGCTCTCTTCGCGTTACTGTCTTCGCTACCGATCCAGATGGCCCAAAATTAAGCTGATTCTGGAGAAGGAAAAGGGTAAAGTGGTGCAAGCTAAACACACGTTCAGATAAGATTATCGACTGCTACACATTTCAAACGTAAACCGTCGTTGGTACACGGGATAGAAATCTCATGCCGGCAACGCACTAACCAATATTTGAACCCCAAAACTAGAATAAATCAAATTTNGTACACGGGATAGAAATCTCATGCCGGCAACGCACTAACCAATATTTGAACCCCAAAACTAGAATAAATCAAATTTTTTTTAGCAAATATCATTATAGAACAACTCAAGGTTCCATTGTAGGTTAGAATGCTGTTTATATCACTTAATCTGACACGAGTTATAATGAAATCAGAATAACTTAACATATACAAAATTGACTCTCTTCTTTAATAAATGCGTGGGTATCTTGAAATCCATACGTAAACAAAAATCAATGTTTCACCACGCTATTCCGGCCCTTCTATAGGTTCGAGATCCAAACTGGAGAATCTTGCGAAGAAGATAAATATCAGTCTACATCACCTTTGATCTGTGATATAAACCGAAAATCCAACTTTATGATTTACAATGCTAAATATTGTTACACTTATCAGAAATTTCAGTAAGTGTACATTCGATAATACCCATTCCACTCAGTTCATTTGTCTACAGAAACGTTTTCTTTGACGTTATGTGAAAACGAATTCTGTTGTTTCAGGGTTTTTTATTTATCTTTTTCTGGACTGTACTATCTCGGCNTGACGTTATGTGAAAACGAATTCTGTTGTTTCAGGGTTTTTTATTTATCTTTTTCTGGACTGTACTATCTCGGCATGGAAAAATTCTCCACATTCTTTTCATCCAGAAAACAATTGTACAGTTTATCCAGTGTTTTATTTCCTAAAAAATGTTTNGCATGGAAAAATTCTCCACATTCTTTTCATCCAGAAAACAATTGTACAGTTTATCCAGTGTTTTATTTCCTAAAAATGTTTTTTTTTCAGAAGACTAACGTAATGGGAATGTCCTGAACAATTGTTTTTTGTGCAAGGTGCGATTAACTTGTTTAGTATTATATTCAAGGTGCTTACTACCCCAGTAGCTGAGGCAGGCGTGGTAGTGGTGTCCGTCCCGAAATCCTCTCAGTAGGATGCTGAGTTGTCTCCCTATCAGATGCCATGACAGTTGACTGTATGAAATAACTGCGCATACTAGAGGAGATCTAGAGGGCTCCCCATCCAGAGAATGGTCGACGCAGTGAGCGACGACACAGCGCCGGTACTGGCCTGCACAGTCAGTAGAGGCTGTATAGTACCTCGACAGGACCACAGCTAGATCTGAGTGTGAGGTTTCAGAGAATATAGGAGGGGACTGGACGACGTGCTGCAGAAACCAGGCTGGGACACGGAACTGGTTAACTGCTGCATTAGTCGAATGTTCTTGCTACGCTGATTGAGGATAGCTCAATCCTTAGTCACTCGAGGGCCCTCGGCATCGTACTGTTAAGGCCATTTCACACCATCAAATATTTTATTGAAATCAACCAATGTAATCCAACTTACTGAATATAGAATATATTGACATGAACTTAAACTCATTTAATAAATATAAATTGAATTGTTACTTCAAAGTTTGAAAGGAAAATATTTCAGTAAAAAAAATTATAATTAAGTTTATTAATTATTTTATTACCACTAGAAACTATTGTCGCTTGACGGTTTTGAGGATTATAGCACGCCTTTGGCTCACATCCCTCACCCCCTTACCCCACCCCCTTCAACCTTTAGCGCACTTTGCTGTCGCCTTCAAATAGGCACATGGCATGGAAAATCTCCAGACACGTGGAGCTGAAGCGGAGGCCTTCCCCCCCACACCCCCTTCATCTACCTACGCCTCCAACCCGCCAGCAGATCTGTCGAGAGTGCAGGGCTTTCGAGTTATCACCCAAATTTATCAGGCGTAGTTCGCCGGAACGCCGAAAATAAGCACCGCGGCAGAAATACCGACTAGCAGTATTGATGCCGAGGTATTATCCCCCCCCCCCCCCCCCCAGTTCCTTCAGAACGAGGACACGTGTGGTAAAAACCTTTGTTCGAAACTCACCACTTCACCCCTCCCCTCACCCCCTTCCCACCCAGGGCGCCACGTGCCGAGAATGTAGGCTTGCAGGCGGGCGTGTATAAAAACCCCTTTCCAAGAATGGGAGGGGGTCAGTCAGTAATCAGTCGTGAGTGAGTAATCACTCGTCAGTATTATCGGTCGTCACAGGTTCAGTCGATTTCTACCGCGCCGAGAGAGTAAGTCAGAGAATAGTTACTAAGGCCGGGATCTCGGAACCCGGCCACATCCGTCAGCCGCATCCTTAAGGGGTCAGTAATATCGGGACCGTCAGTCGATTACTACCGCCGGGTCCGGAAGTTGATGATCACCGAGCCAAGGGAAGAAATCGCGAGCAGACGTGAGAACGAGTCCAAAACCGCAGCCCAGAGAGGGTCCGCACCGACGGAACGGCTTCCAGGGCCGACCACTTCACTGGAACGCCACCACAGCTGACAGCACTCGCCACGGAGTTAAGTATGCAAATCACCGTCACAGAAGCCCCCGCCATCACGAAGTAATTCGCCCAGTAAATTCGAGTAGACAAAGTATAACAGTACCGCACCTCGAACGTTTAATGTGGTGTATTTGTGAAAAAACTATAAGGTACAATATACCAGTACTTCAAATTACAACAGTGATAACCTACCTAATTTACAAAACCCGCAACTCCCCCCCCCCCTACACCTAATAGTCGGGGCCTGGGGGACATTAACTTTGACCGTATAAGCCGCCTTGTCTTTTACAGTGGTGGTACCTGCGTCACTATAAATTACACAGAAATAACTTGTAAAAATAAAAACAAACTGTTTTTTCAAAGATAATACATTTATTTTGAATGAAATTAATATAGGTAATATAATTATTTNTATTTTGAATGAAATTAATATAGGTAATATAATTATTTTTGTAGCGTAATTGTTTATAAATTACTGTATTAAGACACTGCACTTTATATTAATACTGTTATAATAATTTGAAATGCTAGTTGAAAATTGGATTCAAGAAAATATAGAACATGTTCCAAACGAAAATCTTTAAAGGAATTTGACTCATTGAATGGATTAAGAGACAAAATTGCCGCGATTATGACTTCCGAGTAACGTCAAACAGCATACAAGGTATTGAATTCAATAAACTTGAAGAAAACTGTAANGCCGCGATTATGACTTCCGAGTAACGTCAAACAGCATACAAGGTATTGAATTCAATAAACTTGAAGAAAACTGTAAGTGAACTTCGATGATGTGAAAGGGCCTTTTCACTGCTAGAGAGATGAGTCGCAGCTGGCCAGGGAACAGCCTTATGGCGAGTGCCGTGCGATACCTAGTGACCAAACTCCAGAACAGACGTTTCACTGCTAGAGAGATGAGTCGCAGCTGGCCAGGGAACTCGGAATACCGCTCACGGCACGCTATGGATCACTGCAAACTCCAGAACAGACGTTTTGCCGTACAAATTTACATAAAAGTACAATTTGGTGGTTTTCATACAAAAGTAATCCTAAATTTCTTTATAAGTGCTTCGTCAAAAATATCCTATCAACGTTTATGTGCATTAAAATTNATACAAAAGTAATCCTAAATTTCTTTATAAGTGCTTCGTCAAAAATATCCTATCAACGTTTATGTGCATTAAAATTTATGTATAGTCTATTCCCACATTTTAAATCAACCTTTGATAAATCACCTCATGTGTGACGTGATTGGTTCTTTCCTAAATATGCCATGTATCAGAAGCGTTTTAACCTTCTGTTAACGCAAAACTAAGTTATATTTGTTTAGTTTGAACTTTTACTTATATTTTACCTATAAAATATTATATTTCATTTGTGTTTAATATCAATAAAAACAGAGGATAATAGGTGTTTTGGTAGTGCCAAGTAAGAACTAGTTCTTATGCAAAGTATGCTTCCAATGAGTGCACACGAATGTGGTAGGTTGTCCCATTGGNTGCCAAGTAAGAACTAGTTCTTATGCAAAGTATGCTTCCAATGAGTGCACACGAATGTGGTAGGTTGTCCCATTGGTGTAATTTTCTAGTAGTCATTAAGCTTTGTTTGCACAAGGTGGATGAATGTCCTGGATGTAGAACTTTAGGAGGGCTTCAGAAAAGTTGGAAGTAACCGTGAATTGACTTTATCTGAGTTTAATGTGAGCTGTGCCTGTAAAAATATTTTATTGCTTATTTGGAAACAAATGAACTGCAGACTAGCCTATGATTTTTGTGTCTGTAAAACCAAATCTTCCATGGACATATATGTACATGGCCATAATAAAGTACACACTTGCATGGTTGATCTCAGCAGCACTGTCATTCAATTCTAGGTATATTGTTTAATGAACCTCAATTGTATGTAAGAAGTGAGATGCCTAGCAGTGAAATGGACTGGGATTTTTAAGGAAAATAATTAAATAGCCGGCAGTAAGTTCCGTAATGCAGCTAGTCGATATGTCGGTATCGAAATCGTTACAGTCAGGCATGCTTGCTTCTTGGACATGTATTGTCCTTAAACTACAATTCAGTTAAACATATAAAACCGTATATTTTCATATTTATTACAAATATAATTTTGAAATGATCACACATACATATAAACAACATGGACCAAAAACTCAACGTACGATACCGCGATAACTATGAAAGCTCTCAGACAAGCAGAAACTTGGATTATATATAAAGTTATCGGAATCGTATATAATTTCTTCCTGAATCACACTTTTCCAAAACATATTACTTCTCTTTCGTTGACCTGTAATTCCATTCGCGTTTTTAAAATTATTAGCATTTAAAAAAACACTGCATTTCACATTATTAGTTTTTAATTTAAATGTGTATAAAACCAGTTATATTCCAATAAAAGAAACAGAACGTTTATAAATGTTGTTTACACAGATTTGAACGTTTTTTATATCAGAGCTAAATGTGTTGATACCAAATCTGGACGTAAACTATAACAGAATATCTGCGCATGAGCATTCGGTTTGGTACAATTGTCTGACGACTGACCACGACGCAATATTTGTCATGCTAGTCTGTTTGCATTTCATTGACAAATTCATGAGGGAAATTCATGACCTGAATTCCAAAACATGCCAACACCAAAAACTCCAAAATTGAGATAAGAGTAAAAACGTTCTATTCATTCAAATGTGCACAGAGTCATACCAAAAAAACACACCAACTCCACTTTTAAGTCTATAAATCTGGCAGTATAAAATACATCTGAATTCCATATCGTGCAATATCCATGGAGTTGGCATGGTTTGGTTATTAGGATTTATATGGAGTTAGCATGGTAGCGATTGAGGTGCTACATACATAAATCAGGACCTGCAGGTATAACATTTCTAGCAATATGTGGTAGCGCATACTTTAACCACTTTAACTTGTTTATTAATGTTCATATTTAGATTTTGGAGGTTTTTATAGTTGCCTAGTTAAATAGTTGATAGCCCGCCGACAACAGCAAACATTTCGTCAAGTTCGGATGAATTGTAATGCTATGTCCACATAAAATAAAATAGAAATGATTCGTCATGGATAAGGAACGTCATCAAAAAGGAAAGGAGTAGAGCATATAGGTAATCCCAGAAACGACACGAAGGCTAGAAAAACCAGCGAGGACTGTAGGTGTGTAAATAAGTTTACACTGTAATATGAAATAGTGACTAATATTAAATAAAATCTAACAGTGAATTATACGTATGCACATTTTGTTCTTTACTGAATGTTGTAAATGCCGCAAGAAATGTTTCAGTTGGTGGAAAATGATAGCAGGGAAGTTATATTGCAAACCTTCCATGAAATGGCAAGCAAAGAAATCCAGTATACATATCTAGCGACGCTTATTCGACCAACTCCAGTGCAACTACGTTGCCCAAAAGATGCTAAAAACTGGAGGTTGAAATGTTCTAGTTACACATGTCGACTGAAAGATTCATTTACGAATACTGACGTTGTAATTTGTCAGACAGCGTTTGCTGCTTTTCATGGGATTGGGTTGTTTAGAGTCAAGAGATTAACGAAGCTCGCCCTTAACAATATTTCACCAACAGAAATTAGAGGTAAAAACTTAACTAGACCTAATACGTTTAGTGAAGACATTGTAAAAAATATTGATTCTCATGAAAGATCGTTTCCATACAAGATCTCAAATTATGGCCGAAATAAATGTTGAAAGAGATATCTTAATTCCGAAAATGTATACGTTATTTTGCAGATACATGTCCCTGAAAATTATTTCCTTGTACGAGAGAAGAAACAAAATATCTAAAAGAGTAACGTAGCTGTAAAGTACAAGTTTTATTATAACTACTTAAAGAAAAAGTTTAATTATGGGTTTGGTAGACCATGATATGATGTTTGTGTAATGTGTGTAGAATATGAAGTGAAAATAACATCAGATAAAAATGAAGAAAAGAGGAAGAGCCTCAAAGTACAACTAGGGGTGCACAAACACAAGACTAGGTGGTTTTACAAAAATAAACGTGTTTGTGCAGAAGTGGCTAAAACAGATCCCACAAAACAGCAACAGCCTTTTATTTTCAATAAAATATTCCTGTGCCACATTTAGCAGTAAATGATGTATTTTATTCCCGGCAGTAATGGGTACATAACCTAGGATTTCATAACCTCGCAACAGGTGTTGCCAGTAAATGTGGCCTGCAAATGAAGCTAAACGAGGTGTCAATGAAGTCATTTCTTGCCTTCAACATTGCATTATTAAAAAGTTACCACAGGGTGTAAAACATATAAACATTTTTACACATTCATGTACAGGCCAAAACAGGAATAGGACTATGTGTTAGTTTTTGTATACTTTGGTTAAGACACGGGGATATGGGAGTATATCTCACTATTTTCCTATCCGGGGCCATAGTTTTCTGGTACTATACTAATTCCTCTGTTATTGAAAAATTAAACAATCAACAGAACAACTGACAACACCCAGTGCTTAAATTGATTTTGTCAAAGAAGGTTTTGTTTTTGTTCCAGTAAAAGGCAATATATTTGAAGATTTTAAGACTGGACTGAGCAGGTATTTTAGGTAATCTTGTAGCAACAAAATGGAAAAATTCTGCATTTCAAAATACAAAATCATGAAGTACAGTAAATTCCGTATCAATGAAGTCTGGTTGTCGTCTACAATATGTGCTTTTTCTATACCTACTTTATGATCGAGGAACCAAACAATGGCAGAATATTATTTCCACAAAATGACATATATGTTGTAGCTATACTTATTATGTCTGCCAAACTAATAGATATAAAAAAACTCTTGAAATACATACCTAAGGAAGACAGAATGTTTTGTGAATGCATCATCCAAAGATGGCTGGAGTGGTGCTGATGTGTCTGATGACAGAAACGATAATGAGCAAGAATAGCAGTGAACACCATGACTATGTCTATGCTTTTGTGGACGATGAGTGTTGTTAATGTTCACGAGTATATTATACTGAAGAGCCAAAAAAACTGGTATAGGCATGCGCATGAAAATAACAGAGGTATAGAACCAATCAGAGTAACGCGATGCTGTCGGCAGCTAGATCGGTTACTGCTGCTACAATGGCAGGTTATCAAGACTTAAGTGAGTTTGAACGTGGTGTTATAGTCGGCGCACGAGAGATGGGACATACCATCTCCGAGGTAGCGATAAAATTTGTATTTTCGCGTACGACAATTTAACAAGTGTACCGTGAATATCGGGAATAGGGTAAAACATCAAATCTTCGACATCGCTGCAGCCGGAAAAAGATCGCGAACGAACGGGACAAACGACGACTGACGAGAATCATTAAACGTGACAGACGTTGAACCCTTTATCAAATTGGTGCAGATTGGATTTGTGGACTGCCCTGCAGGATTCATGGTGTGAATTGCCTCCTGCATACCTTCAGACATTAGTCGAGTCCATGCCACTTCGTCTTGCGGCACTTCTGCGTGCTCG
>NQII01004372.1:121313-215680 GCA_002778355.1 Clitarchus hookeri
TAGTCGAGTCCATGCCATTTCGTCTTGCGGCACTTCTGCGTGCTCGGGGGGCCCTAAACGATATTAGGCAGGTGTACCAGTTTTTTTGGTTCTTCAGTGTATAGGTACTAATTATTTTTTGTAAATAATCCCTTTGGCAATAAATAGTTTGTAAATTATGTTTACGTTTTAAATGTATAACTGTTTCATCTTGCTGATTTTATAGCTATTGAACGTATTATTTGGTATTGCGATGAATATTTTATTGTTTTTGTTTTGTTGAATGAGTATGGCATCTGCTTGCTGTTTGGAGGGCAAACACTTCCCTCCTACCCTTCTGCTAACACATGTTTGCCACAACTTTTTGAAAGTAAAGGAGGCACTTATTTCTAAGATTTATTTTAATTTCTATCTGCTGCCAAACCATGCTTACTCCATTTGTAAATTTTTTTTAAATATATTAATTTTATTAACGTCGTGTTTTCCTCTTTAAACAGTTACTCAACATCTATGAAGACATACATAATTTATTGAAACCGGTAAATCAAATCATACACTAGATAAATAGTTTTGTATCTCTCTTGAAAAGTATGGATTTTGAGGTTAGCATATTCTGGAATTCAGGTCCTCAATTGTTAAGAAATGGGGGTTGGATTAGTCCTATAGGATCCATTTATTTCAAGGTAAGTAAATATAACACATAAATTATTCCAGAAGATAACATTTCTTTGGGTTGAAGTGCTAAGTCCTTGGCATGTTTGCCACGTCCCGAATAGCAACCTACGTTAGCCCAACGGTGGGCATTTGGTAGGAAAAGTTTGTTATATGCTGTGCTGGAACACATGCACTGTTAGAATGTTGGCCAAGCGTAATATGCCAACGAATATTTCATACAACAAAAGTGTTACGAGATTACTTAGCGCCAGCCGACAATGATACCACTAAATCAGAAAATGACAGAATATACTCTCAAGTGCAATTTTTTTAAAACATTAAACTACATGGTTGATGGTTGGTAAATTTGGCTAATATGTTGTTGGTAATTAGTATGTATTGTTCTGTTTGACAAACGTTTTGCAACTAACATTTTATTTCATATTACAGAACAAATGTTCACATTGTCGGCAAAGCTTCTTTCTAATATTTTATAAACTATGAATGTTTTCAAAGACCTGTGATAATTATTATATGAAATATGTTTAGTTAATTTATAGGGTTGGTCAATGATGGGAACAAAAAATTTATACCTAATTTTAATTTGTGCCAACATTGTGTAGCAAACATAATGCCAACAATGGGAATTGCTATACTTCTAAAAAAATTAAATAATTTAGCATAATTTCATAAAATGTATGAGTAGTAGCGTTATCTTCGCT
Organism: Clitarchus hookeri; assembly: GCA_002778355.1. Taxonomy (NCBI): domain Eukaryota; kingdom Metazoa; phylum Arthropoda; class Insecta; order Phasmatodea; family Phasmatidae; genus Clitarchus; species Clitarchus hookeri. The sequence goes on from NQII01004372.1 coordinate 122,669, forward strand.
CGGGGACAAGGACTGAAGGTTGTAATGCCACAGCCATCATGGAATTTCCAGTTTTTCGATCAAAATTTTCCGTTTTCCCCTAAAAATCACCTTTAAAATCAATTATGTTACAAAAAATTCCTAGAATTTCTCTAAAAATTTCTCCGTTTTTCCAAAAGAAATTGTTGAATAAGTGCTTGCTCCTCAATGTGGATGACTATGGCTGAATGTGGTGAAACGTTAGCCTCAATGAGGAATCTGAGAAGCCGATAAAATAAAACAAATAGAATATCACTTTTAAAATTTAAATATATTTTATACATAAAAATTTTTTAAGGCGTAAGTATTGAGTGTTATATATCACCGGAATCGTCTTTTCAAGGCGCATGCGATCATCATATAATTTCGATAATGTAACCCAATATCAGGACAACCATATTGGATTCAAGAGGTATGCCCCTACCCGCTGCCCAAAACCTTTTTCCACACCCTCTCGCGGGTATTGCAACTGGCTGACATTGTAAAATCATTCATAAAACGATCATACACATAGGAATCGATGCATTTATAAATAATTGGAATTATTCTATTTAATTTTATTTTATTTATCGCTTTAAAAATAATCAAAAATTAAAAAAAAAATGTATCGCAAATGTATTTTTAATGAAAAATCGGTTTAGAAAACTTAAACTGTGTAAATTTCAAACTTTCTTATGACACTTGGTAACATTTAAAAAAAGAAAAAATACTCATGGGGAGTGGGGATTTGAACCTACAACCAACAAACGGACTCCCATTCCCTCGTAAAATTATTTTAGTGTATTAATTATTTTGTTATATATTTTTTCAATCAATGCATGTACGGTTCATGACGACTTTTATTGGAAAGCTTTTTCGGTATAAATTCTTCGTATTTACCATTTTGAAAATATTTTAAAGGCTAATGTTTTATTGAAAACATTTCGTTATTATCAGTCGGGGTCTGAATCATATGTGTCTATGCTCACATTGATTGTTTTATTTATTCTTTGTTAATAATTATGAAGCTGACTACAATTTTTCGCAAGTCAGGCTGTAAGTAAGCGAATATGTACATGTATTTAGGTAAACGAATATAAATTTGTGATTTTTTAGGGTCAGGCTCGTGATATTCAGTTTGCAAGTATAATTTCTAACTCCATGAATGTCTGTTTAAGCCCCTTATAACCATAGCTATTAGCCTAAATTTTAGCTCCATAGTGGTGTTTTTAACAGAAACCGTTTAAAACAGACTGGTTACGATATAGAGTTACTAAAAACAAAATATTACAATTTTGTGTTTAAAATTTATTTATATATTTTATTACTGCAAAATTCAAAATACATGTTCGTTAATGCAGAGTGTTCATCCTTATACAAATCATAGTCCTTCGTTAAATATGAAACCAACCATTATGGCACTTATAAACTTCGTGTCGTATTGCAGTAAGCTTGAAGGCAAAGTTCTTGCTGCAAAAGCGACACCGATATGTCACTGAAAGTTCTTTATACGGTACACTAGTGGACCCAGATGCTTCGCCTGTCGTCATGTCGGAAGGAGCAGGAACTAGGAATGAACTTGTCTTTATAGAAAGAGATGTTGCACCTGCTGATGAGTTGTTGAGAAATACATTTATACCCGTTGTATGTGTTGAAACGAAGGAGTTACAGGAATGAAACGATGTTACCATTGTCCATCACGCCGATGATGGAAGTTGCAGCAACTCAGATATAAACTTCTCAGCTATGTATGCACCTTAGAGATGTAAACATCGTCGATCCATAGTCTTCTCACTTACCTAGGCACATTGCGTATATCATGAAATGTGGATATTTTTGTGTGCTCGTAATCCATACCAATAACGGAGACAACTATACATTGCCTATATTTTGAGTAGACAGAATCCGCTCCTTCTCAGCTGCACATGATATAGCGAATCAAATGTCCAGCCAGAGCCCTTCAATGCCATTTCTTCTTCCACGCGGCGTACATTCACTATGCTGTTTACAACACTCACTTCGATGTTGTGTGCATTATATATACGCACAGCAGAGGTCTTTAATGACTTTCTTGCGTGCTCATCCATGTGTGACTCTGGTTTACTATAACTACATTCCAGCCATTATTTATATTTCACACCACCGTATTTTTCCACCTCCTCTATAAGTTGGTTTATTAAATTTTGTTTCATTTATGCCGGAAATGAACTAACGTCTTTCTTCGAAGCTGTCAGATTCGGAGCAACATTCCTATAGAAGAAAACCCTGAATGCAGCTTGCTTCAGGAAAAATCCATTAGCATTGGGCTTCATCTCACATGTTATTTTTGTAGGTTACGATAATGAATTGTAGTGTAGGCATAGCTTCGCTATTGCTGAATACTGTAGATAGAAGCCCGCAGTGGCGAAATTACAGTGGGGGAAACGAGAGTACCCTATGAAAAACCAGCTGGTCCTCAGCAGTGTTTCGTCCGTAACCCACGTGAAACCCCGTACCGAAACAAAGATCACAGCGAATAGTAGTCCATGTGGCAGCTCGGTATTGGCGGAACACTAATTATTCAAATAGGTGAATTTTATTTTAGCGATATTGGCGATGGAAACAAAATAAAACCACTAATACTTTACCCAAAACAGGGGTGGCAAACGGATTCTAGGTGGTCACTATTGCGAATAATTAACATTCATACAATGGAGATGTTAGGGTTTTTTGAGTCCAATATCTGGTTTGACTCACAAGCTAAAAAAAATATAAAGGGCCAGTGAGGAGTTAGTTTAGTGACAACTATTGTAATGAGAATGATCTCTGATCAACCGGATATTTTGTAGAATGAACCGAGGGGGTAGAATGTATCGTCGATAGCAAAGTCGTTAGAGACAAGTCGAGTGGCGTAATTACTGAAGGGACACGTGCAACATATCTCCACGCAGGCGTCAAAGTTTCGTTTTTTTATTGTGGCAAATATGACAGATATTTGTGCTAACCACAACTTTCCACATTTTGTTATTTTTCGAAGTGAACGTGATATTATGAGGTGCAGAGCACTGTAGTACAAGTTAAATTCAGCCATTAAACACAATGTCTGTGGAATCCGTCGTTCGTGTCATTTTAATCTTCAATGTTTTTATGATATTTGTATATTTTGGAATCATTTTAAGCCATGCTTGTAAGCTTGGTACAACTGCGTTATTAAAAAAAAGTCACGGCGAAATACTTTAAATGAGCTGGTGCAGAGAGCATCCTGTATTTCGTTACTTCTTGTCGGGATGAGGAGATTTGGGTGGCTCTTAACATCGAGGTCTTGAGATCCGATGAGGGTGAAGCGAGGTAAGTATGGAGTAGCGCCAGAATGTAGTAGCGGGGAACGGGAGATCCGTGAGAAAACCCACTGACCAGCGACATCGTCCGGTACGATGGTTTCGTGCGAAAATCCGCACAGTTTGTAAGATGTTATGAATCTTGTAAGCGCGATAAAGTGTAGGGTATTATTTTCCATATTACATTATTATATTAATATTTTTTTTGTCCTGACATGATGTAATATTTTAAAATGCGAAACTACCAGTGGTGCTGGTGGAATGGAACTCTTTGGCTTAGAGTCCATTCTGCGCCCTCACCGAACGGTTACACAGTTAAAAAGGCCGTTCAAAGAGGGTAAAATTATTCTGTACACTTTTACCGTATGACACACTTTTTCGTNGAGGGTAAAATTATTCTGTACACTTTTACCGTATGACACACTTTTTCGTTGTGATACGAGATAATAGCCTGAAAAAATGTGCCAATAAAAAAAATTTCTTTAAATAAAACCTGTCAAAATTTTTTAATTTATGTATATATTATTAAAATATTAATATGAATATAATTTTGAGAAATATATTTACTCGTATATTTACCCATATTTTAGTTATGATTTTGTGATATAATTCCTGTTATTACAATGTACGCTTTAGCTGTAAAAAAAACTTTGTGTTCAAAAACTTTTTGAAATTTGTACGAATCAAAATTTAAAAGTAAATTCTTACCTTTCACGCAAAAAAAAAAAACGTTACATCTTTTTTTTAAATGATTTGGAATTGTTATCATTTTGTCATCGATAGTATGTCACGATCGATATCATGTCACCAAACAATGAAATATCCTCAAAATCTGGACAACATGTTTGGCTCGTAAACAGTCTTGGAAGTCAATTTGCGGAAAACTTAATAATTACTATCAATCCCGGAAACAGGTNCATGTTTGGCTCGTAAACAGTCTTGGAAGTCAATTTGCGGAAAACTTAATAATTACTATCAATCCCGGAAACAGGGTATAATAGCCCATTGAACACTAATAACACTCTGAAAAAAGGTATATATTGCCAACAAAATACACCTGTTAGTATTTGGCCAAACAAATATGTAGGTGCTTTAATAAAATATTAATTTTGTGTGAACAAAACTTGGTGAGCAACAAAATCAGCTAGCAAATTACACACTTGAGTTGACAAAACTTGTATNAATTTTGTGTGAACAAAACTTGGTGAGCAACAAAATCAGCTAGCAAATTACACACTTGAGTTGACAAAACTTGTATATTTAGCCAACGAAATTCGACTTTCACGGAAAAATTTAGTTGGATCATCTGTAGTTATCTGTTTGGCCATATTGAAACAAATGCAATATTGTCTGCTCAAACAAACCTTTCTCTCATTGGCAATATTTTTAACATTTATTTGGGCGATAGTTTTAAACCGAACACTTATTTTGTGTTTCACGAGCGCACAAGGAAATATTTGCAGCTTATTTATCTTACTCATTAATTACCGCGACAGTAAAAAATACGTGGCCATGTAAATTAACTTGGATTAAATGTACTTAAAAATCAGCGAGCGGGCAATTTGGCGAATGAGCGAATGGTCGTGCAAGTGGCCCTGAGGGGCCGGGTTGGAGCTGGGCTAATAGGCGGGCAACCAACCTGTAATGTGCGTTAGGCGACAGGGAGGGCCGAAAATGCACTGGGTGAAAGCCGGTAGCAGATCCCGGTGTGTAGGGAGTGTATAGAGTACGCCACCTCAGAGTGTCTGGTTGGGTAGTCGTGACTACGGGAATGNAGATCCCGGTGTGTAGGGAGTGTATAGAGTACGCCACCTCAGAGTGTCTGGTTGGGTAGTCGTGACTACGGGAATGACTATCCTAGTTCGGCCATCCTCCTGGTGGAGGCCTACGTAGTGGTCACCGGCCGTTAATTGGGTGTTAGAGCAGANACTATCCTAGTTCGGCCATCCTCCTGGTGGAGGCCTACGTAGTGGTCACCGGCCGTTAATTGGGTGTTAGAGCAGATCGGCGTGAAGTGGTGTAACCCTTTTACTGGACTCTCTCACTGCTAGGTCCGGTGGAGGGCTCTTCGCCCCGGCTGACGTTAAGGGGCCCATAGACGATCAACTTGGTTGTCAACCTTGTTGTCAGCATTTGCCACAGACGAAACGAAATGTTGGCAACCAAGTTGTCGACATCAACATCACTTCCGAGGATGTGTCATCGGCTTTATTTGCTGGGTGATTTCTGTTGCTGCTTTGTATTATTTTGAATGGTTCTATTTTGCTTTTAAGTTTCTTAGTTCTAGTATAGTATGTTTAGTAAAAAATGAGCGAGAAGGCATTGCAGTTTTTAGTTTTAAACTAGTTGTGTGAATNGTTCTAGTATAGTATGTTTAGTAAAAAATGAGCGAGAAGGCATTGCAGTTTTTAGTTTTAAACTAGTTGTGTGAAGATGAGGTGNAGTTCTAGTATAGTATGTTTAGTAAAAAATGAGCGAGAAGGCATTGCAGTTTTTAGTTTTAAACTAGTTGTGTGAATATGAGGTGCGTCCTGCTAAAAAGAGAAAAGTGTGTTCAAAGGAATGGTATCAAAACCGTGCCCAGTTTTCTCATTCCAATTTAATTAGTGAACTACGCGTCACAGCACCTGACTATTTCAAAAAACTTTTTAAGGATGGACAGTAAAACTTACGATGAATTGTTGGATAAAATGCTACCATTTATTGAAAAGAAGGACACAAACATGAGAATTGCTATTACTGTGAATGAACGGCTGTCCGCAACCCTTCGGTTTTTAGCTGGTGGGCAGAGATTAGATGATTTAAAATTTCTCACAGCTATATCGCCAAAAAGTCTTGGAACAATTGTCATTGAAACTTGCAGTGTTATAAACAAAGTTTTGAAGTAGTATATTCAGGTACCTGCTACGATTCATAGGTGAGTATGTAGGTCAATATCTTTATAAATTAGTTGTTTTATAAGTTGTGTATATTGATCACAGGTGCCAAAAACAAAATGAGAAAGGGTGATAGTTTCGGAAGAGTTTGGAAGGAGATGGAACTTTCCAAACTGCATTGGTGCTATCGACGGAAAACATGTGGAAATTAAGAAACCTTCTATAACTGGATCCTACTATTTTAATTATAAAAGAAACATTAGCATAATTTGACTTGCCTTAGTTGATGCGAACTATGAGTTGTTAGTGGTTGAAGCCGGTGCTAATGGTCGTGTATCAGATGGTGGGGTGCTATCTAACAGCACATTTTATGACAACTTCAAGAGTAACAAACTCAAAATTTCTGAATCCAGCCAGCTTCATAATGATTTTCCAAAACAAATGCCATTCGTATTTGATGGTGATGATGCCTTTCCTTTGCAAAAAAAATTTCATGAAACCCTACAGTGGTGATACCCTTTCAAACGATGAAGTTGATGTGTGACGTAATTAGGAGTATTAAGTAGNAACCTTCTATAACTGGATCCTACTATTTTAATTATAAAAGAAACATTAGCATAATTTGACTTGCCTTAGTTGATGTGAACTATGAGTTGTTAGTGGTTAAAGCCGGTGCTAGTGGTCGTGTATCAGATGGTGGGGTGCTATCTAACAGCACACNAACTATGAGTTGTTAGTGGTTAAAGCCGGTGCTAGTGGTCGTGTATCAGATGGTGGGGTGCTATCTAACAGCACACTTTATGACAACTTCAAGAGTAACAAACTCAAAATTTCTGAATCCAGCCAGCTTCATAATGATTTTCCAAAGCAAATGCCATTCATATTTGATGGTGATGATGCCTTTCCTTTGCAAAAAAACTTCATGAAACCCTACAGTGGTGATACCCTTTCAAACGATGAAGTTGATGTGTGACGTAATTAGGAGTATTAAGTAGAGCGGCGCTGTCACTAACCCTTCCCCCCCCCCCCCCCCCCNGCCGGGACGTGAGTCAGTCAGTCAGTTACCGCATCAGTCAGTTACCAGTCAGTCAGTTATAACACAACGAGAAGGCAGAATCATCGAGTGGTGATCTTCAACGAGAAGTGCAATTTCGAGCTAGTGGGATTAGTCCAGTGCAGCCTGTAGCCGAGAAGGACGGTTGGGGGCTTGCACATGGGGTCCCTCGCTGGGGCGTGGTAGGGTAGTAAGCAGTCAGTTACTACCCTACACCGAGAACGGGAGCGAGTAGTGAGCTTCAACGAGAACCGCCATGTCGAGAGGAAGTTAGCTGCATGCAACAAGCCAACCACAGAAGGCGTTTAACAGGGCCATCCAGCTCACCAGACATCAACCGCCGGAACGTATCGAGGCCATCCAACTCACCAGATCTCAACTGCCGGAACAACTACTACGCAATATGTGCAGATAAGTAACCCCGTCACCACTCAGGGACCTGTCCTGTCATCTAATGCCCCTACAGCATCGAAAATGTAGCCAGAACAGTGTAACCAGCCCTTCAGGCCTGAACTCGCGGGGCGTTAATGTATTAGTAAATGCTCGGCTCAAGGTGCCGGGAATGTGAAAATGAATTCCCGTTAAATAAACCTGTTCAAAACTAAGAATTCGTGATGAAATAATTGTGTGATATACCCTCAACCTGCAAGGCACCCTATAGTCTGTGCCACTGAACATTAACTGTAGACCCTAGGAACCATTCTGTACACCACAGATGGCGGAGAAGCATAANGATGGCGGAGTAGCATGAAAGTAATATTCAACTACAGACTATCCAGAGCACGGGGAATAGTTGAGAATGCTCTTGGCATACTTGCCTCAAGATTTGGTGTTCTATTGAATGTTATAAATTTTAGTCCCGAAAAGGCAACCATAATTACTCTAACCACCTATTATGTAAATAATTATAAGAGAAGAAACAATTTGTCTATTTACTTGCGAGGAAGTGTAGATATTGAAAATACTAATACGTGTGAAATACAGTTACCACCCTGGTAAACTGACCACCAGCAATTATGTAAACTTGAACCAACTGTCTCAAGAAATCCTACTTCCAATGCAAAAGAGACAAGGTAAAAATTTACTACTTATTGTATTGGAGTAGGAGCAGTACCTTGGTAAAATCGGAATATAAATAATAACGTATAATTTTTCTTGTAATGAAATTGTATTAAAAGAATAATTAAAAATAAATGAGTTACATTATAATGCATTTAATTGCTAATTACACAGTTATATTGTTAATACAAATGATTAGGTATTTCAGTAAAAACAATAAAGAAATGAAATCATTCATATACTTATCAAATAAAAAATACCCAATAAAACCTATTCACACAAACCTATCATCTGATAGTAACTATTGCACATTGGTATAAATACCTGCTTCAAGATGTCCGGGAATAACAAGGGCATTTTCATATTGTGGAGAGAAAAGGGATTGTTGGAGAAAAGACGTAGAGGATCTTGACGGCTGAAGATAAGATTGGTGCGATGGGAGTGAAGTTGAGTGACCAGATTTTTGGAAGAAAGGCTATTGAACGAAAGGACGGATCTTGGCGGCTGAAGATAAGAATGGTGCAATGAGAGCGGTGTTGAGGGACCAGAAGAAGGGGCGGTAGAATTAATGGAAGAACTATTGACGGAGTGGAGTTAATTTAGTTGTCCCAAAAGTAAAATTTCTTCAATGGCTTTCTTGTCGTAAATTTGTTAAGTTGAGGACAGTTTCCTATATGAAGTAGCCCAACTTTTAGCAAAAACACTTGCACCATACTTATTATTTTCTTTCTTGGCGAGTTTCCCCAGTGCTTCCTTCAAAATGTAATTTCTGTCTGCCATATGCTGTCCTAAAGTTTTCTTCCACTAAGTCTCACATCTGCCTAGAATCGCACAAGTACATGTGAATTNAGGAGCAGGTGGCGCGGAGTTTGGTACCACCACCCCGGCATGCGCATGTAGTCAGTCGCGACATTAAGGGGTCAGCCAAATCGGGACGCGAGACACTAGATGCAGAACACGAGGCATAATCAGAGACAGTCACCAATCACATCGGACGAGTATTTTCACCATGCCGGGACGTGAGTCAGTCAGTCAGTTACCGCATCAGTCAGTTACCAGTCAGTCAGTTATAACACAACGAGAAGGCAGAATCATCGAGTGGTGAACTTCAACGAGAAGTGCAATTTCGAGCTAGTGGGATTAGTCCAGTGCAGCCTGTAGCCGAGAAGGACGGTTGGGGGCATGCACATGGGGTCCCTCGTTGGGGCGTGGTAGGGTAGTAAGCAGTCAGTTACTACCCTACACCGAGAACGGGAGCGAGTGGTGAGCTTCAACGAGAACCGCCATGTCGAGAGGAAGCCAGCTGCATGCAACAAGCCAACCTCAGAAGGCCTTTAACAGGGCCATCCAGCTCACCAGGCATCAACCGCCGGAACGTATCCAGACCATCCAACTCACCAGATCTCAACTGCCGGAACAACTACTACGCAATATGTGCAGATAAGTAACCCCGTCATCACTCAGGGACCTGTCCTGTCATCTAATGCCCCTACAGCATCGAAAATGTAGCCAGAACAGTGTAACCAGCCCTTCAGGCCTGAACTCGCAGGGCGTTAATGTATTAGTAAATGCTCGGCTCAAGGTGCTGGGAATGTGTAAATGAATTCCCGTTAAATAAACCTGTTCAAAACTAAGAAGTCGTGATGAAGTAATTGTGTGATATACCCTCAACCTGCAAGGCACCCTATAGTCTGTGCCACTGAACATTAACTGTAGACCCTACTAACCATTCTGTACACCACAGATGGTGGAGTAGCATGANGAACTCGCAGGGCGTTAATGTATTAGTAAATGCTCGGCTCAAGGTGCTGGGAATGTGTAAATGAATTCCCGTTAAATAAACCTGTTCAAAACTAAGAAGTCGTGATGAAATAATTGTGTGATATACCCTCAACCTGCAAGGCACCCTATAGTCTGTGCCACTGAACATTAACTGTAGACCCTAGGAACCATTCTGTACACCACAGATGGCGGAGTAGCATGAAAGTAATATTCAACTACAGACTATCCAGAGCACGGGGAATAGTTGAGAATGCTCTTGGCATACTTGCCTCAAGATTTGGTGTTCTATTGAATGTTATAAATTTTAGTCCCGAAAAGGCAACCATAATTACTCTAACCACCTATTATGTAAATAATTATAAGAGAAGAAACAATTTGTCTATTTACTTGCGAGGAAGTGTAGATATTGAAAATACTAATACGTGTGAAATACAGTTACCACCCTGGTAAACTGACCACCAGCAATTATGTAAACTTGAACCAACTGTCTCCAGAAATCCTACTTCCAATGCAAAAGAGACAAGGCAAAAATGTACTACTTATTGTATTGGAGTAGGAGCAGTACCTTGGTAAAATCGGAATATAAATAATAACGTATAATTTTTCTTGTAATGAAATTGTATTAAAAAAATAATTAAAAATAAATGAGTTACATTATAATGCATTTAATTGCTAATTATACAGTTATATTGTTAATACAAATGATTAGGTATTTCAGTAAAAACAATAAAGAAATGAAATCATTCATATACTTAACAAATAAAAAATACCCAATAAAACCTATTCACACAAACCTATCGTCTGATAGTAACTATTGCTCATTGGTATAAATACCTGCTTCAAGATGTCCGGGAATAACAAGGGCATTTTCATATTGTGGAGAGAAAAGGGATTGTTGGAGAAAAGACGTAGAGGATCTTGACGGCTTAAGATAAGATTGGTGCGATGGGAGTGAAGTTGAGTGACCAGATTTTTGGAAGAAAGGCTATTGAACGAAAGGACGGATCTTGGCGGCTGAAGATAAGAATGGTGCAATGGGAGCGGAGTTGAGGGACCAGAAGAAGGGGCGGTAGAATTATTGGAAGAACTATTGACGGAGTGGAGTAAATTTAGTTGTCCCAAAAGTAAAATTTCTTCAATGGCTTTCTTGTCGTAAATTTGTTAAGTTGAGGGCAGTTTCCTACATGAAGTAGCCCAACTTTTAGCAAAAACACTTGCACCATACTTATTATTTTCTTTCTTGGCGAGTTTCCCCAGCGCTTCCTTCAAAATGTAATTTCTCTCTGCCATATGCTGTCCTAAAGTTTTCTTCCACTAAGTCTCACATCTGCCTAGAATCGCACAAGTACATGTGAATTTGAATGTGTGTATATTTAAATGTATGTATATATATATATATATATATATATATATATATATATCGCGGTTGTCACTGCACTCAATATTTGTTCTTTTAAATTGCCAGGGAATATCAATATAGCCGAAAAAAAATCGAAGAAATGCCTTTTCAAAAGACGTTTACAAAGTTTCTCCCACGAATACGGACTACTATACGTTATAAAGATTATCTTCAAAACTGTTTCAAAATGTCGCATTTTTCCATCTTTCTGCTCCTTTACAGCTACATGCAAATCCCGTGTGGATTGAAACATTTCTGCATTATTGGCTATTGCGTGAATACAATTACCACCGTAAGTGCTCTGTTTTATTATTATGCTCTATTCTGTTTTGTTTGTGTGTGTGTACGCGCGAAAGGTATGAAAGACTACTAACGAGTGACCCGATGTTTGCTACCTGCGCTGTTAATTAACGGTTGCCGGACTGGTAATGATTATCATAAACTGAATTCATTGTAAGTTATAAAATACATGCATTATTTTGTAAGTGGTAAAATTTGTTGTTCTATGATATAATGAATCCTAAAATTAAATAAGGATTACATCTTATTATACAATGAAATTATATATANATATCAATATAGGCGAAAAAAAATCGAAGAAATGCCTTTTCAAAAGACGTTTACAAAATTTCTCCCACAAATACGGACTACTATACGTTATAAAGATTATCTTCAAAACTGTTTCAAAATGTCGCATTTTTTTATCTTTCTGCTCTTTTACAGCTACATGCAAATCCCGTGTGGATTGAAACATTTCTGCATAATTGGCTATTGCGTGAATACAATTAACACCGTAAGTGCTCTGTTTTATTATTATGCTCTATTCTGTTTTGTTTGTGTGTGTGTACGCGTGAAAGGTATCACAGACTACTAACGAGTGACCCGATGTTTGCTACCTGCGCTGTTAATAAACGGTTGTCGGACTGGTAATGATTATCATAACCTGAATTCATTGTAAGTTATAAAATACATGCATTATTTTGTAAGTGGTAACATTTGTTGTTCTATGATATAATGAATCCTAAAATTAAATAAGGATTACATCTTATTATACAATGAAATTATATATAGCATCTACTGAATAACTTATTTTCGTGGTTTGCTGTAAAGCAAGACTAAGTAAATGCAGAATTTCTCTAATAGTATTAGCATTATATCTTCGTGGAGTCGATAAAAATTAATGCTGTTCGTAGTAGTACAGGCTTTTTTTTTTCGGTATTGGAAGTGGTAAGTGCCAAAATGGCTTCCGTTTGATTTATAAAACAACCGTAGACGACGAGCTCAGCTAGGATTTTATATAATCAAAAAAGTATGCATTGAAACAGCTGACGTTATTAACATATAGTATTTCCGTCTACTTAGACAGCCGAATTGTGAGTATATTTCCAGTAAAGATAGTTTTACTGAAAGACTTCTCAACTTGACTGAGACACGCATGCTTCCCAATAGCATTCAAGAAAACAATTTCACTGTAAGGACTTGTGTGTAAATTTTGAAATATGTCTGCATATTGTTTAGTATTCTGTTGTAAAAATGGATTTGGCAAACTATTGGACTAGGCGAGTAATTTATATTAATGCTATAAAAAAATATATAATTCCTTTTTGATATTTATTTTGCCTGTAATTTCCTAACTTTTTTATTAAAACAAGCATGTTTGTGAATAACCAGTTATAAACACAATATTGTCATTTTACTACTTATGATTTTAATGGGCACGCATATTAAATAAGATAATCATTTAATAAAAGCGAACTTTTTTACACAAATAAACACAGTTTCCCCATCTACCGCCAGCTTAGAAGATGCCTATTGGAACAGGAGCGCACCTTGCGGCGGGAATTGACTGACAAACTCTCCGATATGGAGTCTCGTTTTCTTCTCAACCTGAGTAGAATAAACCTTAAAAAAACTAAGTTAAATGCGTGCAGGGCTCTACTGTGGAGGGAGTGTAAGAGGAAGGGTATTATCCTTGCGGCTCTTTGTGTTCTGTGGCTAGGTAGCGCACAATCGGGGAAGAAGAGGCGTCACCGTCGATACCGGAAATTATACCGGAGGGCTAGCTTTTCACTCTTACCTTGTAACCCTGGGGTTGTGAGGAAGGGAAGTGTGGCCCGGAGGGGATAAAGGATGTCCAGAGGCACTTTTCTCTCGGAGGAAATGAACTGAAAGACACTGGATGGGAGAGAAGGGCAGAGAAAGCATGGCGGCACCACGGTTCAGATACTTTTTATCTTTTGTGTCAGTATATGCTCGGGAAATGAAGATGCCGCGACAAGAATATCCTCAAGTCTGCAAGTTATCAGCTGCATTCACGTGCTAGTGTGGACTCGACGCCGAACATAACATTTTTTAATTCACATAATTGTTTTAATACATTACAGAACACCTAGCAATTTGTTATATTTTACAAAAGGACTGCAAAAGCAAAATTTCACCAATTTTCGAATTTTTGTGCATCTCACGTTTTAATGAACAAATTTTATTCAAATTAATATAGCGGTATTTTCTTCAAACAACAAAATTCACGGGCTGGAAGTAAATATATAATTCGTAAAATAATAAAAGATAATCATAAGATGGGTCTTGTAATTTTTGCTGTCATTAAAGAATTTACGCACGCAAAAACCAATTACTGACATTTAAACTGACTTATAGATCCTACAATTATTGTTTTACTTTCTTACGCCAAATATTCAAACATCTACTTTCAAAAAATAATGCATCTTTCAAAATAAAATGCCTACTTGATCAGAATAAGTAAAATTCTCACTCTGTTTTTTAACATATTACGATAAATATATTTCTTATTATCAGTAAGTTTTCAAGAGGACAAGAGTTTGACAAGTTATTTTGTCACTATTTTTTATGAATAAGACTAACACATCTCACCGGACAACACAGCAGCAAAGAGACAAGTCACATGTTTAGTTAGACCGGCTAACATTAAGGAATTATCAGTAAACATGTAGATTGCATAAATGCACTACGATAGCCCTGAGGTTATTTGCTAACTGGTTCAAAAAAGNGATAAAGGATGTCCAGAGGCACTTTTCTCTCGGAGGAAATGAACTGAAAGACACTGGATGGGAGAGAAGGGCAGAAAAAGCATGGCGGCACCACGGTTCAGATACTTTTTATCTTTTGTGTCAGTATATGCTCGGGAAATGAAGATGCTGCGACAAGAATGTCCTCAAGTCTGCAATTTAACAGCTGCATTCACGTGCTAGTGTGTACTCGACGCCGAACATAACATTTTTTAATTCACATAATTGTTTTAATACATTACAGAACACCTAGCAATTTGTTATATTTTACAAAAGGACTGCAAAAGCAAAATTTCACCAATTTTCGAATTTTTGTGCATCTCACGTTTTAATGAACAAATTTTATTCAAATTAATATAGCGGTATTTTCTTCAAACAACAAAATTCACGGGCTGGAAGTGAATATATAATTCGTAAAATAATAAAAGATAATCATAAGATGGGTCTTGTAATTTTTGCTGTCATTAAAGAATTTACGCACGCAAAAACCAATTACTGACATTTAAACTGACTTATAGATCCTACAATTATTGTTTTACTTTCTTACGCCAAATATTCAAACATCTACTTTCAAAAAATAATGCATCTTTCAAAATAAAATGCCTACTTGATCAGAATAAGTAAAATTCTCACTCTGTTTTTTAACATATTACGATAAATATATTTCTTATTATCAGTAAGTTTTCAAGAGGACAAGAGTTTGACAAGTTATTTTGTCACTATTTTTTATGAATAAGACTAACACATCTCACCGGAGTACACAGCAGCAAAGAGACAAGTCACATGTTTAGTTAGACCGGCTAACATTAAGAAATTATCAGTAAACATGTAGATTGCATAAATGCACTACGATAGCCCTGAGGTTATTTGCTAACTGGTTCAAAAAAGNAATTATCAGTAAACATGTAGATTGCATAAATGCACTACGATAGCCCTGAGGTTATTTGCTAACTGGTTCAAAAAAGTTCATAAATCGGATGCCGAATGTCTGGTAACAACTGGTAAAGAATATAGTTGCCTAACATGTACGGTCACAATGAGTTTCGGGATGTGGTGTGCCTTGCACAAGATTCCCCATGAAACTACAAAACTATTGGCTGTGATTGGCAAACTCTCTAATATATTATGTGCTTCGCCTGAAACAGATGACAGTAAATAGTAATGTTTCTTAATGCTATCTAATGAATCGGTATTGATAGCAAAACTTGAAAATGTGCCTTGAAAGTGACTAAACTCAGTAAAATTTCCACCAAATGTATGCAATTTGATTGCAGGCAATTTAATGTGTCTGTTAAAACTTGAATGTATCGAAGGTGAACATTTATAGTTCGCAATGTTTGTGCATTCTGTATATTTTTCAACAATGGCTGTAGACAACCCTAAAATTTCATAGTATGTGTTTTGGAACGATTCTATCTCATGTTCCTGTTCTGAGTATTCGTCGTACAATTCAAGCGGTTTTTGCACTTCGTCATATTCATGCATTAATTTAGGTGAAACCTCTAACCTCACTCTCGTTTCACATGCGCTGGAACCGGCTCCATGCTTCTCTACAAATGTTTGCATTTGNGTGAAACCTCTAACCTCACTCTCGTTTCACATGCGCTGGAACCGGCTCCATGCTTCTCTACAAATGTTTGCATTTGTTTCAATTTTGCTTTAAGGTTCCATGTTCAGCGACCGACACTACTACTCTACTGACAAATGTCTNGTTCAGCGACCGACACTACTACTCTACTGACAAATGTCTGTCACTTACCGCACGTAAAAAAAACTACCTGTTTATTCGCCACGCGTCACAGTTATCCATGCCCGGAGGACCAAAGTCTTTAATCGCAAGTGGTTTCGCCTACTAACGAACATCATCGTCACTATGGGTAATGTGGAGGTTGCCAGATATTCTAGTTCAATCACTCAATTTATCTATACGTTTTATTATTTTACTACTGTAATGATATTACGCATACATAATGACAGTACACATTGTAGAAACAACAGTCTTCTGCGTGCACTACAGCCAGTAGGCGACAACTTTCACTCCTGACACTCGGTCGCACGTTGTGAGCCCCTGCTCTGCACTGACTAGGAAGCAGGGGACGGGGGCGATCAAGGTTGTCGGGTACCTCGCTTTGTTGTCGCGCCGCAATCCTCTAACATAACCACTATTAGTGTACAGTTTTGTGCTCACAGTTATTACATGATTCACACCCCTAAAGAAATGTTTTCATTCTGAACACATGTTTCGCCAATTTTTTCGGAATATTTTGTGGTGAACATTCAGTCATATGATNAGAAATGTTTTCATTCTGAACACATGTTTCGCCAATTTTTTCGGAATATTTTGTGGTGAACATTCAGTCATATGATAGAACATTAAGCATTTTCTTAGTGTTAAGCCTAATGCTACGTATTATGTACACGAAACCGGCTTGGCGTATTCCCTGTGACTTTTTAATGACATGGCAAGATTTCCCCCGAGCTTCCATGAGATTCAGCGAACTTTTTGTGGTCACAACTTGTTCGTGCACCTTTGTGCGTATTTGTTTGTGCATTTTTTGTCGGTGACAAATTCGATTGCTCGTTTGTGGCTTGGAAGTGAATCGTGGTTTTCGCCTGACGTTAAGTGTCGCGTATAGCTTATAAATCATAACATTTCTTTTGAAATATGCTTAGTGCTATGAATCAATTTTATGAATAGTGTTTAATTCACACACCACTCGGAACTCTTTACTTCTGTTTCTATTACTAGTTTCGTTTCCAAAGTGTGTTTCTTCACTTTGAAATGTAGCTAAATTGAAATTACTTATAGTTGTGAATACTCGGTTCAAAAAATGTAAGTGTATGTTAGCTTTATTACAGTAAAATAATTTTAGCTCGCCAGTTGAAGCAATCCTTGACACTTTGCTCGACCGCACGACTGCGCGCCGACGTTTCACAGCCTCGCAAACACGGCGGTGACTAAGAAAAAAGGCGCATATATGTATTGTCGCCCTAATCGCTTTCATGCTTCATGTCTCGAAATTCGTACGCAAACATCTATAGTCAACCGACTGTTAACCAAGATTCTTACGTGGTTTGGTGGGATTTGAGACTAGAACTTGGCTCTGATGTGGTGCAAGTTAGCAACATAGTTCCGCTCGATGCTACATCTCTCATCTCACTGTTCAGATCCATATATGCCTCACTTTATTCAGTTCATATACAAATATGCCTTCCCTCTTAAAAAAGGTCTGTACTTTTACGGAAATTTTACGGAAATGTGTAGTAAATATACGGAACGTAATTAGTAATGACGAAAAATGGGGCTGACTTCTGTAATTACAATACGTATACGGGAAATCCCCGTATTTTCTATAGCTTCGGGATTTGTGTACGAACAATGCCGAGTTTACACGAAGTTTTCTTCGTCCCTGTAACCAGAAAATTACAGTTTCTTTGGCAGCCAAGATATCAATGCTATTTNGTTTACACGAAGTTTTCTTCGTCCCTGTAACCAGAAAATTACAGTTTCTTTGGCAGCCAAGATATCAATGCTATTAGAACTATTCTCTCAAACATTAAAAAGTACCGTAAGGCGTCTGTAACAATTAACAACACTTAAAATACACAAACNTTAGAACTATTCTCTCAAACATTAAAAAGTACCGTAAGGCGTCTGTAACAATTAACAACACTTAAAATACACAAACATAAAAAGAAACGAAAAAAAATGCCTTTGTAATCATATTTAGAGGCAAGGTGTTATGGGAGATGTCTAGATAAGTGGTCGCTCTGGCCTCATAGCTCAGAGGCAGAGTGGCGGACTTGTAGTCGGAGGGGTGGGAGGTCCCGCCCCAGTTCCTCCGCAGCAGATTTCCAGCCGCATGTTGCGCACATGTGGACTGTGAATTTGTCATCAAGTCAGTCTAGCTCGTCAACCGTCAGTAACACACACTGTCAAATGTCGCACATGCTATGTCCAACGGCAAATGTTTCGCTCAATATGTCAAATTCAACTAAAAATAAAAAATAAAAATTTGTCACATTCCTAACTATTCAGCTTTCTGACTCAGGTTCAAATCTCGCTTAGTTAAAAAACATTATAACTTCTTTAAATATATTTTTATGTACTCAGTATAACACCCACATAAAGAAAATTTAACATTTTTTCAATATATATATTTTTTAAACTGGTACTACACATAAGTATACAATTAACGGAGAGATTCCGAGAATTCACAGAAAGTTTTGTGAAATGTAGGAAAGCCCGTTTTTGAAAGTAAATGTGTCCTTAATTATACGGAGAGTTTAGTGACACTTCCGAAGAAATTTATACCAGCACATTTCCATAATTGAAGGACATTTTTTTACTGTCNACGGAGAGTTTAGTGACACTTCCGAAGAAATTTATACCAGCACATTTCCATAATTGAAGGACATTTTTTTACTGTACTAAAACAAGACATATCTGAGCGTCGTATTTAAATACTTTTATTTTGCTAAACAATTTCATCTGTGAACCCTAACATTCTTTTTGCCGGCCGTAACTCCAGTTAGATGCCACGCTCCCTAAACATCGTTATTTGTTGTCTGTTTTCCTAACCTGCATATTTCCCATCTGCGAGGTAAGGCACTTTTATATCCACTCGGTATATTCAAACTGCAGTCCAATATCTGCTCGAAGGCCGGCCTCTATTTGCTTCTCCCAGTCTTGCGAGTCTCGTAAATGCGGCGCCATTTTCCTGTGATGTAGAAAGTTGAGCTGCGACCTGCGTCAGATCTTCCTTCGGCGCAGTAAACTGAAACGCAAACTCTCCTTACAAATCCCTTTTCAATTTTTTTCCTACGGAGTTAACATTTTACTTCAACCTCTAGTATCGTTTTTCTAACAGACTGTAACAACTGGATCACGTCTGTCCATTGTACTTGTGGTGTTTTCGATAAGACTATTCTAACAGCAACTGTAGTATTAAAATGGGGCAAATCGGTGTTCGCCTCGACAACTGTTAGTTATGTTCTCTCCTCGACTTTTACTTTTACAATACTATGAAAGGCCTTCTCTCCATACTAGCGCCTGCTGTCTTGCCACTGATGAGTAAAAATGGGGCTGTCTAATTTTCTGTAATGTGATGATAAACATTGTACTGACTACGTGATAATGAGTGTTACGGGTGGCTTCCACTCAAAGCATGATACAAGTTAATAGTTAAATATAGAGAAAATCAGATATTTGTTTTTTATTTTAGCCCCAAGTTTGGGTTTTTTCCTTTTATGGAATGGTAGTTGTGCATAACCCTCATTTGGGCAAGTATCGGTTTTATTTAAGTTCTTGCTGGTGCAAGGCGCATATAGACAAACACTTCATCTGTCAACGAAATTATAGGTAGTCCACAAAATTCAACAAAACAATTTCATGCGCAAAACCAAGTTGACTATTTTCTACCCTTACTGTAAAAAGTAATACACTGAGGAACTGGCTATTGTTTTACAAAATAATAAGTATCATCTTCCATGCGTAGTAATGTATACGAAAATTAAAAAAGTACTATTTCTTTGAAAGTATGAACGTTATTCAGATCAACATATAGCTAACGAAAGTATATTTTTCACAATAGGTATTTCTGTTAAAATTTTACACAGCAGCAGAAAAAGAAAAACTTCCGGAAAAAATTTTTTTTTCATAAATAATTGCTCGTTTGTTATATCTCAATATGATTTTAGTGTTGGTTATCTACATATCGGTAACACAATTTGACAGCAAAAAAAGACAATAGCGTCCAGCTAGACCTCGGTAAAACATATTGGAGTCGGGGTCAAGCAGACATCTGGATGCGTATACGTCGCTAGCCAGTGTTTACGAATTTGTAACTCCCGTTCCATTATACTGGGACATCTGACGTTATAACATGCAGGGAGGCTTGTTTTGTCTGAAGTACAGCTCTNTCGATAAGACTATTCTAACAGCAACTGTAGTATTAAAATGGGGCAAATCGGTGTTCGCCTCGACAACTGTTAGTTATGTTCTCTCCTCGACTTTTACTTTTACTATACTATGATAGGCCTTCTCTACATACTAGCGCCTGCTGTCTTGCCACTGATGAGTAAAAATGGGGCTGTCAAATTTTCTGTAATGTGATGATAAACATTGTACTGACTACGTGATAATGAGTGTTACGGGTGGCGTCCACTCAAAGCATGATACAAGTTAATAGTTAAATATAGAGAAAATCAGATATTTGTTTTTTATTTTAGCCCCAAGTTTGGGTTTTTTCCTTTTATGGAATGGTAGTTGTGCATAACCCTCATTTGGGCAAGCGTCGGTTTTATTTAAGTTCTTGCTGGTGCAAGGCGCATATGGACAATCACTTCATCTGTCAACGAAACTATAGGTAGTCCAAAAATTCAACAAAACAATTTCATGCGCAAAACAAAGTTGACTATTTTCTACCCTTACTGTAAAAAGAAATACACTGAGGAACTGGCTATTGTTATACAAAATAATAAGTATCATCTTCCATGCGTAGTAATGTAAACGAAAATTTAAAAAAGTACTATTTCTTTGAAAGTATGAACTTTATTCAGATCAACATATAGCTAACGAAAGTATATTTTTCACAATAGGTATTTCTGTTAAAATTTTACACAGCAGCAGAAAAAGAAAAACTTGCGGAAAAAATTTATTTTTTCATAAATAATTGCTTGTTTTTTATATCTCAATGTGATTTTAGTGTTGGTTATCTACATATCGGTAACATAATTTGACAGCAAAAAAGACGATAGCGTCCAGCTAGACCTCGGTAAAACATATTGGAGTCGGGGTCAAGCAGACATCTGGATGCGTATACGTCCCTAGCCAGTGTTTACGAATTTGGAACTCCCGTTCCATTATACTGGGACATCTGACGTTATAACATGCAGGGAGGCTTGTTTTGTCTGAAGTACAGCTCTNAACTCCCGTTCCATTATACTGGGACATCTGACGTTATAACATGCAGGGAGGCTTGTTTTGTCTGAAGTACAGCTCTCTGGGATCACAAGCTGACGGCACAGAATACAAATAATACAGAGGTGAAACAGCCGCCTATACCTGGCAATCCAGCCGCACACGCCAGTGAAATGCCGCCACTAGCCAGCAACATGGCGGATGACCGCGCGGTCACCAATGAGCTGCTGGTAGCTTACTTGCCAGCCGGTATCCAAGCCAATTGGAAGTGGAGTACAGACATGTGGGTGGCTCTTAACATTAAGGTATTGGGAGCCGATGAGGGTTAAACGAGATGACTATGGAGTAGCCCCGGAATGAAAGTCGGGGAGAACGGGAGATCCCCGAGACAACCCACTGGCCAGCGGCATCATCCGGCACGATTCCCACGTGCGANAAAGTCGGGGAGAACGGGAGATCCCCGAGACAACCCACTGGCCAGCGGCATCATCCGGCACGATTCCCACGTGCGTAAATTCTGGAGCGACCCCGCCGTCAATCGAACCTGGTTCGCCTAGGTGCGAGTCAAGTAGTCTGACCACTACATCACCGCGGCCCCACCAATTGGGAATCATCCGCAGCACGTAGCAGCCTATCAGAAACAACGGTCCCTTCCAGAGGCTCGCGCACAATGAAGAAACACTTCAGCTACATATGACATATAATTTTGCTTGAAAAATAATTTTTTAGAAATTTTGTATTCATTGAACAATATTTTGTTCACTCAACTAATCTGCTGTTGCTCCAAACACGCATTACCTTGAACAAAAAAAAACATTCTAAACATAACTACTTGAACTGACATATTATTTGGCTGTTCCAGCTTCATCTATATGTATTTTGTAAACGTAGCTATTTTACAAGTATGTTAAAAAATTATGTTTGGTAACTGTTAACATTATAAACACAACGGTAAATTCAAATAAATATTTCGTTTGAAGCGAATGAAGCATTTGGTTTCATGGAAGAATTTGGTGTGTATTATTACAAAATTGGCTGCGGTGTTCAGAACTGACAATTATTTGGTTGGCTGTAGGGGCTGATTGCCATCGTCCAAAAGTACGCTTCAAAATCTTGTTTGTAATTTTTGTGTCAATTGGGATAGTAACAGTGTTTGCAGTGCGTCTCTGCGACACAATTTCATCAATAAACCGAAAATAAAGCTGTAAAACTGGAAAATATTTATTTAACGATTGGTTTTTATTAGAAAATTTTATATTTACAAACGTTCCCACTCCGTTAGAAGTGAAATTAGCTGAGGTAGCTAAGGAATAGCGTTCGGTTTCGGGGGTTAGGGGTTCGAAACTCGGTCGTGCTNATGACATATAATTTTGCTTGAAAAATAATTTTTTAGAAATTTTGTATTCATTGAACAATATTTTGTTCACTCAACTAATCTGCTGTTGCTCCAAACACGCATTACCTTGAACAAAAAAAAACATTATAAACATAACTACTTGAACTGACATATTATTTGGCTGTTCCAGCTTCATCTATATGTATTTTGTAAACGTAGCTATTTTACAAGTATGTTAAAAAATTATGTTTGGTAACTGTTAACATTATAAACACAACGGTAAATTCAAATAAATATTTCGTTTGAAGCGAATGAAGCATTTGGTTTCATGGAAGAATTTGGTGTCTATTATTACAAAATTGGCTGCGGTGTTCAGAACTGACAATTATTTGGTTGGCTGTAGGGGCTGATTGCCATCGTCCAAAAGTACGCTTCAAAATCTTGTTTGTAATTTTTGTGANATTATTTGGTTGGCTGTAGGGGCTGATTGCCATCGTCCAAAAGTACGCTTCAAAATCTTGTTTGTAATTTTTGTGACAATTGGGATAGTAACAGTGTTTGCAGTGCGTCTCTGCGACACAATTTCATCAATAAACCGAAAATAAAGCTGTAAAACTGGAAAATATTTATTTAACGATTTGTTTTTCATTAGAAAATTTTATATTTACAAACGTTCCCACTCCGTCAGAAGTGAAATTAGCTGAGGTAGCTAAGGAATAGCGTTCGGTTTCGGGGGTTAGGGGTTCGAAACTTGGTCGTGCTNAGAAGTGAAATTAGCTGAGGTAGCTAAGGAATAGCGTTCGGTTTCGGGGGTTAGGGGTTCGAAACTTGGTCGTGCTCTTACTCTTATCTAAGATAATCGAAGCTGTGCAATGTTAGAGCAGTAAAGTATTTAGTTCAACAAATCAAACCTTACAATTTTGTGGCAACCAAGTATGAACGACAAAATAATTTGCTTTCAAAAACAAAATATTTAATTTCCCTTATGCAAACTATTAATTTTGTTGCGCTTAACTAAATATGTTTTACTCAAAGTGCTGTTTTCTCCGTGCAGCCCATAGGAGAATCGGAACGCCATTTCACCTCTGTGCCTGCGTTGTGATAAAGTCATCGTTCATTACTGGCCAGACGTTTTATTTCTCTTCGACTTGCTGTCGGAGCAACGGAGTCATGCTGAGAACATGTGACGAAGAGGGATATTTTCAGGCCAATCTTCCTTGTTATTTGCGTAGTTGATAAAAATGCAAATTGGTTAAAATGTTATAAAGCATACGAAAGTCTCCATAAGCTGTCGTTCGCGCGGCTGACCTCCAGTGAATGCAAATAAAGCGATTTTTCATGGCGTTTGACTCTAAATAGCACTGTCACAACGCATGCAATGTTCAATTCTCTTCTGAAAGGTTACTATAATTTGTCATACGGCTTCAAATACGACCATAGTCATCATTGGTCTGCGGGGCAAATAATTCAGCACCCTCGTACATAAAAATGTATAGACCTACGGTCTATGCGTCCTAACGGTTACTTTTACCGAGTAAAAATTTAATCCTAAACGTTGACAACCCTCTTTAAAAAAAATATATATTTTAAAATCGGAACAGTCAAAACTGCTACAATTTACCTAATTTGACTGCACATATGTTAAAACTTCTCCACTTGAATCAGTGAAATATTGTACTGATCATTCTAGTTGCTTGTATTTACTGATAAAATAGTGATTTCTACTGTTTCCAAGAGAGTTGCACTGGTGCGGCAGAAAACCCCTCATTTCATTTTACTGATTCGCCAGAAGATAACCGTCCATCAACTGAAGATTAAATATATTTTAACTGATTGAAATCACTGATTCAATTTTAGAGTGTAAAAACTCCAAATTCTAAACAAACGCACATAATACGTAAATAATGTTTTCTACATGCTACTCAGAAACGAACCAAACACATGATAACTGAAACTTTAGTACAGTCCCTGGCCATAAGACCAGTAGGAATTTCGGAGTGGACGAGTTTTCTCTTCAAATCCTGTTAGGACATGCCTAAAGGAATAGAAAAATTTGAGTAGGCATCTGGAATCTTTGACCTAACGTTTTGCACCGCCGTTTTGTTTCGGGACACTACAGTATGAGCAACATCTAAGTATTCTTAACTTTTCTCCACTTTGCATTACATTAATGTGAAAAGCGACCTGTTATTTGAATTTCCCATTAATTTTTTTATAAGATGAGTTGGACTATAGTGCTAGTGTCCTTAATTGTAATATGTAACCTAATGAGTAAATAAAAATGCATTCATATTTTATACTTTGTATAATTAAAAATATATTATTAGGCAAATAGTCATATACACAAGCGTTATAAATGAATTGGAACATTCTACTTAGCATAAAATAATCATGTTAAGAACACAGAAAGAATAAAATATTGTCACAAGACGATTGAATAATCATGTTAAGAACATAGAAAGATTCAAACATTGTCACAAGACATGTTGCATTTGCAAAATTGTATGCAGCAGAAAAATTTTCTGTGGCATTGGCAACGTTTTGTGTTACATGTTTTACAAACACAGGTACAAAGTACATCCTCAGGCAGTTCATTCATATAAGGGTTACGCATAAGCGATGACTCGTCATCACTCAGAGTCCATCCAATATCTGTTACATTCAGTGGAGTCTCCATTTTCAGCACTGCAGTACACGTGCATACCATGTAGAACGATCGCTTTAAGTGACCTTTTAGTGATGAACTTGTACGTGTAAGTTTTAGAATGTATGGTGTACTAGAGTGTGTTACGATTTCACAACGAAGTTCACGAAATGTCTTAAACTTACAGCTTTGTTTGAAACCTTGACTAAGTATTCCTCTGCAATCTCAAAGGATTTTTCAGTGGGGAAAAGAAGACGTCCAAAATTTTGAAGGTATTTTTTGGGATGTGATTTGAGTGATGATGCTTTTGTCGCTATTTGACTAGTTACATCGGGTCCTGTAAGAAAATGCGTGGCAGGAACTACTTCCCTTAAAGCACCAATATTTTTGGCTAGAGTATGGATGGGAATAATATCCGATGCTGACTTTCTCATCCAGAGTTCACAGAGACCTTTTTCATGTAGAAACATGAAGAAATGAGCAAGCAACACAAATATATCCGTGTCGTTTGAAAGCACTGCCACACACTGGATTCCTTGATTTACTCCGTGGAAAATGTGAGGAATCATGCGCAAGTCGGCTTCTTCTATAGGAAGTTTAAGTGTGCTCTCGAGTGGGTTGACACTATTTAGTGCAACTGCAGGAGTGGGTAAATTTTCAAGAAACATCCCACTTAAAAACATTTCGAACTCTTGATTAGCTGATGATGTATACATTAAAATCTTTTGGAAAGCATTTTTAATCAAAATTTTACTATCAATGGATGTCCATAACCTGTTCATCTGTACAGGAAACTTCGTATCTGGTGTAATGGCCGTCAATGGTAGTGGCTGGACAGAATTTATTCTCTGTATCTCTGAATTCTTAATAAATTATGGCATGTAGCTGATACATATATTGTTTACTTTGGTTGGCATTCGACGAAACTGAAACATCACATCTACGACAACACTTGTTTTCATTGTGTGCTATTTTCTAAAACAAAAATCTGTACTATCTAATGTTTTGGTTACCTCGGATATTAGCTGTGATTTCAACGGTTTAGTAGTAGCACCATCTTGATATAAAAGAATGAAGAGCTAATATCAAAAGTAGAAATTTATGCTACCGTCATTCCTCTTTCCTTAGCGATGTCAACCTTAANAAGAATGAAGAGCTAATATCAAAAGTAGAAATTTATGCTACCGTCATTCCTCTTTCCTTAGCGATGTCAACCTTATTTTGGGCCTGTAATAATTTATTGACAGTTTTTACAGGTTTATTGGCATGTGACACTTCTGCACTCATTTAAATTCTGAAAGTTGGGAGCCTTAGCTTTTTAATTGGAGCTGACAAAGGTTTCGAACTTGAGACATATCTCTCCTCAACGAAATAATGAATATGCTTCTTTCCCTGTTGTCAGAAACTGAATTTTTTTTCTGCAATTAATGCTGGCACACATTNACGAAATAATGAATATGCTTCTTTCCCTGTTGTCAGAAACTGAATTTTTTTTCTGCAATTAATGCTGGCACACATTCGTTGGCGATAATGTCTTATAATGTCTTAGATAAAGGGTTTCTCTCAGTTCAATATACTTAAGCATATGGTGAATATTGGTTTACATTTGGTTTTGGAGCCTTCCAGTTAACTCACTGTGGGTTCTCAGCTCTCAATCGTCCTGATTAACACCTAGAAATTCTTGGATTGATTTTCGAAATAGAATNACTCACTGTGGGTTCTCAGCTCTCAATCGTCCTGATTAACACCTAGAAATTCTTGGATTGATTTTCGAAATAGAAGAACTTCATGATAGACAAGTTCCCATTCAGCAACATAATCTTTTAGCCTTGTCTGCCCGATGATATCTCCAGCTGACNAACTTCATGATAGACAAGTTCCCATTCAGCAACATAATCTTTTAGCCTTGTCTGCCCGATGATATCTCCAGCTGACTTCTGAGATCTGTTGTTTGTTTTTTCCACAGCCATATCGACACCAATAACATTAAACTTTCCATCAGTTTTCCGAACAACGAAATTTCCTTTCATGAAGTTAATATAGACCTAGGGATGACGCCTCTCAATGTCCCTCATTCGGTCCAAGTATAGTGGTGACCCCATCTCAAGTAGTTAATTCGGTCAAATATCCTAAAAACAAGAAGATTCTCTTGAACTATCTCCAGGTAAAGCTTCCGGTTCACTTCCCTGTTAGCTTAGATGATTAACTTGCAGAATATTAACAAGATGTAAGAATCCTTCATGATACTTGCACTGCTGAGAATGTACTACTGCTTGCTGAGTGAAATCTTCAAGTAAACACAACATAGTTTCTGATGAATAAACAAGATTTTCAAACATGGATTGCACATCTGTATTTTGGTTTTGGATGGCATCAAGCAAATCTCTGACTTGTGTAGTCAAGTCTGACCCTTCTTCTATGGTACTGAAAAATGCCTTCCATTTAAGTCTTTCAACTACCTCTGCTGGCATGAACGCTCCCTTTACAGACCTGATATAATTTACTTCTATTCAAACACTCTATGTCACCTTAGGGTTAAAATGTTTTTTTTCAATTAGGGCAGTTTCTAATCCACTACTTTTGATGTATTTCCCAATGCATGCAAGAAGTATTTTAGTCAAATTGGAGGATCTATTGAGAAGCACAATGTCGGGAAAGTCATTAGATGCTATCTGCATTTCTGCTGTTATAGGTAAACACCTTCATCACATGCAACTGGCAGTGCATACTGATAGAAGTGAACAAGGAGAGACTGTACATTTTTGATGCAAAATAGACATTGTAGTATGTTGTAGGTGGAAAGGGCATTTTACTAAGAAACCCTACTTGGTGCAAAGGTACATTATCTTTTGAGAGTACAGCGTGAAATCTAAACCATGAGAAAGATGTTAGACTGTTCAGACCACTCACGGGTTGTATCATACTTATAACTGACTCGTGCTTCCTGATTTCACTACACGAAAAATTCAAACTATTTTCTGAGACATTCAATTCTGATGGGAGTATGACAGGAGACGATGGTTTCTGAAGCCCATTCAGCTGTCGGCATGGAAGCAGAACAGCACTCCGTTTGGCTTTGCTAGTTAGAACTACTTCTGATAATTCAGGATTGCTAGGCATTGTATTTGGAGCTTCCTAAAAAAAATACAATGATATTGTCATGGCTTCCTTGTATACCAGAAATACTTACTTCTTCGTGATGGAACTTATCCATTGCCCCTACAGTGAAGCAGCTTTTTGGAAGGAGAATTGGAATGGCTGGGCTTGTGGAAAATTAATGAATTGTGTATTGAGCAAAATTTCTACTTGCTTCCATAATCTCGTTGTAACTGACAAGACAACCTTATTGAATCCGACTATAATTTACTTACTCTTACATGTTTGCATCATCAGTTTCACTGTCAAGATCACAGTCAGTTTCCAGTAGCGATTGTTTTAACAGTTGGGCAACAATTCTTACCGAGTCAACAGAATGAAGCTTACATGCTACCTGATCAGCTGTTAATGTTGAAGAGAAGACAAGGAGAAGTTGGTTCTTGAGTGTTGGCGTAAAGATCTGTATTTGGCTTCCAAAGGTTTTTATTAAATAAAGTTTTACTTCCTTGATTGTGAAAACGTGCTCTCCGAACGTTTTATTAGCAAAATCCCGAAATTTACTGAGTGTAAGACCGTAACCACAGTCCAGAATATCCTGAATAAGTTGTTTCATACTTTCTGTAGTTTGACCCTTTGACGATATTTGTGGTCTTCATCCATTTTCTTGACTATGTCTTTCAATTTCTTTGACGTTTGCTTACATACAGAGCCTATAGTAGTATATATCTGCACCAAAAACAAGTGATTCACTTTCAAGATCACATGTTATATCATACACATCGTCTTTGAAAGACAACGCAGCAGCAATAAACGTTGCGGATCGATTGCTTTCACTTATTCGATGTTTTGTTTTGTATTGCTGTTTCCCACAAATTATACCTGGCAATTTTGTAANGTAGTATATATCTGCACCAAAAACAAGTGATTCACTTTCAAGATCACATGTTATATCATACACATCGTCTTTGAAAGACAACGCAGCAGCAATAAACGTTGCGGATCGATTGCTTTCACTTATTCGATGTTTTGTTTTGTTATTGCTGTTTCCCACAAATAATACCTGGCAATTTTGTAAGGTTTACGCTTGACAATGACGAGTTTTGTCATATAATTTCAGATCTTAGTATTTTGCACAGAATGGTACTGGAGACTTCCAGTGTTTCTCTGCTTGGTTCCAAGCGCAAAATACCTTCATTTTCACTTTGTATTCTAAGTAGTGTTTGTAAGGGTGTAACATTTATAACACTCGTTTGTTCAATGATGCACGGATTCGTAATCAGACCCTACGTCATGAACGCGCTCTAAAACAATGTCCTTTCGTGTTTCAGCTGCAGCTATAATCTTTTGCTTTCCTTATGATGTACGAGTTATTTTTTCTCCTGATGTATGTATTTGACAAATGGTACACTTTGAGGTGTCCATCTGTGTAGTGCTTCCTGTGCCTCGACAGAGTTGCAGACCAACCAGCTCGATACTCTCTGCCATTGTTACACATAACTCGGCCTGAAACACACAAAATTGTTCCATATAAAACTAAAAATAAAATGTTATTAATTGCATTTATAATTCTCTAGCACCAGTTTTTAAAACATACCCTGAAACTACGACTAATAACAGTATGTACGTATGAATACAATTTTATTATAAAAACATGCTTATATTGTAAGGGCATTTAAAAGTAAACAAAAATAATTGGTCGAACTCGGCACTTCAGTAATATTAAGAAGAGAAATCTTAATAAAACTTGGAGGTGGCACACTAAGTAAGGTACTATAAAAATATGGTGCTGTAAATAACCTAGGCCCGATAAGCATTTTTCATTCTTCTGGACTTACTCTAGCAGTATATACAGAGAAATTTAGTCCACTCCGAAATTCCTACGGATCTTTATGGCCGGGGACAGTATTACTTTATGAGATTACGAATCACTGTTAAAATTTTATTTTCTCTGCCTGCCTTTAAATTGTTCCCTCAACTAAAGAGAGTAGCGCCAACGAATTTATAACATTTTTGCATTAAAGTTTATTTACTTGTAATAAATTGACATTTATTTGCTAATGGGGAACCTCCCCAACCATATCGAATACTTGTTTTTTCTAGATTCTTTATATATTTAAATAAGCAAATTCCCAAAGCACTCCTATACCCTACTATATTCACTCCTATACCCTACTATATTCCAAGCACGGTTACTTCCGACTTTCCTGAAGTCCTGCTCATGTTATACTTTCCTCCGCCTCATGCAAAAAAAAGTCTACAAAATTACACCAAAGGGACAACACACCGCATTCGTGCGCACTCAGTGTAATAGTATATTGCATAAAAACTATTTCTTACTAGGCATTACCAACACACCTATTTTCTCCCTGTTTAAATTCACATTATAAATTTCTTCAATTCATATCAAAATATTTATGTAATATTTATATTTTAGCAAACGGAAGTTACTTTTATGATAACATAAGTATAAAAAGCTTGTGATACATGACATACTTATAAAACCACCAAACACGTCGCAAGTGCGGTGATTTCTCACAGGTTTGGTTCAAAAAGTGTAAAGAAACCGCGAATAGACTATAGCTAGCCTATTGACCTTACACAGCAGTACATACAAGCCAAGGGAACTACGAACTCATAATTACGTCACAATGATAATTCAGCCATAATTTGCTACAGTCGCTATTGTGACATTCATACGAGTTCTTATTTTCTTAGAGTACTTTCGGAATTCTCTTTTTTGAAAATTAGGGGCCGCGGTGGTGACGTGGTTATTCTACTAGCCTCTCCTCTAGGTCAAACAAGTTTTGATTCCTGGTGGGAGTTCCCCACCCGCAGACTTCCGCATGTGCGAATCGTGCCGGACGATGTCGCTGGTTGGCGGGTTTTCTCTGGAATCTCCCATTTCCCCGCCCTTGAATTCCGGCGCTGCTCTATACTCATCTCATTTCACCCTAATCGGCTCTCAAGACTTCGATGTTAAGAGCCGCCCAAATTTCTCCACTCCATTTTTTTGAAAATATACACAAGTAAAAAAAAAAAAAACAAGAATTAATTTTCCTTGACTGAGTTTTCTGGAGGGGGAGGGGGTGGCGAGGGTGTCCCCCAAAATGCGACTGATGGGTGTACAGATCTAAGTTTTATCCTTGAAAATTTGGCGCTATTCTAAAAAAAAAATTGCTGGCAACTTGGTGGCACCTGCAAGGGCTGAGGTGGGAGGACCAACCATGCGTCTTCCCTACTAGCACTGTCACTGCTATCCCCCTCCCCCTCATTTCCAAGCGACTTGTTTTGGCAGTCTCTCGCTGACTGCATAACATATTACATAACGACGGCCGCCATAAAACGAACACGACACCCGCGCTGCTGATCGCGCCCTGCACGCCCTCGGCTCTGTCACAGAGCAGATAAGTATACAGAGACGAAATTAAGAGAGAGTGAGTTAAGATATTTGGGCGGCTCTGAACAGCGAGGTCTTGAGAGCCCATAAGGGTGATTAAGGTATTGATCATCGCCGGAATGCAAGTGCGGGGTAAATGGGAGTTCCACGAGAAATCCCGCTGATAAGCAGCATCGTCCGGCATGGTTCCAACATACGAAAATTCGGTAGCGACCCGGACGATGATTGAGCCCAGCTCGCCTTAGTAGGAGGCGACTAGGCTAACCGCTCTGCCACCGCGGCCCCACGAAATGAAGAGGGCGGTTCCTTTGATGTGGGCGCATAGGCGTTTCTACACGGTGGGCCACGTGGGCCATCATCCACATTGAATCTCTACATTGTGGGGCCGGGGGGAAGGGGGGAATTGATATATACCTTCAATGTTGAAACTCCTGTAATACACTGTAAAAAATTTCCGCATATTTACGGAAATCTATAGTAAATGCAAGGAAACACATTCCGTATTGACGAAAGGCGGTTAAGATATCCACTACACTTAGACCTATACTTTAAAACATTAAAAACTAGCATCATGCGTATGTAATATTTAGCAAAACATAAATTGCACTAACTTGATTAGAAACTGAAATATTGGCTTATGAAAATGTAGTAGAAATACGTAAGTTATATAATTAATATTGCATAAAATTTGTAGGTTAGTGGGTAGAGTCGTAGAATTATAAGTTTTTTATTCCAGTTCAAAACTTTTACAAATATGAAAAATTTTAATTTTGTAAATATTTTTTGAACACAGCAGAAAGCCCACATAACTTTTTACCTATCTCTTTATTTTAAACTAGAAGTATAGAAAACTAACAAGGAAATTAACGACAAGGTTCCGGTAATTCACGGATANCGAAATTAACGACAAGGTTCCGGTAATTCACGGATAGTTTTGTAAAATTTACTGATATACCGTTAATAAAAATAAATGTGTAAGTAATTTTACGAAGAGTTTACGGACACCTCTAAATAAAATGTTACCAGCAGTTTTCCGTAAAATGGAGGACTTTTTTTCAACAGTGTAGGTTCGTATCGCCTGCGTATCGCTGTCGTTAAGTGAAACCAAATTTTGAACAAGAGTGTGGGAATTGCAGCAAGAAATCATNGTATCGCCTGCGTATCGCTGTCGTTAAGTGAAACCAAATTTTGAACAAGAGTGTGGGAATTGCAGCAAGAAATCATAAGACAAAAAAGTTACTGCTGATTTCTTATCTCTTCACTCTTTTTGGATTATGCAAACATATACATCCTATCATTTCTGAGCTTATGTTTACCTTAGTAGTGATGCTAGATGTACAGATGTAGTTCGACTGCCTTTCGTAGATGGCACAATTGGACGCAGAATGACTGTGACTACGTTGTGAAGCACTGACTTTTCCATCTTCAGATATAATGTTCTCAGTTCAGTTGAACAGTTAGACCATTTGTGTCTTAATTTTACTCTTTGCGTAGCCTCAAAAATTAGGTACCAGTGATTATTGTGTGTGTATACCTGTGTGTTGGCGTGTGTGTTGAGTGTTTGAGGTAACGTGTATACATACCCACATATTTAGTCTGTTTCAGTAAAAGCGTGCAAAACTGAAACTGTGAATAGGCGCCGCACAACGGTACGTTTTGAGATTAGGCACGCGTGGTCCGCGAAGCAAGGGAAAGGAGATACTATCGATAACATGTCTTACACAAATACAGGTCTCCGGATTGGTTATGTGTATTATTGCCATTACGTGTGTGCACTATTGACAGTTAGTACCGTACGTGATTATTCAATAGACCGACCGGTGTTCATGTATCAGTTTGCACCTCGTAATAGTTGTTCAAAGTGACGGCCACCAACCTCGAAGCATGCGTGACAACAACTTTCGAGATAATGCCGCACCCGATCAAATATCCCATGCGTGTTGCATCTGCTGTTGATACACGCACGTACTGTGGCAATGTAGGGACGACAGAGCCGCCTTATGGATGATAGGTGAACCACACACACACACATCATGTGTCACCCACATGTTTACGCCAACATCTTCTCAAGTTGGCCTCGAGGACCACATGTTTTCATTCTCAAAACGTTCCGTGGTGTGACCCCTAGTGCCAGTTTCATTTTTGCACGCTTCTACTGAAACATTTTTTACTAACTAATGCATAAATAATAACTACAGAGAATACTAAATTAAATTGAGAGGAAATGTTTACGCACGCCTGTGTGAGGGCGTGCCTATTCTCTGCTTGTCTCTGTGGAGGCTCGGGGAACGTAGTTTACATTGTGTCTGATTACATACTACCTGCAGTGGAAGTTTCTCTATTGGCTGGGATGCCGGCTAGCGAGTAGGCAACCAGGTCCTGGTTGACGAAACAGCGTTCCGACACACTACTGGTCAGTGACGCCATCTTGCCGGCGTGTGCTGCTGGAGTTCGTGGCACAACAGGCTGTTTCACATCTGTATTTCAAAGTATTCTTTTGCTCTGTCTTGTCTTTTTTCTGCTGCCATCTCGACAGGCCGTCACCCCCGCATCATTTAAAAATAAAACATTTACTTTTACTCTTACATTTATACATATACTTTTATTCTTCTGAATTTATACAGGAGCCATCTTCGGGCAAGCCAGGAAGATTTAGAACCGTTACTGTAATCACAGAAATTGGACGTACCGTCGCGAAAAATCGAAAAGAAAAACTTTCGAACACATAGTTTTCGCATAATCACACGCCAAAATTAATAGTTTACTCGTATTTTCCGAACACCGAAATAATACAAAAAATAACTCACAGTAATGAGATGATTTACTTTGAAAAATTTACAAGTCCTCGTAAGATATGCATGTAGGGTAAATAATCAAAATATTAGACACTTATTTTTAAATCTGTAGTGCTTGTATTTTAAATGATTTATGTTTACAATACTATTCACTTATTTTGTAAGCCCTGTACTAACACACAATGTTCCTGACAATTAAACTAATAACCTTTTTTGATGTTTAATAATTGTTTTCAGATCAACACCCTTTTCTGAACAACATTAAATTTCCATATCAATGTTGTTCATCTATAGGCTGCCTGTAAAAATTCATACGTTTTCGTCTACTTTTTTAAATGACAGCTGGGACAAATTAATCTGTCACCAGCACCACAGTTCTGATGTGCCCACCTGNTTTCGTCTACTTTTTTAAATGACAGCTGGGACAAATTAATCTGTCACCAGCACCACAGTTCTGATGTGCCCACCTGTATTCCTTCCTACACTCACGCCATTCCTCAACATGCATGTCCTCCGACCACAAACCAGCACCACAGTTCTGACGTGTCCACCTGTAGTCCTTCCTACACTCACGCCATTCCTCAACATGCATGTCCTCCGACCACAAACCAGCACCACAGTTCTGACGTGTCCACCTGTAGTCCTTCCTACACTCACGCCATTCCTCAACATGCATGTCCTCCGACCACAAACCGGCACAGCATATGCACTCTGCATTACTGCCGTCTATGTCATTCCCATCGAAGCTGTCTTGCTATGATAACAATTCGGAAAATTATCCTATCTTGATGATTACAACTTTACCCCTAACAATGCTTTCAGCTAGTTGGTTTTTGTAAGGTGTTGTGGTGATGACATTTCCAGTACCTCTTCTGCTTGAAATGGGTTCATCCGTAGAAAAATGTGGCAGAGGATTATGTCCTTTGGAGAGACAATGTGGTACGTGTTTTGTCTTTACGAAGTCTTGTCCTCTGGACTGATGCTGATAGAAGTATTAGACTATGGTGCTTAATTTGTTGAAGGAATGGCCGGTAACATTGTACTTATAGAAGCGATAGTGTGCGGTGTTGGCTTCGTAGAAGAATCAGTCTGTGATGTTGAACATTGGTATGTGGTATTGACTTTGCAGATGCATCAGGCTGCGGTGTTGAACACGCGGAAGCAATGGCATGTGGTGTTGACATTGCAGATGAATCAGGCTGCGGTGTTGAACATTCAGAACTAGGATTTCCTGCACTTGCTGAGGTAAACGCATTAGACGGCGAAACCAAAGCAGGCATGTCAGTATAATTATGGAGAGGGAAGTCGTATTTGCTGAAAATGTGCGGGTTTAATAGAAATAAACCAGTTTTTTTTTTAAAGAATCCATAGATGTTTCCAAGCTGTCAAACCACTTTGTGAAAATTTAAGTGTTTATCCACCCAGATAGATGTATGCTTGAATTAACCCAGCTACTGCACCATCCATGAAATTATTGTTTGTGTTCTTTCGGGGCCAGACAAACAATGACGGTATATGTTAGGTACCAGTTGAATTTACACAAATCACTTCTATAATTAGTGCTCCTCGTTCACCTGACGTTTTTATTTCGACAATTTTCTTTCCTTTCACACTTATGATTTTACTATTTTTATGCTGAATAACCGATAAACCGGTCTCATANTTTCGACAATTTTCTTTCCTTTCACACTTATGATTTTACTATTTTTATGCTGAATAACCGATAAACCGGTCTCATAAACGTTAAAAACTTTATGTGGTCCGTTTTAATTTTTTAAACTCAGGTCCACATAGATAAAAACATTTTGACACACTCTTAGGATTAAAACCTTTCAATCGTGCCAAGGATGTCCCGTCTGAGCCTCTAACTGACATATTAGGGTGTCGTTTCAAGAAACCCCGAAACCCCTACGCCAATTTCTTACCAGAAAAATGTTTGCTCGTATACCGGATCGAACGAGAGCACATACAATTCAGTAGTGTTATTAGTCACGAAGCTATAGGCCTAGTGTCGGAAGGAGTCACGGTGTCTGAGCAGTTAGACTGCTCGCTTCCCACCAAGGCGAATCGGGTTCAATCGCCGGCCGGGTCACTTCCGGATTTTCGTAATTGGGAATCGTACCGGGCAATGCCGCTGGTCGGCTGGTTTTCTTTGGGATCTACCGTTTCCCCCGCCCTTTAATTCCGGCGGTGTTCCATACTCACATCGTTTCAACTTCATAGGCTCTCAAGACATCGATGTTAAGAGCCGCCCATATCTCTTCATTCATTGACCGGGTGCGCGACCGCCACCGTTGGGCCAGTTATCTGGTCGCATTTCCCTTCCACCCGCTTCCTATACCTCCAAGGTGCATGCGTGCTGCATATGACGTCACGGAGAAGTGCCATCAACGTTCCTGGACGTTTGAAATCGTCGTAGAAGAGAACGACGAAGCGAATATAAGGAGTGGTTTCCTTCCTTTGGAGCAGAGAAGCNTTTCGACAATTTTCTTTCCTTTCACACTTATGATTTTACTATTTTTATGCTGAATAACCGATAAACCGGTCTCATCAACGTTAAAAACTTTATGTGGTCCGTTTTAATTTTTTAAACTCAGGTCCACATAGATAAAAAAATTTTGACACACTCTTAGGATTAAAACCTTTCAATCGTGCCAAGGATGTCCCGTCTGAGCCTCTAACTGACATATTAGGGTGTCGTTTCAAGAAACCCCGAAACCCCTACGCCAATTTCTTACCAGAAAAATGTTTGCTCGTATACCGGATCGAACGAGAGCACATACAATTCAGTAGTGTTATTAGTCACGAAGCTATAGGCCTAGTGTCGGAAGGAGTCACGGTGTCTGAGCAGTTAGACTGCTCGCTTCCCACCAAGGCGAATCGGGTTCAATCGCCGGCCGGGTCACTTCCGGATTTTCGTAATTGGGAATCGTACCGGGCAATGCCGCTGGTCGGCTGGTTTTCTTTGGGATCTACCGTTTCCCCCGCCCTTTAATTCCGGCGGTGTTCCATACTCACATCGTTTCAACTTCATAGGCTCTCAAGACATCGATGTTAAGAGCCGCCCATATCTCTTCATTCATTGACCGGGTGCGCGACCGCCACCGTTGGGCCAGTTATCTGGTCGCATTTCCCTTCCACCCGCTTCCTATACCACCAAGGTGCATGCGTGCTGCATATGACGTCACGGAGAAGTGCCATCAACGTTCCTCGACGTTTGAAATCGTCGTAGAAGAGAACGACGAAGCGAATATAAGGAGTGGTTTCCTTCCTTTGGAGCAGAGAAGCNGACGTTTGAAATCGTCGTAGAAGAGAACGACGAAGCGAATATAAGGAGTGGTTTCCTTCCTTTGGAGCAGAGAAGCAGAGAGGGACCCCACAATGCCGCTACGTCTTTCGGAACTTTGTTCCGACGAGTGGGAAGGACATTGTAACCTTTATCCATAGCGATAAATTCAAAATAAATACTTTTAAATGTTTTTCTCTTAAGTGGGTTCCAGTACTAACATTGTAATGTAGCAATGTAATATTTAAAATTGATGGATTATAACTTTCTACTGTAAAATAAGTATATTTTTGAGGGAATTTGTGTATTATCCTATTTGTAAACATTGTAATCTAGATCTTTTTCAAAATAATTTTGTATTTTTTATTGCGGAAATTTATAGGAAAGATGGTCGTACCTTTAACGTCTTTTCATCTTGCCACCGCGGGGGGAGGTGTATCACTGCTTTTGTGAACTTATTTTCACTGCAGGAAGGAGAGACGAATGTTGCTGTCCCATGTGTCGGAAAGCTACAGACACATCATTTAATGCTGGGAGGAACAGGATACCCCAAGAAAATTCTCTTAGGTTAACGAGTTGTCCCTTATACTAAAAACACAAGGGAAATGTGTCACTAAGTTAAATATCGAATTGACAGAACGATGTATTTTGACTTTATTTATGCAAACGGTAACTCTCTATGATTTATCTAATGAATGCAAAAATATTTTAACTGTGTACATGGTACTTGTAATTGCTTATTAACGTCCTCCAGTGTTATGCCTGGATGATTATCATGATACGGCTTACAAACAAACTTATGACCTAACTTATACTAACACCCATGCCTTACCTGGTATTCGAGCCCAGAGCCGCCCACACCCCAGGCCGGCGGCGCAACAACTGACTGCGCCACGGGAGCTCGGCTGTGTATACGGCGTTGTTAAGATTTATTAATGAAAGTTACAGAAATACGTAAAGCTCCGTTCTGAAAATATCAAAGTTTTGGAGGTTTTGCGTTCTTCCATTTATGGAGCGATATGTCCAAAGATTAATTTGCGTGTAGGTTGGAAATGTACAAGAGTGAAGTTAGCTTTACCTTATTATTTATATTCTCTGAATCCAGGTAGCTATAATGTCAGTATTTTTAGTGCAGTAGAATTTTAAGTTAGTTTTTCCCGATTAAAATCAAATAAGTTAGAAGTAAAACCATTTTCTTTTTCGGGCGGAAGATATGTAATGCATCCTTGAGTTTAATACAGCCAAAACATTAATATTGGAATGTGATAGAACCTCTTATCAATGACATTTTATGCCCGCTCATGAATTTTCAGGTGAGGAAAATTTATGTAGTTCATTATGCTTTCAGTGATTAATATTCGTAGTAGGAGAATGAATATTTACAAAGGAAATGAAAACACCGTGTTAGTTGATGTGCTTGAAGTGGAAGTAGAAAGGTTGTGTTTTTTTCTATTTTGGCCCTTGTTACCGCTTTTTTTTAACTTTTGCTAATCACGTTTGGCTATTTTCTTGAGAGTAGCAATGTTCGCTATCAGAACAATTAAATTTTCTATCCCGTATGGCGGGTGTACGACAAAAAAAAACGGCAACTTTGCTTTGAATGCGCCCTTATAATTTTCGACCAGACAAAAAGATATATAACAGAAAAATAACACAAATTCAGTATATTTGCAGTTTGTAAAGGAAACGTCGTGTTTTACGAGTCGGCATATATTCCTACATTAATTTAAAAAAATTAGTTCGAAAATTTTCTTAAAATAATTGACGCTATAAATATTTCAATGTGGAATTGTATACAAATTTAAATAAATATTTACGCAAGACGCTTGGCTTTATTTTGTAAACGTTTTTATTTTAGCATGCAGTATTGCTGATAGAGAACTGCGACTGGAACAGGGCAACTCAAGAATATTTTGAAAGTGTTACTGAATGTTTAATGTTTCCAAAATGCAGTGAAGCAAGTGTAAATTAAATAAACATTTGACAAATGTTCCTCTAATCAATTGCCCTCGTAAAAGTCAAATATTTTTCCATCAGTATTATAAGTATAATAAGTATTATTTATTAATTATAAAAATTCTGTAATATCAGTTATTTGATCCATTAGTTTTATATTACGTTTAATTACATTAAGGCTATGACAACGTAATACGTAATATAGTTGGTTTTTTTAAACTAGTACTATCATCGCTATCGCTTTTGATGTTAGTTACCTACGAAGCGGCTGATACGTGAGACCAACACCTTGTTCCTGACGTAACATTACCAACGCATAGTTATCTGTTTCTTCTGAAGCATTAGTCGTGGACAGTTCGTGATAGCCTGTTATCGCATTTCGCAATAGAAAAGCGCGAATTGTTGTTGTACTTACTGTTGACAGAAAACGAGTAAGGCAATTTTATTAATTGCAACAATTAATGCACAAGGGAAATGCAAAAGTGCAAGTAAGACTTGAGGGAAGTTTCCACACAATGTATATCAATCGATACACAACACAATACGACAATAAAGTCTAGGAATTCTTAACACTAAACGTTGCTAGGTTAAGTTGTATCCTCCGTCAAAAAGAAATATCCCTAAAAATAGGTTTCTTTACCGCGTAATGCCAGAAAAATTAGTGAAAAATGCTCCAGAGACGTTATGCAGGTATCTAAGAGACAAAGGAATCTTGAGGTACTGCATCACAGTAAATTTTATTTCAGAAACTGTTACAAAAAAACTACAACAAAGTTCAGAAACTTTCCAGCGTTTCATTCTGTGTACTATCATACGAGTCTAAGTCGCTTGAATGGTTTCAATTAGTACGGTCTGCAATTCATACTGACGTTGATGTCATTATGAAGGCTGTGGCAAATGTAAAAGGGCATTATGACATCTCAAATAGAATACTATGTGCAGTGACTTTATTTCAGCTTCGTTGATCAACTCTGGTCACGGATACAGTAGCTGCAAACTTGGTTTCTTTAGACTGTATTGTGTCAGTGAACTGTGTCACACGCGTTTCCTCAGCCTCTTAAAAGGAAACACGCTTTTTCTGTTTTTCAGAAAACCGAATTCGAACTTACCTACCGAACTATTTCGATCACCTATTCATCTTTAATTGAAGATTGAAATCATTACTATGTATACTCGTCTCGTTAACTAAAAATTCAGTGAAATAATTGTATTGATTGAAATCACTTTTTCAGATTTAGAGTGTACATGCCAATCGCATCGTATCTCGGTAGATCATAAACTACCACAAGAAAACTAATGTTTATGGAGATATGCGGCTAAGAAAGAACTTCGAGAAACGGAAGTTACATGTGTAAAATGTAATCTAGAATATTTTTCTACTGTAAAGAACATACAAGACAAACACCTGTTTTTGTCGGCTCACAGACTAGGTTCTGGTAGGTGGCCCTAACGCGAATGTAAACTATTTTTACAAGACGTGACATCGGCTTGTCGTCCTAACTAATATTATAAATGCGAAAGTGTGTTTGATTGCTTGTTTGTCCTTCTTTCACGTCGCAACGGAGCAACGTGATTTTTTGCACAGATATAGTTGGAGGGCCGGGAAGTGGCATAGACTACTTTTTGTACCTAGTTCTACTCACTAGCGTATAAACTTGTAGTCAACTTTTACGTTTACGAACCAATTGGTTGCTTAATTTACTTTGGAACCGTTACCGAATTAAAATCGGCAAAGCGTTTGGTTTTATCACGCGTTCTCCGAGCGAAGCAGTGCAACCAGACGGAACAGGGGGAAAAAATACCATCCGTCGTGCATTTATGTGTTCCTTGCGTGCAATAAAAACGTCCTCCTTCTCCTCTAGGCAGTAATTGTATCCCAGCTTTATTCCTCCCACTGTAAAGAGCAGCTACCTTCCATTCTTCCTGAAGCAGGCAATTTTCTTCCCGGCACAGCACGCCATTTTTTATTCACCCCAACTAGTGACTCACCTTCACTCTCCCGGCGCTGATGTGCACGTACGTATATTGTTGGAGGGCTGTATAACCCGGGGCAGCGTTGGCGCGGGCATCCATCTCGACCTCCCAGCGCCGAAGCTAAAACATACATGCTACATTAAACGACTTAATTATTCAGTAAGGCCCTACTTTAATTCTCGGCACCGCGCCCCACCTCTGCTTCACCTACCCCTTCCGAGCGAACTTGCCGTCGTTTCCCCACAGCTGCCGCTTGTTTATGTGGCTGACCTGGTTAATGCTTGACCTACAGTCATGAGCATTGGGGCTGTGAAATGAAGCGAACTTGGCCGCAAGTTTACGGCTTTCAAACTAACAATGAGGAAACCCACGCTAAGAGATGCATTTTAATATGGGCAACTCATGGTAAACTGAGCACTTTTCAAAACCCTGCTTAAGATATACTTGTATGCACATTGCGTATTCTTCCACCGAATGTAAATTTAACATTCCCTTTCGCCTCATCACTTTCATCATTCGTGTATCAAGTGAAACTATCAAATTACAGAAAGAAAATATTTTACTGATTTGATAATTTTTACAGTCGCGTGCATTGAAGAGAACAGAGAGCAAAATATGTAATTTCAGTTTTCACACATTTTTACCTAACACATTTAATACGACGTTAAGATAAAGAACTACTTTCCGCCCTTTGCTACCAACTTTACTAGGTGAATGGCAATTAGGTGTGCCCGTTTAGGTTATATACAAGAAGGGGCAGGGATATTTTACGAAGGTTGACTTCAAAAGTACTCAATTAAGCGTAAACAGCCTATAACATTTTACTCAATAATAAAAAATTGTATGTGTGTTTTCCGAGATGAGCCACAATTAATCACCGCTCATTTTTCTTCTGAATGAGTTAAAATTTACATGTAGCACACTTCGTAAAACTAATACTGCCGTTGTGACCGGATATGACACTACAGTTTTTCACGCACTTTCTGGATTCAACTATTGAAAAGAAAAATTCCTGCGTCTATCTTTAACAGACATGCTGACTGGAATTGTCACTGTAAGTTTGGCCGCGAAGTATTAAACGGCGTTTCCCATCAAAACACCGTGATTTTGAAATGCTGTATTTTAAATTAGTGGATGGTGAATTTGATTATTTTAATTAATTTTCCTTTTAAGCTCAAATTAATGAGAATTTTCATTTTACTAACACAACACTTTACTAAAATGTTCATAGATTCTGTTGATTGACGCTAACAATTTTATCTCTACGACAGTACAGTGTGCCGTTCAATATAAAATGAAAACATGTTCCCTGGGTCCTTTTAGGTCCAAAACGGTGTTGTGAAAACTACATCAACAGTTCTCATCAGGTAAAGATGCCACGCCAATTATTTCACCCGGTCTGTGATATTTCTTAATTATCACCCGGGTAAGGAAGGAGGAAATTGTCTATTTGCAATAAAAAAAAGTATATATAAATTTACATAGACACCTGACTGTATTAAACGCAGCGAAACAAGTTTACACCTGGTCCATGTTACTGTTTAGTTTTCACGTGTATTAATGTTAATCTCTAAATTTAAAAAATAGCGCAGCGCCCGAGTAGGCCCGTGCCAGTCCAGGTAGTAATTCCTCAATTCACTATTAAAAAAAGCTCTCCGAATTATTTTGCGGATTCCTCTAAGCGTTATTTAGTGTTACTAAGCAGAATTTGCTTCTCAGAGAGAGGAAAGTAAGAAAATACAAGCTGGTCATCTTACCTGCCGATGAAAGTAGTGCTTTGGTACCCAATGAATGATTACTGAAGTGCGATATTATGAGAATAAATGACGTTGGACTAACCTGATTGCGATGCATGTCTGTAAGCATTGCCATTTGCAAGGAAAGCAGCTGGAGGCGTCAGCCCAGTGAGGAAACGTAGTCCCCAAGTAGTGGTACAAGAGAAGTTTGTCCGTACGCACGGTCGTGTGGTGCCTAGGTTCATCCACCTAACCCTTTCAGACCAACTTTAATTTGTGATTGCAAGTGTCGCAAACAAAACATGTATGATGCGCGTTGTACTTAAGATGACACAACATTTGTTTCGTTGACACAGCCAATAAGCTGTAGGCTATATGTTCGGCTACATTATTATGAACCAATTATGTGCTAGATCAGTGAGACGTTTTGCAAATTATGTACCTGCAGGTAAGATCATTCGTCACTGAGTTTTGCTGTGAGCAGTTCAGACAAAAAATTACCTACGCGTGCGTAATGTACACAAATGTGTACATTGGGTTTGAAAGGGTTAAGGCTCCGACCTACATGATGCTTGAATGTTTTTTAACTATTAAATTACTAAACGCGCGTCCAATGTGCTGATCTTCAGACAAGAACTGTGAGTGTCTTCAAGACGTCGCGTACATTAAAAAGCCATTTCAAAATAACTGGAAACGGCTTTTTCAAAGCGCTGTATCTCAGGATATACGCGTCAGATCCATAAAAAACTACTCAAAGCCCTGCACTGAATCTTCCTACAAAATTTCCAATAATAAAATAACAGGGTCACGGCTGAAAGTCCCGTAGGTACACGCAGTGCGTCGAGAACACTGCGCGCCAGTTCAGAACTTTGCGCTTAGTGGCGATGGGGCACTTGTT
This sequence comes from Clitarchus hookeri, assembly GCA_002778355.1. Classification (NCBI taxonomy): domain Eukaryota; kingdom Metazoa; phylum Arthropoda; class Insecta; order Phasmatodea; family Phasmatidae; genus Clitarchus; species Clitarchus hookeri. Next base: position 167,240 of record NQII01004372.1, read on the forward strand.
GCGCGTGGCAGTGTCGCCCTTATCGCTCCTGCGCTTCTCTGTCACAAACGCAGAAGAATGCTCTAGGTAGGCGAGAGCCTACATATGCCTCAAAATGAAACAAATTAGTAAATGCATTTTTTTTGCAAATGCATTTAAAAATGATTGTAACCGCAGGGCAATAATGAATACTGGGTCGCAACATCGTTTTCAGTGAGCATGGCCACATATTGGACACGGTGTGCACGTTCGCGTAGCACAGTTCACCTCCAGATCACCTCGAAAAGCGGATCCTGCTCGCGCTAGTCGACCGGGACATTCGAGAGTCGCCTGTGCGCGTTCCAGATCGAGTTTCGAGGATCGTCAGTCGCTGGGGTCACGTCTAATTGGGGCAAGGTCCGCCATCTGCTGCTCTAGCTGTCCACCTATCGAGAACAGAGCCGGCACTCCATCGTTCACCACACGTCGATCCCCCTCAGTGTGTGTGCGCGCGCATCGACAAACGATGCATGAAGGTCAGGTTGTCCACTGACACGAGGTTGCGGACTGTTAGAACCCTTTCCGTACACCACAAGCAAAGAAAACTATTATTGCGTTTAATTGGGAACAAGAATTTTATGCAGTTACTAACTGAATAAAGATGAAGCTTAAAAATTACATAAATAATTAGTTATCCTGAGTAATTATAAGCACAAGAAAGTTTCTTATGATATGCTGTAAATGTACTTACTCAACCCTTTCATTCCCACATTAATTTATGGTTTCTGGTGTTGCAAACAATCAATTATATTATGCTGGCTGTACCTAAGCGGATAAGAACTTGTTTCGCCGTCACATCCAATAGACTGTAGATATTCTGTTTGGTGATAAGTGATATGAATAAGTCATAACGTAGAGCAGTATCATGGTTTAGGAATCAGTTACCCACAGGGGATATCGTTGGGCACTGAGCCTCGCAGTTTACAGTTCCGGTCAAAAATAACCTTCCTGTGCAACATGTAGAAATTGTCTACAATGGGCATGAAAAGGTTAAGGGCTTTTAAGATTCCAACATTTATTTCTACATTATTTATCATATCCCATTTTTTGCGGTGTTATAAAAATAGTAGCACGAAAGATAGTAACAATTAAAAAAATAATAATATACATATAAATTAATATATGTATCCGTAAATTTCAAAGTTGAAAAAAATTATAACTATAGACTGCATCTATATCATAAGAATGTCATGAAATATATCCCTTTATATTTTAATTTTAACTTTTGGCATAAAAATTAAAGCCAAAATAGACAGTAGTTTTCGTATACCTCAGGTGAACCATGTCTTATTTCATAGAAATTCCCAACGTGTTAATTAATCCTGTGACTTCAACAAATAACTGAGCTGAAAGTTAATTTTTAACTAAAATAAATTATTGAAATTTGTACCAATCAAAATTTAGCTTAAAAAATTTTTTGTACTCGCAATAAAATATGTATGTTATTTTTCAAATGATTTTGCATTTTAACAAAGTTGATACTGTGTCAAGAAACCGTAAAACATTATTTAAAAAATCGAAAAACCACATTTGGCTCTTTAACTGCCTTGAACTTCTCTCTTGTTAAGTTTCCGAAAATAATAAAAAAGGGTAAAATGATGTTAGCCGGCTAGGAAAGAAAGAGATACACCGCATCTCAAGTGGCCACTATTTAAATGTCTAAAACTAATATTGCTTATTTTACTTATTCAACTATTCAAGTTAATAAGTCAGTGTTTTTCACAGCTTTCAAATACAGTTTTTCCTAAGAGTAGCTTCATAATCATTCAAGTACGGGTTAAAACCAGTAAGAAGCGTGCAAAAGCGATGCCGGGAAATTCTTTATATAGCATGAAGAGGTTTCGCGGAAAGAAATAGGTGCGCACATCAAGGAAAAGTGCCGACTTGACGCAATTAAGAAGAATCGACTTCCTCAGCAGACCGAAGACCGAAGCAAAATTAAATTAGGTACATGGTATCTTCTCAGGAGATCAAATTACAGGGCGGTGTTCTTGCTGATAGCTTTCCATATTTCCGTGTAGCTGCAATAATTAATTGGACTCAGACTTCAGCAGATTTCTGTATTCTGGGTTACCACAATTTTCCGAGACTGAAAACTAATACCGTTCCTTCAGATTTCGTGATGCTGTGCGATGAGGTAGTTAGGTGTAAGTGGCGAGTCACTTTATTACGGCCATTTTAATTGTATGAACGTGCTCATATTCTCGTTTTACCCACACATATATAACGACGTCCGGTTTATATATACTCCCTTTATAAACTCACTCATCCAAATACAGACGCACGACTAGTTAAAGGCTACGTCACGAAACCAAATAAATATACGTCGGTTCCGAAATGTTTTCATCACTTAAGAGTGTATACGAAATGGTGAGCTGATTTAAGGCTTTATGTAATTCGTTTTCCGCCACGGTTCGGTACAAAAAATTCATCAGTTAATAATCTTGACGAAGTAACAAGCTAATTTACATTTGACGTATCTAACTTTACAATCTAAATATTATTAATTACGCTAAAATATGAATTATATGAAATAACAGAAAATAAATAAAAATTTGAGAACAACAAAATAGTGTCTTCACTTTAGTTGAGATTATTTAACATTTAGATTGGTTTTTTTTAACTACTTAAAACAATGCAGTACAGCGTTATACTAGATGTTTAAACAGCTATTAGTATTTATTTCGCAAATACTACGAGGCGAGTCGTAAACACAATAGCGATTGTTTGCAATAGTTACCTTGTTTTGTATCATAGAAATCTGTAACATGCAATATTTAAATTTGAAAGTTATGTCCTTTCGTTAAAATAAATAAATAATGCGGTGTCTAACAATAGTGTGCAACCATTAAAATACATATGCTATATTTTACAGAATTGTAACATTCAGGTATTATCTGAACAAATTATTTCTTCGTGGATACCGACATTAAATTACATATTATAAATCTTTTTGTATTTAAAGTGCCTGCAAAAATTGTTTTTTTAAGAGCCACAGGTCTCCGCCCAAAATGCATGCCTGAGAACTTTTAAGACTAGTCTCCACCTGGCGACGTATAATTGCGAAAAACCTTAGCAAATGTTATTAAAATTACCACCAATTTACAACTAGCTGTCTACCAGAGGACGATCCTAGCTGGGAATATAGTTTGACGATGGTGTCTCAAACACACGTGACAGATAATAATGAAATCGTACGCATAAAATAATCTTCGTGGACGTCACACGAGTTTGATGCCTAACATATTTTATTGCCGTACCTACTCGAGTCAATTTACTGTAAATTCGTTCTAAACTATTTTGTTATCAAAAATTTTAAATTGAAAGAAGTTTGTGATTAAAATATTTAGTGTAGTTAAGTAAGCACTTTCGAAATCAACCTTTGTAAATGGTCACTGGCCCTACCTGTAAATGCTTCAACGGGCTCGCCAACTGGCTTCCTGCTCAGTAAAGTTGGTAACGATGGAGGGAAAGTAGTTCAATGTCTTAACGTGGAAATAAAAGTGCTAGGTAAACATTTGTGACGACTAAAATGTTTTACTTAGATTTCTGTATTTTTAATGCATAAATGCCTAATAATTAGCAACTTTCTACAATATTTACTTTTCTAATAATTACACAGTTTCGCCTGACCAACGCACGAATAAAGGGCAATGTTCAAGTGGCATTGTTAATGTTACATATGGTGGAAGAATAATTTGTACGGAAGTAGATCTTAAGCAGTGCTTTCAAAAGTGCTCAGTGTACCGTGAACAGCTTATTGTTTACTTCATAACAAGCTGAAACAACGGCTGTTTAATCGGCGTCTGCTCATACAGAGAACTCCACTGGGCCACGACTCACAGTCCACTAGAAATCACTAGGGTATGAAATCATTTTAGTCATCCTTTGTGAATAACAACACACATATTTTTCAATAATCTTAAATTAATAGCTTGATTCACATATTTTCCAAACGAATTATTTCTTATGATTTTTCATTTGTCATCAATATTCTGCACATGTTAATAGTTTTCCCACCATTCAAACATTTTCTTCAGTTATTTTATAGTTGTAAAATGTTCCAATTAAGACCATCTAATGTAAACATATTAAAAAATCCACTGTAATTCTAAATAAAAGAAATAGTAACTATTTTAGTCTACTGATAAGATGTCTTCTAAAATGATTATATATAATATACTTTAGTTGCATGTCCGCTTGAGCACTCGAAGAGAGTCCGTATTCTTCAATAGCAAATATTTGTGTTACCATGGCTCCAAATTTCTACAGAACCTTTTCGGGTATTTCAAAATAATGCCAGCAATTAATGGAAACAAAATATAAAACTATGCTACAAATTATTTATCACTATAAAAATACACACAAAAAATTTACCCTTCACTCACCGGAAGCAAATTACGCTTACAGCAAGGAAAAATTACAGTAAAATTTCACATTAATTTTACACATTCATTGTAGGGATTTTGTAGTATCTGTTATGAATAAGTGCTTTGCAAAAGTAATGGAAAAGTCCTTGAAAGACAATTAATTTTCCTTTTTTTAATGGATAAATACCTAACACGAGTAAGGGAAAATTACCACATAAATAATGCAATATTTTCTGCACTGCAAAGCAAATTTCCTTAACAAATGTAAGGGAAAATATCATGATATATAACGAAGTATTATTGTACTTTGCAATGCTAAATTCCTTGAAAAATGTAAGGGAAAATACCATCACATGTAAAGAAATGTTATGTACTTTGCAAGGCAAATTTCCTTGTCAAAAGTATAGGAAAATACCTTCAGATGTAATGAAATGTACTGTATTTTGCAAAAGAGTTTCCTTGATATAAGTAAGGGAAAATACTTTCACGTTTAATGAAGTGTTCTCTACTTTTCCAGGTAGTTTCCTTGGCAAAAGTTAAGGAAAAATACCTTGACAGTTATAGTCTGTAATGGAAATTTGCTTGTAAAGAGCAAAAGGAAGATCTCCGACAGTTTGATATCGCCATTGCTGTAATATAAATATAATTGACAAAAGAATGTTAAAAATCACTCAGCAGGTAATGCAGTACTCTATCCACTAGTCAGAAATGAATTACTACAGGCTGAACTATGTCTCCCCTGTAATTCTATGATGCAAATGACAAGGGGGTTTGAATTTTAAATTCCCAGTTACGTGCTTGCTTTGGAGCCACTGAATGCCCTGAGTGCAGTTATGTGGCATACTTACCTGTTGTACTTAATCAAGTTATTGCCTTTATTTAAAAAGCACCATAATATTGAAGCAGATTTTTTGTGCAAGTTCCTGACACCACAAGTATGTCATTCCAGTGACTAACTGAGGAGCGTACAGATTTCAAATATGTGAATACTCGTTTTTATGGGCAATACTGGCATTTTTTTAGTACAGTGCAGATCGCAAAGTTTTGATTAAAAATTTACTTAATTGCTACCCATAACTGTATGACACAGAGCATGTTTTAAATGTGTTAAATGAACCTGACCAGTTAATGACCAATGGATGTGCATGTGGTCCAAGAATATTAGAAATCAAAATCATCAGGCTCCTTCCCACTGTACATGTGTTCTGCAAGTTGGAAGGCAGCGTTTCCTATGGGTGCCATACTACCTTTGCCCAATAATGAAAGGCATCTAGTGGGACTGTGTGGAGCTTTCCTAGCCAAGTTGCTGCCAAAGCGTAACCATCTACTTTAAAAGTGTCTGCATTCAGTTTCATCAATTCAGACACATATTGCCATGGTAAATGAGTGATTTTTTTAGGCAATTCCTTTTGACAGGTTTAACCTGTCTGGAGGGGTGGGAGGTAAAATGCCAAAGTTACCATTTTCGACTCTTTTAGACAGTCGAATGGCCAGTTAAGTTCATGGTTACATCACTACAGTGTAGATTTATCTGTTAACCACTTTTTCTGGAAGCTTAGCCAGATTTCAATCATTAATCACAATATTGTATCTGCCAGTGTTGTAAGCAATTTTGCCTGGGATGAATAAGTTTTAATAACATGTTTCAGAAAATGTTTGCTGCCATTTTCAGATGCCAGAGTTAAATGTATTATTGAGAAAATGTTACATTTTTAAATGAAATATATTTTTATAATCCTTCAACCCTTTAGTTGAACATTATCCACAAAATCATTACACGTTAGATTGTTATCTCAAGAGAATACACTGCGAATGGAATTTATGACAAGTAAAATACTGAAATCTGTGCACGAAAATTCTCGCAAAACTAGTGAATGACGCGGTCCTTCATAGGCAGATCTGGCTCTTTTTTTAGTAACTATCACTTTCCAAGAGAAATACCACCTTTAAATAAGTTTGCATGTTACATCATAACATATATATTGTCCCTGCTGAATGAAATGCTCACATGGTTGGTCTCCAGTACATTGAAAAGTGATTATCTCAGGTCTCACTGCCATTAGTTTTACTATCTCACAGAAAAAGAACCACTAAAAACATTTCGTGTTTTATTGCATTTTTTAAATTTAAATTGAACATTTTTGCTGACGAAGTAACAAAAACCAATGTGTTAGTAGAAATAAATGTACCATACACTACAATCTGACAAAAAAGTTTAAATGTATTACAAAATAATGGAAATTTTTTATTACACGCCCTGATTTTACACACGCTTTTTTGGTCCCAATGTCTCTTTTTACAACATAGGTTTCCCTCTTTTTACATTTTCCTTCATTTTGCAACTTTTTTTCCCAGCCCCTTGAAAAGTATGAAATAGGGGTTTCACTGTATTGAAATTAAAAATTAATATGTTTCTGCAATTTGTTTGTTACAAAATACTGCGTGAAAGTCGCATTGTGTACTTTGTATTTATATTATAATTACTGTAAAATGGTTTAAATTATTAGGTGTATATAAGATGGTGACCTCTAGGTTAAGGAGTATGCTAAGCTCACACAGTAATCAAATAAATTGAAATGTACATTCAACATCTAAATGTGATCCACTGGTACTTTACATATTCAGATGCGGTATGTTTGTAGACTACATACTTCAACAAGAATACCATACATACTCGAGACAGTTAACAGAGCGTATCGATTTCGTATAAACATTTTTTTTAACTGCTTGTCAAAATTAAGGAATATAAGCTACAAAATCAACAAATATACAAAAAAAGTTTTTCTTTCAATTCAAAAAATGTTATCTCGGTCTGCATAAAAACTAAGCATTAAAACAAATTACACGAAAAGTTTTAAATTGGTTTAACTTCATAAACTCTTCTGTTTGGCATGTTGAAGTTATTTTAAAACTGAAATGTTGAACTTAAACTTGAACTTTTGAATTTTATGGAGACTTAATATTTTGTGCAATGCAATACTAACCTATATTTTATTTACGGATATTATGATTTATGTCTCTAATTACTAATAAAAGATTACCAATTGTTATACAAACTAGGTAGTGTATTATTTGTTGTTGTGGATCATGGCAAAACTCTTTTTGAAGAGTGTATTTTCCCCCTCACAAGTAAAGTTTTAGCACTTATAACCTAGTATGTAACTTCTGGAACATGCATATATCCAAAACATATATCCAAAATAGGTGGAATGACATCCCTGTGACCAAGTATTTCAACTATACAAAACTACACTTCTCAAATGGTAAAACAAAATTTCATACTATTTATGCATACTATGCATACTATGCATACTATAAATGCAATACTTTATTTGATGGATTTGCTTTATGTAATTAGCACAAAATAACTTCACCAGTGCCCTGTGTAAATGCAGATTATGTAATTAAATCCAAATTAAAGGTCCACATAAAACAAATCTACGATGCACATTAAATTTTAACTAAAACATTAAAAATAAAATCTATGTAATGAGTGAAGTTTTGTAATTAGTTGACTGAATCATATATCATAGGAAAGGAGAGGTACGGACATTACAAACAGCGCATAAAGTGAAATTATTTTATTAAGTAAATTAAAATCAACTTTTCTGATTGTAAACTTTGTCACATAAAAGTTCCGCTTTTCAATGCATAGTTTTAAATTTTTTTTTAAATATGATAGAGCATGGGACTTCTTATATATATTATAAAATTCACAGAAGAAAAAGCTTTTCTCAAAAAATCCCATAATTTTTAATATCACTTGTAACATCAATAAGAATAGCCACTAAAAATGGGGCAATAAATCCTCGTTTAACTTCTTTATTATTCGACTGTACTTCTATGCCTTTCTTTTTACAAGTTCTGCCACGCCAGTGTCAATATTTTTGGAAAAAAAAACTGTCTGTAAAAAATTGAGAAAATAAACAGTGGGAAATTATGTGCATTAAAAGAAAAAAGAGCATTTCAGGGGAAACAATACACAGCGCACATAAAACAACCAAATGCAGAACATACAATCACACTCTGTTTCCTACACTAGAAAGTAAACTTTTAACTCTAGGGTCTCAATAACTTCCTCTTTGTACAGGCAGTCCCAGTAGAGAACTTCTGAGTTAACCTTTAGGAGAAAAAATCACTCCCCACTACAGTATATATTTTCATGTTATGACAAAAATACTTGGGTTAAGTTGGCAGCAAAGACGGAAAAACAGTTCAACATTCAAATTAAAACTGCCATGTTATAATTACAATAATTCTCCCAAACTTTGGTTATTTTTTATGCATGCAGAAGTAAAGACTGTTGAAAAGTAATGCAAGGTGTTTATTCCTTTTGTTCAAAATTGGCGTACAAGTAGCACATTGATGTTTCTGAAAATTTCACATCATTACTTAACAAACCGATTTGCCAGCTTTTTCACTCCCATGTTTATAAAATGTTTAGTGAAAAATGTGATTTCTGGGAATTTCCAACTTTATTAACTTATAATCAGTATAACGTTTATGTGTGAGTTCTCTGCAAAGTGGTGCATTTTGTAATAAATAGCTTTTTGTTGCTTACCAATATAGTTTCAAGTCCAAGAAAAAACACTACTGCATATAATGTGCAGAACTGAGAAGTGTAACTAAATGCTTAAAAGTCTGTTATATTCAATGAAACCACAACTGCACTTTAAGAAATTTCAGTCAGACATGTCTAATTACATAGGTGTAATGTTTTTTTTACTATTGTACGAGCTTAAATGCATGCTTGCATTATGCAAGTGACTGTTCAATAGCTATATTACCGATAATCAATATCTTATTCACTAGTTTAGCCCAAATTTTATCATGAAAATGTTTGAAACCGCACACTTAACCAGCCTTGAATTTTATTTCCACATTGACAGAGTTACATTATGTCGGGTAAGATTCAATTTGTATGACCTGATATGAAGGGAAATTGTCTGTAATGTGACTATTTATAACCAAACAATATGGAGGAAGACTTAAATTCTGGATTAAACATGATAATGCAATTTCATGGAATATACTGCCATTAGCTACGGTACATATTGTTTGTATTCTGATGAATTTTCATCCACATCATTCCAGGCATACAAATTTTATAAGTGAAAAGTTTTGCTTATAGTAATGATGGTGTAAATATTTCGTATATTCTGTAGAGCTACAGAGATTTATGACAAGTGATTTACTAATGTATAACTGCGGTGGCAGCCATTTGCTTATATATGAAATGTATATTACTGTTAGGGTGTGCGAATAGTGGATTTTGGTGTTCGAATAGTTTTGAATGAAATAGTATTATTTTCAGATAACATGTGAATAGTGTTAAAGTTCTGTGGGTTGGTAAAACTAATAGCAGTGAGACCTGAGAGAATGACATTTTAATATACTGGAGACCAACCATGTGTGAATTTCATATATAAATATGTATACACACAATGCGTTATTTATTTAAGGATACATTTAAGAGCTCACAATTACGTTCAATAGGCGACCAATTATCTCGTAAAAATGGTATAATGATCTCTTGAAGATGTTAAATATTATTTGTGTGGGAACGGTTTGTTGTGTAATTAGTATAATGATATTTATTTCTATTGTATATAACTGAAATTAGATTTTTACTCGTAACTTTTCGACTTTGCCACTATTCACATATTATTTTAAAATGTTACTATTTCATATATATATACACGTATCCTAACTAATATTATAAATGCGAAAGTGTGTTTGTTTGTTTGTCCTTCTTTCACGTCAAAAAGGAGCAACGGATTGACGTGATTTATTGTACAGAGATAGATGGAGGGCAGAGAAGTGACATAGGCTACTTTTTATCTCGAAAAAAATATCTCATTCCCTCAGGAAATTTTTTTTATTAAAAATAGCGCTCGGGGTACAATGTTGCGTCAATGTAAGTTGTTAGTGTGGGACGAAGTCGCAACGGAGCAATGGGTCGACGTTATATTTTGCACAGTCGGAAGGCTGGGAAGTGACATAAGCTACTTTTTATCCCGAGAAAATATCTAATTCCCTCGGGGAAATTCTTATTGGAAAATGAAAAAGGACACAAACGGAATAACAATGCAACGTCGCAATCGAGCAACAGATCGACGTAATTTCTTGCACAGAAATAGTTGGAGGGCTGAAAGGTGATACTGGCTACTTTTCATAGCTAGAAAATATCTCAAAAAATTTACAAAAGATAATAGTGAATCAAGTAGGAAAAACGTTTGCCGCCAGCACGCTCTCTTGCAATACGCCTTCTAAACCGTTCAAGATGGAACAATATGATGTAGTAAAGAACTGTGTAGAATAACAAGACCTAAAAAAACTCCACAATAGGATATATCTATCTATAACAGAGAAATTATAATAAGTGTTTTTACCATTTAATTCACCGAGACGTTGGGTTTTATAATTGCGTAGGGCATAGAAGATTGACACTAAGTAAAATTCAACTTTAATTTAAAATAAATAGCTAAACAATAATTTTGTAGTCCACACGAGCGGAGCCATGGGCACAGCTAGTATATACTTTATATATATATATATATATATATATATAAANAAACCATGATAATGAACATACATTATCACCGCAGGTAAGAATGGATACATTTTGGTCGTCGGAGAGTAGCTCAGTTCTATGTAATATATAAGTGGTTTACTGTATATTCCATGATAAAATATTCCACATTCAAGGGTCGAATTTTCAGAAATCCTGAGATTAGTTTATATTAATTATATGTGTACAAAGTATTTAGAAACAAAAAAAATTATGGCGAGATCTGATTGGGTTTCAAAGCTATTAAAAATTCAGTGAAATCCTCTTTTACCCCTTTTACCACTTAAATGGTTAAATTTTGAAAAATCCGGAACGTCGTTTTGCATATGTACTATTTAGAAGAAAATATCACATTGATATACAGAAGAGTCAGATATATTGAGGAAACAGTGTGAATACGTTCTACCCTATTTTCACCCGATGTGATGGCTGAATTTCAGACATCTCAGTCGATGCATGATTTATATATTCAATTGCCAGTACAAACAATTTTTGCTATTTTGATGTGTGATGTCAATATGACCAATATTAACAACGTCAACATTTCCAGTATCAATATGACCGATATGTGTGATGTTGATATAAGGTATATTTACGATATATCACCATTGATTTTCAATACTTTCTGGAAGCGATATACTGCACTGATAACGATATGGTCAACATTCCCAACTCTACTAAAACGTAGATTAACCCACAGCCTCAGTACGAGAACAAAAAATTACTGATAAATGATGTGAGAATATTTCATACTTCATTTTTCAGGTAGTAGGTGTGACTTATGACATTGTATATAGTTACAATTTTCAATGATAATATATTTAACCAAATGAAATTGCCTGTATTTTACGGATGTTAATTTACTACATGCTGATGCAACAGGGTTTCAAAAAATACAGAGTAACCTGTGGGCTTATTCTGTGCCACCAAAGAAAGGTTGCTTCATGCACAACTGAGTTGGTATCGAGATGGTTTCAAAAATACCCCATACCACCAGTTTCATTCGCTGCTTCCATGCTCATCACAATCAATTCAAAGATGAAGCTAAAAACTAAAGCAAATTTGTACAGCCATTGTGACTGTACAAAGATTAGGGCTGTTTCTCAACTCTTTTACTGTTTAAAATAAATTCCATGAAAATAGAGTTATTATTGTGAAACACATTATGCATTCACACAGTTCCTATTTTCAATGAAAACATCTATACCAATGTTGATGTTACTGTACCTGGATGTGAACAACTCGACACCTAGCTCACAGCTGCACTTTTATTAAGTTAAATGCATGTGCTTTAGTCAGAATGTGATTTTACACCCTGAAATGTAACTGGGGTAGTTAGCCCTACCGATATTATCTGCCCTAGCTATTCATCTACAAAAATTTACCTGTAATGAAATTTACTCTCTATCGTACTTCCAGTGTACCGTCTGCCCTCTCCGTTATTTATGTTACATCAATAGTTTAGGTACAAATTTAGCTCTTCCAAAAATTCTGATATCAGTGTGCTAGAATTAATACTTATTAAATTTAATGCCGCTTACTCTACCACTGTCCATAATAAAAAATATATGCATTTTAATCACAAATTAAGTTCACATTGACATGGAAATTTACATTTAATCCTAGTTGTCAATTCGTTGTAGTTGTCAGGTATATTTAAATGCTTTAAATGTTTCGCTGCGGTGTAAATAATTTTGATCATACCAATGTAGGGTTTAGAAAATATCCAATGTTTGCCTGTAGTAAGATCTTTTTTTCCTTAATCTATAAAAGACTGCCTTTATATGATAAAAGTCATTTACGTTACTTAAATAACACCAAAAAACACGTGGTGTGCATGTATGCTTAATAAATTTCAAACATTACCATTTAGGAAAATTCTTGAGTCGCCTTATGTAAGTAAGCGATAGTGACATTCAAGAAAGGTCAAATCTAACTGACATGTTCTTTAGTTTCTGCCAATACTTTAACAAATCGCTTAATACACTCGTACAGAAGGAATGGGCGACATTTAAAAATAGTTAAATTAAACAAAATTGACAGGTGCAAAGACAACGACAATTTTGGTTTCCTACTGTTATCATTACCTATAATTTCTATACAGTGAAGGCCTAGCTTATTACACTTTTTACCCATTCTAATCCAACATACAAAATTGTGTAAATTGCATAGGACAGTTATTTTTGTCTGTTATTGTAATCTGCAAGTTTGATTGGTCTTTACTGTGGGTAACTCTTTCATAAACTGCGCTACTGTTCTACATTATGAGTGGTTCATATTACTATAATAACTAAACAATTGCTGTGTTGCTAAAGTAAAGCTCAAATTAAAAAATTTCTTATTTGTAACACGAAAAAACATACCTTTAATTGGGCCACAAAAGGTAATGTGATTCTTAATAATTACCTCCTCAACATAAATTGAATAGTTACAAAGGGTGGAAAGGGGGTAACAAACTAAAAATGTCAGTTAGTATAGGCTATTCATGGTAAAGTGAACACTTTTGAAAGCCCCCTCATTTGAATTAATAGTATATTTTAGCCTTTAACTTCCGAGTGTGGTGGAATACATACTATGTGTTTAATACTTACATTGAAATTTTTATGTTAAAAGATTGTTAAACGATAAAAAAAATAGCTGAAAGGAAAAAGTAGGCTAACTAGGGCCTCGACAGTGCTCACTTTACCATGAACAGCGTTTACAGTCTAACGTTCTGCATAACCACTCTGGGTAATAAAATCCATATACATATCATAGTATACTAAAATTGTGAAGAAAAATCCTTCCAAGGTACTGGTTGGCTCAAGGAAGGCACTCGTATAGTACAGCAAAGCTGGCTCGTTTATCACAAATTGATAACCCTAGGGAACAAGAATTTTATAATTTTATCGAGGAAGAAACCTTTTTTTTATTATATCAAGCTTACATTAACACCAAATATATAGAGTCGATATCTGTACTGCACTTTAGAATGGTAAAGTATGGAAACCACCACCATTAGGGCAATCTCGGGTAAATTATTTATGTAAATGAACATAAAGGCCACACATTTAAATTTACCACACGGTTAAATTTAATACACCATATGGAATTTATTATATACATGAAAAGAAAGTATCAAATTGTATAACATTAATTTAGTAGCAGTGGGCATTGTATTCTGTGTCACTTTACTTATAGAATACACACATGACAAATTCAGTGATGTGTATGATAAATCAGTGATTTGTGCGTACTGTAACAAATAAATTAAAAATTATATATATACAGAAATACACGTATATATATGACAAATACATAGATTTTACCGTCAATGTTTTTGCATATAACAGGAAATGAATTTCGAAGCTTGGAGTACAATGGGTTTCATCCAACAAAGTACGCAAAGAAGACACCACTAAAATATATTATCAACATTTAAAGGCTAATATCAACCCAGTGAAGTTGCATGATGCAGATTCCTTAGTCATGTTGGAGTGAACAGACGCACGACAGTTAATTTATATAAATTATATGAAATTCTGAGATATACGTTTAAGTTAGCAAAACCATAGCTGAAGCCATAGTTACTTTAGCTACCACGAAAATACACTACTTCAACCAACGATCTAGTTTTGAACTCGTTTTATACTAGCTGGAAATTGCTTAGAACGTCTCCAAGACCTAAAAACCCCTCATTTACGACAATATGAGCCATGCTTGCATTTTTGCGCGGCTGTTGTAATCTATCCATAATACACGTATGAAGAACAAGCGTGCATCTATAAGACCGGGATATTGCCTATCTGAAAATATCAGGTCCAAAACAAATTCATCCAAGCAAAAAACTTACCAGTATCAGCTAAATGTGCAAACTTGGCTAATGACAAAAATAAAGATGATCTCACATCAGCATGGGGAATGCATGCAAACATAGACTTAAATTCTTCTGAAGAACCATGTAGCCTACATATTTTAAAATACATTTATTTATCAAAATATGTGTATACAAACTTATAAATAAATTATATTTTACGAATGTTGATACGCATTACAAATGGGTCTAAGTATAAGTTGTTCGTAGTTAACTGAGCACTCATGAAATGTGGTTTACTGAGATCTTATGAAATGTGGTTACCTGAGCTATCATGAAGTGGGGTTTACTGAGCTCTTATGAAATGTGGTTTACTGATCTCTCATTAAATTTGGTTTACTGAGATCTTATGAAATGCAGTTAACTGAGCTGTTATGAATTGCAGTTAACTGATTTCTTATGAAATGCAGTTAACTAAGCTCTAGCCCTGCATATGATCTGTTTTAGTACCTGTTTTGCATCCTACCTCAACATGAAAAGTTAGCGCTGTCATTCCTGTTTGCAATACTCGGTTATCAATCAAGTGAAACTATGAAATTGTTTAGAACGTAAATTGGCCCCTACATTAGTAACATGCATATTCTAACCAATGTTCGCATAAAACTAACAGAAATCAGGAAAATTAATTTCAGTGTCCACAAATTCAAACAGTACACTTTGAATATCATATTAAGACAAGAAACTATTGGTCCTACATCGCCACCAACTTTATAGAGGACATATCAATCAGTGTCCATGAAACTAATTGGCAGGTATTTTTTTGAATGGTTAATCTCGAAAGTGTTAAAATTAATCATAAAACCGCAATAACTTGCCCTAAAGAAACCAAAATGAGCATCGCCACGATTTTTCTAGGGCACTGAGGTATGGGCATCCACCTTGCAACACAAATTGTGCGGAACCAGTGGATGAGCAATAAGAGCACTTGTTTTAATTCAGTTCAGTCAAAAGTACCTCTGTTTAGGGAAGAATCATAGTGAAAAAACATTATAAAGAAATCATGATACTGTAACAGATTTGTAAATTTGTGCTGAAGTAATTTTTTATATTTCTTGCCTTTTTTAGACACTTCTGCCACGAATGCTTGTTATTACTCTACGATTGCCCTAGTGTTGACAAGGTTGCTGTGTTGTACGGCTTAAATTAAAAAAAAAATGATCCATGCAGTAATGATATAGAACATTTCTGTAGAACTCCAAAATACAATTTTCTGATTTGTTGTCNTGAATGCTTGTTATTACTCTACGATTGCCCTAGTGTTGACAAGGTTGCTGTGTTGTACGGCTTAAATTAAAAAAAAATGATCCATGCAGTAATGATATAGAACATTTCTGTAGAACTCCAAAATACAATTTTCTGATTTGTTGCCCCTGGTAAGTTGCTTTTGTAAATTATTACGAAACTTCAGCAAATATATTTATGAAAAACTGCTCAAATCCAGTTAGGAAAAGTGGCATTTTTATTCAAATGCTACTAGCTTCACAATATGCGACAACCAAAAATCTTTTAGACTCTAACCATCTTTCACTTTTAACAAAATTTCAATAATTGAGCTTTTGGGGGCTGTCTTCTACTTGCAAACTGTATGCCATTAGTTTATGTATAATACCGCCTACAGGAATTGCATTCGAGATAGATTTTTGTACGTATACCTAGGGGTATAACATGTACACGAGACACAAGAAGCAAGTATAATTTTGAATTGCTCCTAGAGCCCATTACTTATAGTCCTAGGTCTAATGTTTGGTAATGTTCATTTTAGTTTACTTTGAAATGTTTAATTAAAATAAATGTATTGTGTAGGGCTTTGATAAAAAATGAATCATTCAGACATACTTGGTATCTATATACTTGGTAACATTTACGCTTTATGTTATTTTACCTTCGTGAACTTGGTTCTTGCTGTTCATTACTGATATTGTCAACCAAAAGTAAGGACAAATAGGTTTCCTCTTCCACTTTCATGAAAATTTCCTTACAGTTGGAAACTTACAATACTTGCATTTTTTACAGTGCACGTTTACAAGATTTATAAATATTGTTACGCGCTCGTTGCTGCGCAGCACTTGCGAGAGCGGAAATGTGTGAAGGTCACGCATGTAATCCAAGAGCGGGCGGTGAACACGAAGATCAGCTTACTCAGGCTTGCTGCCACGCATGACCTCGCGATAAATCTTTGGCGGCTTGCATTTCTCACCATCAGCTGATTGAATTTCCAAGTTTAACTCAACAATTTCCTGGTGGTTTGATGCCCTAGTTTCTCTGTGCGCGACTCAGGGTGCGTCGAACCTTCCACGCCAAGGCCAGTGAGTATAAAAGTGCGAAAAATCAAATTCCTATTTTTATTTTTGTTA
This sequence comes from Clitarchus hookeri, assembly GCA_002778355.1. Classification (NCBI taxonomy): domain Eukaryota; kingdom Metazoa; phylum Arthropoda; class Insecta; order Phasmatodea; family Phasmatidae; genus Clitarchus; species Clitarchus hookeri. Next base: position 184,406 of record NQII01004372.1, read on the forward strand.
AGACTTCCATTCCTAAGGACTCAGATACGCTCATCAGGCGTCTTGTAACAATACATATTTCTTTCTAGAAAACTGTTTACACCCCACATGCGTTTTTTTAATTACTAGATTATTTACTAATCACTATCCAAAATTGTTGCTCACTAAGTAGGAAATAAAATTCACCCAATGAGGTGGAAAATGCACCAAGTCGGCCTCAGCATAGCCATCTCGGGAACTCCGTACTACAGGGTAGCCGCACCAAGGCGTGGCTAAGAGAACAAACAAGTTCATTAGCAGAGTTATGTCGGGATAGGAAAGTAGCTATAGAGGGCGGATACAAGTATTTACGTCTTCATTTATTTTATATCATTGTATAAGTTCATTGAAAATGTAGAGGGTGTGTTGGTATCGTCTCATTTACCGAGAGCTCATAAATTAAGTTAAACCATGACTGGACGCAGAATATCACCACCCTAGCCACCTTCCTACAATGAGTCACGCCTTTTAGTGAACGGTAACCGCGGGCTATCGCTCATTGTCATCAATAATGCAGTGACAGAATAGTTAGGGCGCGGTTTCACTTAAAGCTGATATAGTAGAGGTATTTAAACACCTTAAGTTAAATGGTTACCAAATTGAACATGTTCACGTGGGCACACCTTCCGTAACTGAGTGTGAACCAAATAAAATACCTACGCCAGAAACACATTGTTGTACTCATTTACAATCGCCTTGATAACTTATTAAAGTTAATTTTATTTTATTTTAATACACTTTACGTTACTATGGTTGTAATAAAACAAAGAATTTTGCTGATTCACATGGCTTCCTATTTATTTTAAAGAACGGAGAAATTCCTATACGTTCCTGCCATTAGGAGCGCAATGCAGATAAACGTCTTTCTGGTGTGCTTACACAAGCTTTTTACTTTGAACAAGAAGCAACACTGATATCAACAAGTTAAGTTCGGAGCCAATGTATCAGTTTCCTAATCGAAAAAGTTCCACGTCCCCTATAAACCCCGCATAAATCATGTTACACACGAAGTGAGATTTCATTATAACACTTTTACGATAAAACACAATAGCTTGGATAATAAAGCAGATTGTATAATACTCTTCTCCATTGTCACGCCCAACAGAAACTTAATATATTTTATAAATTCGAAAAACGAAAACGTACAACACACGTACAAACTCACTTTTCCCAATAACACAAGGTTCGCCAGATTGTCACATATAAATAAATCCAGGTTACAATACTTCAGCAGCAGCGAAAACAATATACACTCTCTAATTTTAAAAATGGCGTAAATAACGTATAATTATAGTCTCGTGAAAGACAATATTTATTTAGAAGAGATTATCATGTTAATAGATATTCCATTTTTTGTAATTAAAATAATATCCTGCACATTATTTTTCTTAAAATACAATTTCGAGTGGATACTTGAGAATTACGGGGGTGCCCGGGTACAATTGAGATTTATAGTGATACACTAATAAGTAAATTGGGAAAAGACAATGCATTTATGTGAAAACAGAATTATAAATTTATACTACGTTGGCCTAGGATTTTAACTGGTTATGGCAATCCGAAAGGAAGGAAATTTTTTTTTACCGATAGCCAAGAAGTAGGGTATTGTTTTGGGAGTATATCTGTGCATGTATCGCGTAGTTACCACATTTCCGCTCTCCAACGTCGATGTATGAAAATCAAAACGTGAGATTCATTAAGTCGTAGCTTTAGCTATAAGTGCACCAAGTTTCTATTTTTGCGCTTGGCTGAGGGATCTTAATCGATCACCAAAGTTAAGCAACGTTCCCAGCGGCACACACTTGGATGGGTGACCGTTTAGTGGCATAACATCTGAGCGCTTCCGGGCTTCGGAGGGAACGTTAATTATTCGGTCCCGGTTGTTATCAATTGATAGTAGTCGTTAAATCATTTCAGAGGTCCTTGGGTGGCCTGATAAACTCTGACAGACACTTGATGTCTTATTGGCTGTTCATGTTGTCCAAGAATAATATAACCAACAGCAGTGACCGAGCAGAAACCTATTTGACAATTCAGTGGAAAAAGACTGTACAGTTAACATCAGATTCCCAATGCTTTTCTCCCAGATTATATGTAGGCTAATTGCGGGCCGCCTTCGGCAGTAGTATTAGGTGGCCGCAACTAAGATTAACACATGTACCGGAAACACACAGTTCTATATACTTACGACAAAGGCGATATTCTTGGAAATTAAGGCTGTTTATGACACAACACAATTTTTGATATTTTTTAAGCGTACAATCGTTGCCTTTTGAAATAATTAAAAACCTTTTTGGATTTTTTCTACATTTTCCAAAGGTTAAAGAAGGTTGTAATAAAAACAAATAATGAATAATTAAATTAATGTTTATTAATGCAAAAACGAGCTAAGTGCACACATCGAAAAGCATTGTTTTTTCGGGTGGTGTAGTTCCCCTTTGGGGAGGCATAATGCTTTGTGGCCCTACNTGCACACATCGAAAAGCATTGTTTTTTCGGGTGGTGTAGTTCCCCTTTGGGGAGGCATAATGCTTTGTGGCCCTACGGAGCTCCTTATCTTCCAACAAGGTTCAGTCACTGGTGACCTGTATTGTTCCGAGGTTCTCCTTCCTCACATGAGTCTTTTGTGAGTTGTTGTGAACCTTTAGTTTCTAATANTGACCTGTATTGTTCCGAGGTTCTCCTTCCTCACATGAGTCTTTTGTGAGTTGTTGTGAACCTTTAGTTTCTAATAATGTATGACAACACCACGACTTATCGTACAGCTGCTGTCGCTGATTTGTTGGAGAGTGGATATATACACCTCATTGATTTGCCCTCACATTTTTCGGACCTAAATTCAATCCGCTACGTGTGGGACGTTGCTGGGAGACTCCTGGCAGCACCTCGTCAGCCGTAACGACTCCGCAGCTGCATTCAGCACTACAAGTGGATGGGTCATGAAGCTTCAAGAATTCCTCGACAAACTCATGCTGAGCAAGGNTTCCTACAATGAGTCACGCCTTTTAGTGAACGGTAACCGCGGGCTATCGCTCATTGTCATCAATAATGCAGTGACCGAATAGTTAGGGCACGGTTTCACTTAAAGCTGATATAGTAGAGGTATTTAAACACCTTAAGCTAATTGGTTACCAAATTGAACATGTTCACGTGGGCACACCTTCCGTAACTGAGTGTGAACCAAATAAAATACCTACGCCAGAAACACATTGTTGTACTCATTTACAATCGCCTTGATAACTTATTAAAGTAAATTTTTTTTTATTTTAATACACTTTACGTTACTATGGTTGTAATAAAACAAAGAATTTTGCTGATTGACATGGCTTCCTATTTATTTTAAAGAACGGAGAAATTGCTATACGTTCCTGCCATTAGGAGCGCAATGCAGAAAAACGTCTGTCTGGTGAGCTTACACAAGCTTTTTACTTTGAACAAGAAGCAACACTGATATCAACAAGTTAAGTTCGGAGCCAATGTATCAGTNGCTTACACAAGCTTTTTACTTTGAACAAGAAGCAACACTGATATCAACAAGTTAAGTTCGGAGCCAATGTATCAGTTTCCTAATCGAAAAAGTTCCACGTCCCCTATAAACCCCGCATAAATCATGTTACACACGAAGTGAGATTTCATTATAACACTTTTACGATAAAACACAATAGCTTGGATAATAAAGCAGATTGTATAATACTCTTCTCCATTGTCACGCCCAACAGAAACTTAATATATTTTATAAATTCGAAAAACGAAAACGTACAACACACGTACAAACTCACTTTTCCCAATAACACAAGGTTCGCCAGATTGTCACATATAAATNAAACGAAAACGTACAACACACGTACAAACTCACTTTTCCCAATAACACAAGGTTCGCCAGATTGTCACATATAAAAAAATCCAGGTTACAATACTTCAGCAGCAGCGAAAACAATATCCACTCTCTAATTTTAAAAATGGCGTAAATAACGTATAATTGTNAGCGAAAACAATATCCACTCTCTAATTTTAAAAATGGCGTAAATAACGTATAATTGTAGTCTCGTGAAAGACAATATTTATTTAGAAGAGATTATCATGTTAATAGATATTCCATTTTTTGTAATTAAAATAATATCCTGCACATTATTCTTCTTAAAATACAATTTCGAGTGGATACTTGAGTATTACGGGGGTGCCCGGGTACAATTGAGATTTATAGTGATACACTAATAAGTAAATTGGGAAAAGACCATGCATTTATGTGAAAACAGAATTATAAATTTATACTACGTTGGCCTAGGATTTTAACTGGTTATGGCAACCCGAAAGGAAGGAAAATTTTTTTTACCGATAGCCAAGAAGTAGGGTATTGTTTTTGGAGTATATCTGTGCACGTATCGCGTGTTACCACATTTCCGCTCTCCAACGTCGATGTATGAAAATCAAAACGTGAGATTCATTAAGTCGTAGCTTTAGCTATAAGTGCACCAAGTTTCTATTTTTGCGCTTGGCTGAGGGATCTTAATCGATCACCGAAGTTAAGCAACGTTCCCAGCGGCACACACTTGGATGGGTGACCGTTTAGTGGCATAACATCTGAGCGCTTCCGGGCTTTGGAGGGAACGTTAATTATTCGATCCCGGTTGTTATCAATTGATAGCAGCCGTTAAATCATTTCAGAGGTCCTTGGGTGGCCTGATAAACTCTGACAGACACTTGATGTCTTATTGGCTGTTCATGTTGTCCAAGAATAATATAACCAACAGCAGTGACCGAGCAGAAACCTATTTGACAATTCAGTGGAAAAAGACTGTACAGTTAACATCAGATTCCCAATGCTTTTCTCCCAGATTATATGTAGGCTAATTGCGGGCCGCCTTCGGCAGTAGTATTAGGTGGCCGCAACTAAGATTAACACATGTACCGGAAACACACAGTTCTATATACTTACGACAAAGGCGATATTCTTGGAAATTAAGGCTGTTTATGACACAACACAATTTTTGATATTTTTTAAGCGTACAATCGTTGCCTTTTGAACTAATTAAAAACCTTTTTGGATTTTTTCTACATTTTCCAAAGGTTAAAGAAGGTTGTAATAAAAACAAATAATGAATAATTAAATTAATGTTTATTAATGCAAAAACGAGCTAAGTGCACACATCGAAAAGCATTGTTTTTTCGGGTGGTGTAGTTCCCCTTTGGGGAGGCATAATGCTTTGTGGCCCTACGGAGCTCCTTATCTTCCAACAAGGTTCAGTCACTGGTGACCTGTATTGTTCCGAGGTTCTCCTTCCTCACATGAGTCTTTTGTGAGTTGTTGTGAACCTTTAGTTTCTAATCATGTATGACAACACCACGACTTATCGTACAGCTGCTGTCGTTGATTTGTTGGAGAGTGGATGTATACACCTCATGGATTTGCCCTCACAGTTTTCGGACCTAAATTCAATCCGCTACGTGTGGGACGTTGCTGGGAGACGCCTGGCAGCACCTCGTCAGCCGTAACGACTCTGCAGCTGCATTCAGCACTACAAGTGGATGGGTCATGAAGCTTCAAGAATTCCTCGACAAACTCATGCTGAGCAAGGACAGGCAGTGTACATGCTCGATTGCAGTCAGGAGTCAACATATCTCCTACTGACTACTGTATTTTTCTTCCCTGCCATCAGTCACATGGACGTACCTGTCTCTGTCCTGGTGTGTTCTGGACCGACTTTTGGATAAAGGTTATTTGCATACTATGAATTTCTTTCTTGGCCAGTGTTGGTCACCTTTTCCATACTCTTACATCTTGTTGATGTCAACGGATGCTTTGTACCACACTCCTGCACGACATAACACTTGAAAAACTATCCCGTCCTTAATTTTTGTACACCAGTGTACATCTTCGGATGTGTCAGGGTAAGTGTTTTCGTTACACTAAACCGATACTAGTGACCTAACTTCCCAAATATTCATCACTCCTGAAATCAAAAACAACCAGCAAAGAAGTGAGACGAATGTGGCCCATTATCAAGTTGAATACCTAGGAGGAGAGTTCTGTCGGCAGCTCTCATCTGTTGGTACTGAGCGAACATAGCCAGCGAAGCCGACGTCACTGCAAGAGGCACAAAGCGGCCGAATCTTGACCTCCGCTCATCGTCCCTTGCTTTCTCGAATTGCCGCAGTGGCGAGCAGGGGCGGGTGTCCCCTGGCGGCAGATTACAGGCCTGGTGGGGTCACGGACGAGCCACGACAAAGGCTTAGTGGAGGGGGCAAGATCACGACGATCGCTCTGAATAGCTAAGCATACACCAGCTTAATGGCGTGCTGGTCTCTTNTAGTGGAGGGGGCAAGATCACGACGATCGCTCTGAATAGCTAAGCATACACCAGCTTAATGGCGTGCTGGTCTCTTTGTTCAAGGCGCGCTCTGTGGGACAATATCTGCATGCGTGCTCCTTTGAATACGTGCCTCGCGTCTGATTGGCTACGCCATTCTGTTCAGCACTTTCTATTAGCTCAGACTAGCGTTAGGGGATTGCGCCTCTAGCATTGATCGCACTATTGCTACGGATTCAGATATTTCACTAAAGATTGTGTGCGGTAATTTTAGCACTTTTGAAAGCCCTGCTTAAAAACCACTTGTATGCATATTTTGTACCCTTCCGCCATATGTAAAACTAACATTTCCATTCGACTGTTCACTTTTTTTATGCGCCTGTCAAGTGAAAATGTAAAATTATTACAAAAGTAAATATTTTTAAAAATCTGCTAGTTCTTACACTTAGGGCCTATATGCATTTCAAAAACCACCAAGCGTAATAAATTCTTTCGACATTCAGAAATGTTTACCTAACANACTTAGGGCCTATATGCATTTCAAAAACCACCAAGCGTAATAAATTCTTTCGACATTCAGAAATGTTTACCTAACACCTTAAATTTATGGTTAAAACATTGAACTACTTTCTCACCATCGTTACCAACTTACAGGCCGCATACTAGTTAGTAAACCCGTTAAAATGTATACAGATGGGCGNTCACCATCGTTACCAACTTACAGGCCGCATACTAGTTAGTAAACCCGTTAAAATGTATACAGATGGGCGCAATGAAATTTTTCGAAGATTGATTTCAAAAGTGCTAAATTTACCGTGGACAGCATATAAGAGGGCAGCATATTTATGATTGTTAAAGGCAATATATGGTAAAGTAAGCACTTTTAAAATCAATCTGTGGAAAATAAAATACAGCCAATAAATCATATATGCTACAGTGGGCCNACTTAGGGCCTATATGCATTTCAAAAACCACCAAGCGTAATAAATTCTTTCGACATTCAGAAATGTTTACCTAACTCCTTAAATTTATGGTTAAAACATTGAAATACTTTCTCACCATCGTTACCAACTTACAGGCCGCATACTAGTTAGTAAACCCGTTAAAATGTATACAGATGGGCGCAATGAAATTTTTCGAAGATTGATTTCAAAAGTGCTAAATTTACCGTGGACATCATATAAGAGGGCAGCATATTTATGATTGTTAAAGGCAATAGACGGTAAAGTAAGCACTTTTAAAATCAATCTGTGGAAAATAAAATACAGCCAATAAATCATATATGCTACAGTGGGCCNGGTAAAGTAAGCACTTTTAAAATCAATCTGTGGAAAATAAAATACAGCCAATAAATCATATATGCTACAGTGGGCCTAAACAGTGCCATGCAGGATTCCAGATAAGTTGGCAGCGAATTAATAAAATTAATTATGTAATTTGACCTTGCATTGTGTGTTGCCTACCTCTCTGGCCACTGACCTTCTGTTTGAAATTTCCGCATGGATTTCTCGAAAACGATTCACTTGAGAGTGTTTCAACAAGACAAGTTAATCCAGATGCGGTGATTCATAATTTATCTTAACAAACTCTTTACAGTTTATTGTTACTAAGTTTCATACAAACAAGGAGGATGATATTACTAACTTCGCTTTGAGAGGTGTAAGATCTCTGGTGTACAAATCACTATTCGCCGAGATGCTACTTAATCATGAGGACTTTCTGATACGATAAAAGTAGAGGGATTATGGGGACTTTGGCAAAACGAAACACGGGACCGGAGCGTCGGAACTGTTCATGATCTGTCATTCCGGTCGCCTGGGGGCCATTTTCCCTCAAAATTTTCCTTTCCCTTCAAAAATCTACAAAATTTCCCTCAACATTACACTTTTTCCATTAAATGTTCCCGTTTTTTCCGCGAAATGTAACGATTCCCTTGTTTGCGAAGAACAAGGACCCCCCCCCCCNTTTTTTTTTTTTTTTTTTTTTTCCAAAAACGAGACATTGGAAGTATTCGGTGGGCTCGTTTTTACCTATTACCTTGACCTTGATCTTGATCTCTGATATCTTCACCTTGACCCTATGGTCATGACCTTGTATTATTTAAAACTAAAGAATCCAAAAAAAAAAAAAAATTAATAACATTATTTTATTAAAATTATTAAATACTATCAAAAATATTTTAAAATTAACAAAACAATTATTAAAAAATTTACTTAAAAAATTCAATTTCCGGAGGTCCCCCATACTCATTCCATCATCTTGGTAGGTGCAGTCCACCATATAGGTTGGCTACACAGCCACCGTCAGCAATCGTGGTCGGTTCAGCCGTCCGCCATTTTGGTCGGAGCAGTCCGCCATATTGGTAGGTGCAACCATCCACCATATCGGTCGGTGCAGTCCGACATCATTGTAGTCGTCCCAGCCAACGTCCGCCGTCTTTGTTATTTTCGTTTTTCAGTTTTTATACATTACTGGTGTTTATACAATGTTTGTACATTACTACGTTCGACTGTCATCTTGTTTTTTTTTTTTCGTTTGTCCTTGGTTTTACATTGCAGGCACAGTTCCCAGCACTGCGCCTAGCAGATGACTGACCCCCTCCACTCCACCCCTGATTCTCATTGGCTAATGCCCACCCCTTCCAATATATATGTATGTATATATATATTGCCACGTCAATGTTTCTCATTGTCTAATTACTCATGTGTTTTCGGAAACCTTCGTTCGACCAATTAGTCGGTACCCCTCCACCCCGTTCCAATATATTTAGTTGCTCCGCCCATGTTTCTCATTTGCTAAGTACTCGGGTGTTTTCAGAAACCTTCGTTCCGACTAATCGGTGGCCTACCTTAATCGCGAGGGCGGACAATTTTTTTACCCTTTAAAATTCTTTATAAGACGCACCCTGAGCCCCTTCGGGAAATCATTTATTTTTATAGCTCTTAGAAATGTATGTGTGTTTTCCAAGCGGCCACAAAATCTTTACGGCCATTTGGCATTTGGAAGGGAACTCTCGCTTAGTGCCTTGGACAAACAGGACGAGTTACCGTACCTGCGAAAGAATTTCTCCTGGTCTACGCACCTTACGAAATTTTGACCGTATTCAAGTATTTGCCGCCCTACCTGCAGCAGGACGAAGACATACGGGACTGCCTCCCGTGCAAGGATTGTTTCGAGGGCTGCACCACCTCGGTTCCCGACACGCCGCATCGCAGGGGTTGGTGCAAGAACCGGTGAGCAGCCCTCACGACATCTGTGCCCGTGGAAGATGACCTCGCCGTTGAAGACGTCCTCCCCGTAGAAGACGCCCTCCGCGTTGAAGACGCCGTCCCTGTAGAAGACAATGTCCCAGTGCAACCTATCTACTCCCAAGCTGTATCCGTGGAAGATGCTCCCCTTCAAGAAATTTACTGGCAAGCAATACCCGGCGAGGAAACCAACCAAGAACACATGTGCTCGATGTGAATGGACCTCTATGAAGTTTTAAATGACTTTGTAAAATATTGCGAACGCTCGTGTGTGCATGACAACTTACGTTTTTTTATATCACAAAAATGTTACGAAATGTTTTGCAACATCAAAGGTTTCGGCTCTTTGGACTCGTACACCATCAAGCAGATTTCCATCTCGTACCGTGATGAAGACGAGAAAACCAAAGTTTTCAATTTTTTACAGCCGTGTCCATGGCAGTACCTCGACCGCACCACGCAACAGACGTATTGCCTACAGAGGTACGAAACGCACGGACCAAGGTGCGAAGAGGGATATATTCCGTACGAGGAAATTCCGACATTGCTGGACTCTGTCATAATTTCCTATTACCCTGTGTATGTGTTTGAAAGACGCCAAGAGTCGGCGATTCGCAAAGCGTGCCCCTTCGGAACGAACTTGTATGCCTTTACAACCTTTGCTGCTGCCCGCCTTTCCGACAGCTCGTAGAGACGTACGCCAGAAGACTTTACGAGTGCAAAAATTAAAGATATTGCTGTGCAACGTGCAATGCCGAAGATTGTGGAGTTATGATAACCCGCGGTACATTAAAAAAAGAACACTACGTGGAACCCATTGTACGTAAAAAAAAATTCTCTGTGTAATGCCTTCCAAGAATCAGAGAAGCAACACATGTAAAAAGATTATTCTTTGTATTATGCAAAATAATAGTAAAAATAATAATATTCTAATGTGTGTTCAAAAGTAAATGTGTTTAACACTATACACATAATTTTATTTTATCTCGAGTTATGTCCTGCTTACATAAGTTTTAAAAAATCACCTTAGAAAGAAAAAAAAATTTACTATATAAGTTTTGTTATAATTCAGGAATATAAAATATTAAGTTTATCAGTTTTGTTATAATTTAAAGAATACAATATTTAATGAGATTTTAGCCACCATTACCATTGCGTATATATATTTTACGTGTACAAAGGTAATTACTTAAAAATAAATGAATGATATGGAGAAAATCATGTGTCGTCTACGGATGCGTTATGCTGCTTTCTATTATGTAATCATGTCTCAAAAAACCCAAAAACTGGTTAACACCATTTCGCTACCTCTCACGGTATGCGATAAGCAATGTGAAGTATACCATGCGTTCTTCCTAACCCAGACTTAGAAGCTCATCATTAAAAAAAATTCCCTCTAAAGTTTAAAATCAGGACATAAGGAAATTTAGGCAGCGGGAAAAAAATACCCGTATGGTAACTCCACGTGCGAAGATTTTTCTAGCACTCATTACCAGCATATAAATATCTTTATGCTCATAAATAATGCACTTGTAGTAAGATTTGCAGGCAAAAAATTATATACCATGAGGAGACGGTAGCGTAAAGGTGCACCCACCACAATTACAAAATCATAAAAATTAGTTACCTTCGGCAAACAAATTTCTGTGTTTTCATACATTCGTGTGCACTCGCTCCATTAACAGATAAATATTATCCGCGGTAAAAAAAAAAACACCCACCCTCCCCTTCAGAGTCCAACCACACTGCTACATGACTTTAGCCGAATGAAAAGTGACATGCGAACATGAGTATGTACATGTGTGTGATCTCTAATCCAGCAGGTGTCAATAGTATTCACTCTCTATGAATTACACGAACTAAAACATAGTTTTATTCCCGTTATGCTAGTCCATCATGCAAATTTATACAACACTACGAATTACAGCAAATAGACGCGCATTCATATCTAATTCACCGCACTTCAACCCCAATGAGACATAAGGAAAGACTCCACAAGTGCGAAAAAATTAGAGCATATTGAAGCCAGTGCATTACGGAGACCATTACATTTTAAGTAATGTTAATCCCTTTCGAATGTATAATATTAATTATATGTACCATTTTTTTTTCTAAATAAATTCTGACTCGAACTCCACCTTTGTTTCTTTTTCGTAACACCCATATCTGCACGCACAAGTCAACACCAGGGAAGACCCATGTTAAAGGGGACCTGGGTTCGATACTCGACTCGTTCGGCCCGAATTTCCTTTTTAAAAATCACTGCAGGTGATGGCCGGGAAAGGTTTTTTGGTCGGGTCCTTACCCTTACTTGCTCCGACTTGCCCTAGCAACTCGCTCCGTTTCAAAATAGTATAATATTTACTTTTATTATTATTTTAACTTGCAAACCATCTAGATAATGTAAACTCACGCTACTATTTTACGAGAATTTAATATAGTCACAAATAAAAAATATTTATATGTGTTCATTATAAGAGGAGCGGTGTTCCACCATTTTCTCTCACATCGAATCGGGATCATCGGTCTTTCAGAAACACGATCCAGCCACGTTTCGAGGACGAAAAACATAAGAAAATTGCAACACGTAATGCAAACAAATGTGTACGTATTAACATTTAAACAAATCACTATATTGAGCACAAAAATATATTTGGTATCAGCAATTCCTTGCATATTTCAGGCATACCGAGATACTATTCTGCATTTTACAGGCATTTAAAGCTACCATTTCGCAAACGATGCGTTGTTGGCCGGTCTGATGAGTCTAGGAATATATACCGAATCGGGTCATTATTATTCTCTTCGTAGTCCAACGAACGGCTCCTTTCATCCGCTGATGCATATACATGGAAATATTTCCACACCCACGTACACAGCGGTCAATTAATGCTAAATTGTTTGGGAGTAAAGACTCTAGCATAATATTCGACTTGTTCACATCTGCAAATACGAGTACAATCTTCATTTCATGAATAACATATTTAATCCTTTTTGCGACGGGAAAACCTAAGAAATTCGTGCACATATATATATATATATATATATATATGTGTGTGTGTGTGTGTGTGTGTGTGTGTGTGTGTGTACAAAAGCACACAAGATAATACACTTCATGCCCCGACCATGTTGATATTTCCGAATCGAAGCAATATTCCGAGGTGAAAATAACCCTAGTATTTAAAGTTGTATTAATACTGAACCTTCAGAGGATACGTCTATGTTCACACACCAAAAACCTGACCTATGAAAAAAAAATTACAGGCACGTAATATAATTTTTTTTTTATTTCTGAGTACCCATCAAAATACCAGAGGTAAATACCGATTCAAAAAAAGTCCCCAGTTTTTTATGAATCCGCAGAGAGATACATACTCATGTTGGCAATGTTTCAGCTCAGGCATGCCAGTGTATCACATAGGCATACGAACGATAGTTTTTCGAAAAGTCAGAAGCGAGAGCTAAATGACCCATTATCGGTGTTCATTTTTGCGACAAATTTAGTGCAAATCCATCATGCCCAGAAAGGGTACTGATTCTTGCTAGCATTCTTGTGCTCTATCTGCCCATGAAGATACAAAATCTCGTGTAATGTAAGTACATGAGCATTAGATTCACAAAAAAAAAAAAAAATACCGGGTGACCAAAATGACACAGCATAAACAGCTTCGACGCTCCAGTCCCAGGTCCCGATGTGCCAAAGTTCCCTTACTCCCTCTATTTCCTGATTAACTAAAAGCTTTTCAAAAAGTGATTCATATGTTTTCTTTTTATTTTTCGTAAGGAATAACCTGCCGGAGTTTCTCTGTGTTGTTATAAAGCATACAGCGCGATTATATATATATATATATATGATCACATATTCATCTTCATGATAATGAACACTCTCAGCTAACGTGTGCATTTAGAACTTCGTTGCTCTACTGTTCAGCGTCCGTAACTTATTTCCCGACCAGTAGGTTCCGCAAATAACGAGACGTCGCGATAGTACAGCTAAGCAGATAATGCGACGACGAAACATTTCTGCAAAAGATTATCATAATGCAAGAGCAGTGCCAGTTATTCGTGGCTTTGTGGAAGGTGTTTTGAGGGAGAGGGGATTGCACACAGGAAAGCTTCGTTTCTGTATGTGTTGTTATTCTACGGCGAAAGGCGGTCGTAAACTCTTGAAGGCGTGTGTCAGCCAAGTCACGTCTCGCCCGACATTCGTGCCCCGTGGGAAGTGTGCTGCTAATACTTCGACTTCCCGATTTGATACGACAGTGTTGCCAACCTAGAGACCTGTAAGCTGGCGTCATGCGCCCCGAGATTCGGCTACAAATAACAAAACTAAGCTGTGCTCCAAACCTGAAGAATTTTACACTACTATTCCGAATATGATATTATCTCTTATAGTTACTGTAAATAATTGAAACCTTTTATAAAGATTTAGTCGCTCGTTGTTAATTGAACACTTCCAAAAGTTTATTGAAATTTCTTTAAAAACGTTGCGAACATATTATTTTACCATACTGTGAGAAGCTTATTCCTGAGAAACCAAGTGATGGTAACATTTTAAATTAAAAAGCCGAAGTTTTGAAGGTTTTATTATTAGAAAGGGAAAAAGAAAGAGAATCTATAAAAGAAGTACATCAGCTACGAAAAAAATTGTTGCTAGATAAACCCACAATTTTGCTGCGTTTTGACATTCAGCTACACCACTTCTGATACAATTTATACGACCTAAAGCTAAGCTACGTGTTGCCAAATTCTGCTACGGTTGGCAACATTGTACTGCGGTGATCTCGAGTCTGACTCACGCATAGAGAACAATTTATTTTCCTGTGGACATAAATATAACCTTTCCCAAAAAATTCTACTCCCCCTTTACTTAAATTTGGTGTTTTCTGTGTCGTAAAACAAAGTGCGCATTTGTTATGCGTTTGACATGCGTGGCCCTAAATATTGAGCTGCGGAAAACAGTTTCTACAGACTCCACTGTTGGAGTTTGGAGGGAGTTGTTTTCACCACTTTCTGTCCACATCACAATTTGCATTTTCATTTTGTGAGCTTAATTAAGACAAAGGTCTCTTCTTGAATAATTTTAAGTTTTGCTTAGCAGAAGTTATTTTAGAAAAATTCAAGGTCAGCAACAATTAAAAAAATTTGCAAGAAAGTCCTTATTTTCAGCAATTTTTTTGAAATTGTAACAATATTTCCTTTTGAGATTTTATAGACACCTTAATGTAGCTCTTGGTGTCTTATTTCAATGTGAATTATATCACTTCTCTACATAATTTAGTTTTCATTATGTGTATATTTATTAAACAGTAAAATGGTTATTTGGGAATGCATTTATGCGAAAACTATGAGCTCATTTTTTTTTTGCTAGGAAAGAGTAATGTCTGAAATTTAAACAGAATGTGGTAGAAATACAAAATAACAAATTTTTTCGTGGCGAACGCCCTTAAATTTCCCCATTTTATATCTCGTAAAACAAATTCTTCTTTTGCCAGTAGGCGGATATGCTTATCTTCTTCGAATGACACTTGCAATGGAGAAAGTGAGTTAATAAAAAAATTAATTCGGACATACGCTATGGCAAATTTATGTTCTTATTATTTTTTTTTTAATTTTTGATATATATTGAGAAGGATTAGTCTTGGTATGTTTAACGTGTTTTATTTAAGTCATACTCTCTGTTTTCTCTGGCAAAATTGCTCTGCACTGTCGTAAGTCCAAAATAATAATTCATTGTCTTGACATGCACTGTAAGAAAAAATACGTAAAAATTTTAAGAATAGCAAAGAGATACATTTCTTTCAATCTGTTTTGTTTACACGAACAAAATCTTTCTCCATTTAAAAGATATGGTTAAAAAATTTTGGTCTGTTTTCTTACTAAATTTTTTCTTTACACATGTTTGTATTTTGTATTCCTAATTTTCTTTATGTCAAAGATAAACAATTCCTTGCGCTTTTTTGTCCGCAGCAAACATATTTTGCTGTACACTAAAGAAAAGGGTTATGTGATATTAGAAGTTTGGTATCATAAATTACAGTTCCAGAACATAACGAAACTTCGTAAATGCTGCGTTACGAAATAAAAAATCCCTAAATTATCAACATAGTGATTTAACATTCCGAATACAGTAACTGAAGTTATCAGAAACGCTACTGCTGAGCTACTGGCACCACATTACAAGGTTATCATTGTTATTGATGTATCTAGATGAAACAAAAATTTTCTTTGTGGCAAACATACTTTCTAGTGGTTCATATTTAACTATATGTTTTTGCTGCAACAAAACAGGTTGCAGTACATAGAGGGTGTTTAGAGTGCCTGACTTAACTCGTGAGCTGGTGGACTCCATTACGAGTGACTACACTTTTGAAATGGGAAGGTGGTTTTTCATACCACTTCACGTCCACCTCCCGAATTTTCAATACAGAAATTGCTAATGCACTTCCCATTTGTTAGCATCCCCACTTAATTTTAATACTGGTTATGAAAACACTGTTGCGTAAATAGTACTAAATAATACATCCCTTTCCTGTGTTTTTTATGGAATAGGTTACTTGGCATTGTATGGTGGTTGTATATCCATAATCTCGACTTCGAATAGAATATGAACACAAGAATCATTTAGTAAATACATCGGTTAAGATCAACATGAATCTTCTCATGCTTGAAAAGGATCTGTTAGATAAGTACGTATCGCTCTGGCGTTTGGAGGAGATTTGATTTTACATCAGTATGCTATTACGATGGGGAGCTTGAATTTCAGTAACAGCAACTTTTAACGTTCGTTTAAGAAGAAAGGTGGGTAGGTGAGACGGTAGGAAGGTAGGGCTTAACGTCGTTATGTAGAGACGGAGCAAGCTGCTAAAAGAAGCAGGATTGGAGAATGAATCGTCCATGATCTGTGGTGAAGGCCAATCCCAGCACTCGCCTGGACTGACTTCGGGAAACGATAGTATGTTGAAATCAGGATGGCCAACCGGTAATCGAACCCGTGTCCTTTCAAATGCAAGTACAGTAGCTTACCACTCAGTCTCCTCGCTCGATTATTAGACGAAGAAAATGTGATCACGGCTGATCTTAAGATGTGCNCAGTAGCTTACCACTCAGTCTCCTCGCTCGATTATTAGACGAAGAAAATGTGATCACGGCTGATCTTAAGATGTGCTATAAGTATAGTAATTACTTTTTTTCAACGTTTTGTATTTTAAGTGGCATTTGCTGTTATCTGCATTCATTATTTTAAATGCACTAAAATATAAATAATTAGAGATTTAAGAGAAGAAAGAAACAGTTATGAGGGAGGTTTAATTTGTTCCAGGATTAAAAAGAAATATGCTGCTCGTAGTATTGGTGAATAAAAAACATACATAATTAAGGTGTAAAGATGACTGGCATCAACAATCTTTATNATGCTGCTCGTAGTATTGGTGAATAAAAAACATACATAATTAAGGTGTAAAGATGACTGGCATCAACAATCTTTATTGTTCCTGAAAGACACGCCCTTTAACCAAGGAGTGGGAGAGATTTGGACGAATATTAATATCGAGGTTTTGAGGTGAGTGTGTAAGCAGCGCCGGAACGCAAGGGCGGGGGAAATGGCAGTTCTCCGAGAAAACCCACCCTACGACCATCGGCATCGTCTGGCACCATTACCACATGTGAAAGTTTGGGAGCGACCCCGCTACGAGTCGAACCCAGTTCGCCTAGGAGGGAGGCAATTAGTCTTACCATTATACCACTGCGGGCCCCTGTCCGGTAGACAATGAAACTGAGGTCTTTTGGTGTCTTAAAAGATACTGAATTGAAAATAGTAGTTGATAATTATTAATACGAGACACTTCTTTCAATGCCTTGTTTTTGTCATTAAAAACTAGCAAATAATACGTAATAAAAGCTCTAAAGCTTATTGCCAACTTCCTACACACACTATTCCTGGAAAAAAACCACTTAGTTATATTTATTTGCGTGGTTCACTGAGGGTGCAGAGCGATTGTTAATGAGTCAATTATAACTGCATGACTATTCAATAACTTTGACGTGGGTAGTCTACGTACAGGACTGCACTTAAGTTTGTTATCAGTTGTTTATATTCCCTGGCTTGAATATTTATTGTTGAAGTCAACTTTAATAATACAGCAACTACGTACATTGAACAGTTAAAGATTTGGATATGAAAAAAAAAACTGGAAAAATGTAACTTTCAAGCATTTTGGAAGTCAATATTTAGTATATAATCTCGAAGCAGTGTTATTAATCAGTGAAATAACATTTACTGAAAGTAAGTTGATAAGCTACTGCCGAATGGTAAATCAAGGAAATTAACAGGGAATAAGTGACTTATGGCAGTGGAATTCCTGGCATTCAGTGGGAATCACAAATAAATCAGTGAAATTCGGCCATCGCATAAATTAGTTATCAGGCGCTCAATTTTCACTATTTTAACTCATTTGACTTAATTCTCACTGTTTTCTATTTAGAGTTTACGTCACCGTTTGCAACAAGAGTTAATTAAAAAAAAAAGAATCCTCCAACATATTTCTTTCTTCTAAATAACTGAGAGTTGGAACCAGAGTGCTTACAAATCTCTGGCTTATAACGAGTTCTTTCTTTCCTCTGTGTGGCAGCTTTTTAAGTCCTTAATCCTCGGACTTAGAGCGGTAATACGACAAGAGAAACTTTAAATAACTCCTCTTTTATAAAGGTAAATATAATACCGCATATTTTACGAGTATACTGTCTGTTCTCGTACATATGCCGGGTTCATTTGTTGCATACTGGTTGCAATCAAAAATATTTTCTTCCTGCAACTTTAGGATATTAAATATATATTTCTGAACAGGTGCCGTATTGATAGTGCTTGAAGAAATAAATTTTCTCATTTAATGGCATATGTAAAAAATCAATATTTTTTTCTTATTTTTGGCTNGATAGTGCTTGAAGAAATAAATTTTCTCATTTAATGGCATATGTAAAAAATCAATATTTTTTTCTTATTTTTGGCATCGCTACGCAAATATATTCAGTTAGTTATGACATTCGATTGGCGTCGTTTTTTATAACTGTTTCTGTTAGTGTTTCNTCGCTACGCAAATATATTCAGTTAGTTATGACATTCGATTGGCGTCGTTTTTTATAACTGTTTCTGTTAGTGTTTCTTATTTATGGTCTTATTGGTAATAGTTATTAACTTGTGGATGATCGGTGATAACAGATATCACGAATTACATAATGATAATTTATATTTTGCCCCAACCACATTAAACAATGAGATCGTAAAACAAAAGCGTTTGTGCGGGGAATTAACCTTTCACATAGGCTTGAAATGACCGATAGTATAAATGAATAACTTATTCCCATTTGTATTTCATTCATTTGAACTTTGTTTTTAAGCCTTTCGAACCGATGAAAAAGAAACGTTATTGAGGGAATGGGTAAGGTTACGTACTTAAAATAACCTAAATTTACATACCACCGAAAATAGAACACATTAGTTCCTCGTGCAGGACTCAAAACCAGAAGTTTGTTGGGTAAGAATAAAATGCCTTGTCACTTATACCATCTCGAAACTGAGTTCATGCTGAATGATTTCTGTGTTCTCATTGCCGACACAGTTCATACGAGACATGCAAATCCTCGTTCGTCGTCGTAGTGTTATTTGTGGATTTAACATCGCACTGCTACGTCCACCAGAAAGGATATCGTTGAATGCCTTCCTTATTACGCCGAACACAAGAGAAATCTGGTGTGGAAAGTCGGAAGACCACTATTTTAAGCGTTTTCACCAGGTCAGCCTTAGCAGGCAAGACTAACAAGGGCTCTATAAAAAATTGCAAGAATTTACACTTTATATCCTTTCACCTCACGATATGCCTGAATAATAGTGTTCAAATAATTTATTTTTCAACTATCTCCTCTTAGCGACACCTAAGATTGTTTTTTTTTTTTTTAATTCCAGCCTGGATTATATTCAAAAGAATATTCTATTCTATTCGATAAACCAACGAAGAACTTTACCATTAAATTCAAAATGGTGAATTTTAATTAAGGTACCACCAAAATGTGTCTTTTGATCCTGATCCAACTCTAACATCAAATGTCCAATGCGTGTACAGGCATTAGTTTTATTTGCATTGGCACGTGAAGCATATTTATTTTCAGTGAAGCTAGTATCGAGTGTTGGGTCATAAAACCAAACGTGGCAAAACACAAGTGAAAAGAAATGCTATTTGTCGTAGTGTTCTTCGACGCACTTAAATATATAGTAAAACACCGAAAATGATTGGTTTAAGTCCACTCAGTCCGAAATAAAGTGTTTCGTGACCACTTGATAACACCAATATTTAAACCACAAATCGAGCGTGTTCACTTTACAGAGTTTACTGAAATTTTTCCTTTAGCTTTATCTGTAGGACTATGCCTCATGAGCACATCGCCTTAGCAAGCGCTGCCAACTATCTTTTAAAACACACCTTGAATAATTTTTAAAAATTCATTGCCTGATTATTTTTAATGTTCGAGCTCATTATAAAGGGACGTGACACTTTCCCGGATGGAGGACTAAAACAAAACTTATCAGACAATGTTAAAACACTGTATTTTGTTTAATAGGTTTTTTTGGGGAAATTTGTTTAGACAGTTTTTCTTGTTAATTTGCTCTCTTTGTTTCTATTGTTTCAGGATAAACTATAAGAAATATGTCATATGTAAACCGCGGGTTATTTTTGTGGTTAAGGTTGGCAATGGTGGGTCGGGCAGCGCTCTATGTCACTGGTGTTTTATTTATTGTGATAGGGGGGAGGGGGTGGGGATTTTGTTGTACCCGGGTACGCAGATTTTTTGGTTGCTTTTTGCACGAGAATATGAATCGGTCGGATGACTTGCGTGACGGAAGTTGATGGAAAAGCGAGTACCTTGTCTTTATACGTCGTCAGCTTTAACCCTGTATTTGCTCGTTGGTGTTGATGTGAGTGCAGACGTTATCGTGCCAACCAACTATCCTACGGAAGTCGGCCCACCGTGAACTCTGTAAGAGCAGTCCTAACCCATGCTATTATAATATACTAGGTAGACGTGCATATACATGTATATACAGGTTCAGTTGGAACACCACCGACACAAACACCACCTGCATATTCCTTACAAAATAATAATTAGATAACTCGTATTCGACCTATGGTCGCAACTGCTTCCCAAGGGCGGTATCCACCCTTGAAGGTGGAGCTAAATCACGAGTTTACTCTAAATATCACAGAGATTATTTTTGATGAAATAATTACATTCAATAATGTGTAGTTAAAACTATATCTGCAACCACTGCCAAACCCGTCGCTGCCATCAATGTTTGACATATAAACATTAAAGTTTGAAACCCTGTTGTCGCATATAATTTCTTAATGCCGCAGCTTAATCGGTTTTACATTGATATATTATTTTAAAAGTCAAAATAAACGAAAAAGTTTGATTTGTGTCATGGCTTTGGACCTCACCGTTTTCGAGGAAACATGCATAAAATTCGAAACCATTAAGTGATTGCACAAATTCGTCGAAAACGATGGGGTTTTAGGTGATAAAACGAGGTGATGTTTGGAACCATTTTCACGTATTGATTAATAATCCGTTACTCGGAAACCAAATCAGATTATAACATTTCTTAATATTGTCACATAGTAGATAAGAACACAGAGACGAATTGGGAAGGCGGTTTCTTTGAGGTAGGCGTGTATCGACTCAATGATTGGCCGTGCAAGACTCCTGGATTGTGTCTGACTGACTACTGCATGCTGCGAAATGTTTGCTATTGGCTGAACTGCCTGCTGGCGAGTAATGATTGGCGAACGGCGTTCCGACGTGTTGCTGGCTAGTGACGCGATATTGCTGGCGAGTACGGTTGGAGTTAGTGCGATAAGGGGCTATTTCACTTTTGCATTCTTATGTACTCTGTGATATGGCGCAAAAAAGGGCTGCAACCCCTATTTTTCTGTGATAAAAATTTGAAGGAGGCGACAAAATTTGCCGTGGTTACAGATATTGTTTCAATTACACGCTACTCTCAAGATCGGTAATTCATTTTTATTACCTTCCCTAATTTTTACAATAAACTAATGGTTAGAGCCCCGAGTATTTCGCGGATTGAGTTGGCAGCAAGCTAGGTTGGACAGAACTGTATACACTCGAGACATTATCGTTTGCTTATTGGTTGCTGTGATCAAGCGAGGCCTCTGTACAGGACTGTTAAACACGCACTCACAAAACTGCTTCCTGCTTATTACTGGCTCACTGAAAAACGGAGCGTGTATAAATAATTATCGTCCAATCACAGCACTAAGAGAAAATACCAATTTTTTGTAGCCTACCTTGCCTCCGAATGAATTCGCGAAATACGTGTGGCTCTACTAATGGTTCATCTACACCTAAGGGCGTAAAGCCTTTAGGAAGCATTTTCGGTCGGAGTACAAATACATGTTTCGAATTATTTCTTCATAAGAAATCTAGAGGCAGTATTTGTCATTTTTGTTCCAACTCCCCCCTTGAACATAAAGAATGTTCCATAAGAAAAGGTCTTTGTTCCTGGAAGTAAAAGGAAAACTCTAAAAAAAAAAAAAAAAAAAACATACGCGTGTGTCATATGGCAAGTGTTTTCAAACGTAGAGCTACTTTAATGTGCACATGTTTTGAAATTGGCGCACAATGGACTCCGTCCCTACCAGCTCTCAATACGTCACTCTCCCCCACCATGTGTGGCGTGCATTGCGTACCTCACTTCACATCCCGCTGCACAGTTTGATTGTCAGTAGGTGGTTGCGGGTTCTAGCATGCAGTAATGACAGAGTCGTCCGTCTTGAACGTAGAATTGTTTTTTAATAATACCGGAAGATGTGTAGAATAGTGTACCAGCAATAAGTGATTACGGTTGCAGAGATAGTAATGCGACTGCTGCTGTTCGAAGAATACCGTCAACATGTTCCTACACGTCGAGCTCCAAATCGCAGAGTGTTATCCAGAGAATAAAATTAATAAAGTGAAAGTGGTAAGCTCTCCATCCATTGCTCATTTATCACCATAATGAAGCGGTAAACACGATTAGCAGCACAACGAGCGCATTCCTGACATAGTTCAGCGTAGCACCAGAACTAGCACGCGTACAGGTCCTGCAGGTCTCGGAGTTTCACAAAGACGTGTACGGACAAACACTACTTGATGAAGGCTCGTATCCTTTTCACACAGCCTGTGCAACATCTTTATTCAGGGGACAACGTTATTCACTTTGAATTCTGCCAGTAATTAATTTACAAGCGTAAATTACTCACTACATTGTTATTTTATGGTGAAGCCACGTCTACCCGCGTAACAGCACGCGTAACAGCTACCGATGGTCGCAAGTNTACCCGCGTAACAGCACGCGTAACAGCTACCGATAGTCGCAAGTGAATCCTCATACTACAGTATGAACACATACACAAGTTCGTTTCTAAATTAATGCGGGGCGCGGTATGAATAATGACACACAGATCTTTATTTTAGATCATCGACCTACGGGACACAATTATTAATAGGTTTTGCGGTGCACTTTACAGTAACAACTAGAGCACATTCCTTTAGCAACATGGATAGCTATGTAGTTTCAGCATAAGGACCTCCTCCATATTATACCATCATTGTGAAGCAGTATCTCGACCATATGTTCCCTAATTACCGGATTGGTCGTAGTGGTCCACCATGATTACCAGACCTTGCCCCGTTAGACTTTTGTTTATCTGGTTGGACAAAGAGTGAAGTGTACAAACGAAAGCTTGCTACACTTGATGAACTGCTAGCTTGCATTACGGACGCTGTCGCTCAACTAAAGAAACGTTCAGATGCACTCAGACAAGCAATACACAGTGTTCTCTCGAGAGTATAACATTGCATTGCAGTGGACGGAATTATTTTGAAAAATTTACTTCAATCATTGGAATACTCATCACTGTAAAAGGTAACGAATAAACTATCTATATAGTCCATTCACGGTTACTTCCAACTTTTCTGAAGCCCTGCTAAAGTTCTACTGCCAGGATATTCCTCCTCCTCGTGCAAACAATGCGTAAAAGAGTCTAGAAAATTACACCAAAGGAACATAGCTCCGCATTCGTCTGCACTCACTTAAAAAATATATTACAAAAGAACTATTTCTTACTAGGCATTACCAACAAACCCATTTTCTCCCTGTTTTATTTATATTATATAGACATGAAATATTATAATATATACGTATAATACAAATGCAAGTTTAATGTAACAAAAAATAAAGTATTTTTATGTAATCACAAGTATAAAACACTTTTGATAGATGGATTATTTAGGAAACAACCAAACACGTCATCGTGGGGTGATTTTTCAAATGTTTGATTCAAGAAGTGTTAAGAAACCGCGAATAGACTATAAAAGTTGGAAACAATTAGGGACATGACACATATGCATATAATTTTTTTTTCTTTAAAATTACATCTCCTTTGATTCCCCAGAAAAACGACCTTTCCTCCTGTGACATCCCGTTTACGTATGTAAGAAAACATTTCTAATATGAAACTCGGTGCAGAATACGCCACACGCAAGTCAGGGGTGTGCCTCGTGCTGCGACAAAGCGTCGGGCCACATGCGGTTGAAATACTGCGAGGTAGAAGTTGTCATGGCGGCCATACGACGAGGCTGCAGCTTGAAGGCTGCGTGATGCATAATTACACGACGACGTCGACGGGGCACGGAAGTTCACGTGACACCCGCCATGTCGCTCTAGTTTCGCCGCAGGCCCTGCTCCGTGAGTAGCAGGGGAAGGTTAAAAGCGCCTCAAAAGGTGCCGAGCAGGGGAGAAGGGAAAGGGATAATGGGTGTGGTTGGAGGGGGAGGGGGCAAAGTTGTTATTACCGGGCGCAGGCTGTTAATACCGGTGCCACGAACTTTGCGAGCCTGACATTTACTCCGTCGTGAAATTATGCGTATACATTGCCACTTTTTTTTTCTTCTCGACGGTTACAAGCAAAGGGGAAGTACACGTTAACCGTGTACTTCCTCTTCGCTTGTAACCGTCGAGACGTTCGGCGGTTTGACTAACAAGAGACATTTACTTGCCCATTTCAAAGACTAAAATCATAAATAAAGATGAAAATAANTAACCGTCGAGACGTTCGGCGGTTTGACTAACAAGAGACATTTACTTGCCCATTTCAAAGACTAAAATCATAAATATAGATGAAAATAAAAAAAAACTTTTGTTTGTGGTATTTTTAAAGTTAACCCAGGCAGAACATCTTTCTGGTTCTTACGATAAAGGTTNAAAAAAAAACTTTTGTTTGTGGTATTTTTAAAGTTAACCCAGGCAGAACATCTTTCTGGTTCTTACGATACTGGTTGCTGAAGTAATATTTTATTTGTCAGTTTCAATTATTATATGCACTTTAATTGAAATTCAGTGTTCAGAAATAATATTTTTCTTTGTGAGGGCTTATCTCTAAATTGAATATAACTCCTGAAGAATATATCTAAAAGTATGACTGTGACGATCGTACACTAACGTTTGTGAAAAAGGCAACACTAAGAAAGATACATTTGATTAAAATGAACTTTATACCACATATTAGGTACATGATAATACACAATTGAATAGGATTACAGAACTGTACATGACCTCCGTCCTTGAGATATCAGTATGATGGAAGCTCCCATGTGCTGCCTCTAAACGGCGTGGACCTGGATATGTTCCTAGGGAATGTCTTTCAACGCGGTTTGTAAGCAAGTCCACAAAACATCAACAGTGATTGCCGGAGAATGAACAAATCACCGACCAACCATTTCAGAAACAAGTTCGACGGGTGACATGTCAGGCTAACGTGTTGGCCCGGAAAGCAGTGGTACACGTTGTTCATTGAAGAAGGCTTGCACATTCCTCGCCACATGTGGCTGGGCATTGTCCTGCTGAAATATGGTATGTGGAGTCGCCTGGAGGAGGGGCAGTTCTTCGGGCTCTAAAACCTTACTTATGTAGAGGTTGCTGTTCAGATTGCACTCAATATGTAGGAATCGAGATAGCTTGTTTTATCTAATAGATTCCCAAACTATCACACTTGGTGATTTTCCGCTATGCCACGCCACAATGCTGGCTGTCAAATTGCGATCACCACGGTAGCATCTAGCACGTATGCCGCTATCACTGTAGAACAGGTTGAAGCTGGACTCGTCCGAAAACACTACATTTTGCCACTCAGCACGCCAGCGACGGCGATCACGTGTCCATTACAGTCTGAGGTGTTTGAGGTTTCTGGACAATGGAAGTCAACGCAATGACACGCGTGCCACTAGTCCAGCCTGCAGCAGACGGCGTCGATCCGTCGAAGTAGTCAGGTCCACACCCGTAGCGATGTTCCAGTGTCGAGCCAACACTGTGTACGAGGCTGTACGGTCCGTTACGGCCATGCGGACAATATGGCGGTCATCCTGTGCTGCGGTCACATTGCGTGATCCAGTACCCTCTCGTCGCTGCGTACGACCCTATTCTATCCACTGGTGCCACACACACATCACTGTCATAGCAGCATGCCCTGTACAAGCCAAAATGTCACGGTATGACAAACCCGTTTCCCGGAATCGATCATTCTACCCTGTTCGAACTCACTCACAAGCTGATATGGCGCCCTTTGACGTCGAAGGCATACTGGCACTTGCTCCCACTCCGTTTGATGACTCTTCACAGACAAAGCTTGGCATANGCCCTTTGACGTCGAAGGCATACTGGCACTTGCTCCCACTCCGTTTGATGACTCTTCACAGACAAAGCTTGGCATAACACTGACCTTTCCGGTCACACAAGAGAGGGCACTGCTGGGCCTACGTGTAAGCCATCTCTCTGCAACCGTAATCACTTATTGCTGGTACACTATTCTACACATCTTCCGAGATTAGATTCATTCGGGGCCATTCTTTTTGGATGTTGCAATTTTCACAAATAATATTTAGAAGTTGTCATCCTTTCAGTGTGATTATTAAACGTTATTATTAAACTATATTCTAAGCACTTCAAAAACCGTATTTAAAAAGGTTAAACTGAAGACGAAGTCAAGGTACACATTTGTTAAATTTATGGTGACAATCATCTCTTCGAGTCTTCTTAATAAGTACCCTTGCGAAACATTCAGCGCATATTTACTTCTTTGATTGCACGAGGAACTAAAGTGTACTCAAACTTAGGCTTTTCTAGTCAATAACAAAATTTTGGCCCATCAATCTTATCCGATTATAGGAAAGATTCTTACGAAGATGTAGACTGATTTTTGTCCTAGTGTCATAAAACTGCAAATCTGTTAATTTTGTTATAATGACTTTCGCATTTAAGTTTGAATTACATCTTAGTAGTTAGAAATAGTTGTTTCAAACACAGGTTCGCGACAGGGACACAGGGAAACAACACCAAACCTTACCAACCAAAGCCAGACTTTATGCATTTGCATTTCACCGCTGCGGTGAACATCTTGGCAGCAAGTGCACCGCCATTTTGCTTTCAAAATTACGGCAGCAGCCATTTTGTTTTCAAACTTTTCCAAAAAAAAACCAAAAATTTTCAAAAATTCGTTCAATATATTAAAGATGTATTTAAAATTTTGGAAAAGCTTATTTAATATCTAAAAAGTAAAAAATTGTTTTTAATATTTCAAAAGAATTATTTTTCATATTTTAAAAAAATTCTCCAACACTCCATGGTGGCCATATTTGTTTTTTCCTACATAGCTGCAGGTGATGGCTCCCTGCGACGAACCACCCTAGCCATTTAATCGCCTGAGGAAACGAGCTGGCATTGAAGGAACTGTTACTAAGTTGATTTTTATATGTAAATTAATTTTTTAAACGCTGTGATTTTCATATGTAAATGAATATATTAAACACTTAGTGCAGTATCAATACTATTATTTAAGACACATTTCAGTGTTGAGGAAATCCTGCTTGCCATTGGTGCCGCGGTGAAAGAGTGGCTAGACACACAGTATCTTCCACAGTAAAATAAGTATTTATTCTTCAATAGTACTAGATAATGTAATAGATATTGAACAAAGTAATTATTATTCATATGATTTCATATTTATTAAACATATATTTATTTAACCCTCTTCACTTGTGTAATATATGCGCTGGTGTATAACTTGTTACCTTTACAAGTATGGCTAGACATAGACACTTATGTAATATGCGCTGGTGTATAACATCTTCCCTTTACAAGTTTCTTCCACAGTAAAATAAGTATTTAAAAAATCGATTTTTTAATGGTACTTGAAGCATGAACTTGACACTTGTGTAATATGTGCTGGTTGGTGCGTGTGTATAACTTGTACAGTATCTCATATTTGTTAAATAAATATTCATATGAAATTATTAAATACCTTTGCAGTATACTCCACCGTAAGATCTATTTTTCCTCAGGTGTACATAATATATATTAAAGCATAAACTCGACACTTGTGTTTATAACTTGATTCTTTTACAAGTTCCTTCAACCACCACCACCACCATAAAATAATAATAATATTGATTATTTAATAGGACAAAATAATTTCTCAGGTGTACAAAATAAACTAACTAATTACTGTTATTCAGAGGAATTTATTAAATAAGTTCTTGCAATACAAATAAAAGTGGTATACATTTCTACATCTTCCACAATATTTATTCTCAGGTTGACAGGAATGGATGTTGAACAAACTAAATAATGTTATTCAGATGAATTTATTAAACACTTTTTGCAATACAATAGGAATACAACATTTGACACAGGTTAATATATTTATTAAACACTTGGGTTATACATAATGGANTTCAATAGTACTAGATAATGTAATAGATATTGAACAAAGTAATTATTATTCATATGATTTCATATTTATTAAACATATATTTATTTAACCCTCTTCACTTGTGTAATATATGCGCTGGTGTATAACTTGTTACCTTTACAAGTATGGCTAGACATAGACACTTATGTAATATGCGCTGGTGTATAACATCTTCCCTTTACAAGTTTCTTCCACAGTAAAATAAGTATTTAAAAAATTGATTTTTTAATGGTACTTAAAGCATGAACTTGACACTTGTGTAATATGTGCTGGTTGGTGCGTGTGTATAACTTGTACAGTATCTCATATTTATTAAATAAATATTCATATGAAATTATTAAATACCTTTGCAGTATACTCCACAGTAAGATCTATTTTTCCTCTGGTGTACATAATATATATTAAAGCATTAACTCGACACTTGTGTTTATAACTTGATTCTTTTACAAGTTCCTTCAACCACCACCACCACCACCATAAAATAATAATAATATTGATTATTTAATAGGACAAAATAATTTCTCAGGTGTACAAAATAAACTAACTAATTACTGTTATTCAGAGGAATTTATTAAATAAGTTCTTGCAATACAAATAAAAGTGGTATACATTTCTACATCTTCCACAATATTTATTCTCAGGTTGACAGGAATGGATGTTGAACTAACTAAATAATGTTATTCAGATGAATTTATTAAACACTTTTTGCAATACAATAGGTATACAACATTTGACACAGGTTAATATATTTATTAAACACTTGGGTTATACATAATGGATATTGACCAAAATTATTATTAATCGTCTTAAATAAAAAAATAAATTGAATAAAAACAGTTTTGCAGTGGAGGAAGTGTACCATAAGTGGACCCCCGGTTTGCTTTTGGCCAATTATCCACTTATTATGTTTAATATTATTAAAATGAAAGCAAAACAAGAAAAACAAATATTTGTTCATCAGAATTTGAAATTAAAAAGAACGTAAAAAAAAATTCTATTAAATTTTTTTTTTTTCTAAATTTTAAAATGTGACATTATTGGAGTTTGAGAAAAAGTGATTCATGAGGGGATCCCCTATTTTTGTCCTAAAGTGTACTCTTTATTTTCCCAATGTTTCTTCAATTTTATTAAAATGTAGTTAATTAGGCACAAAAATCACATATGTGTAGGTCTTTTTCCACCCCTGAACACTCCACATGGGCCCAATCACTACACATTATGCACTTCACCCACTGTTCTCCGCTGGTACCACCTGACCAAAGCTGGCCGCGAAACATGCATTCAGCATCTTCCTCAGTAGGGTCCTCACTCAGTCCAAGAAAATCCACTGCTAAAGAACCCGATGATATAGAATCCAATGTTTCGTTGTAACTATCATCATCATCGTCAGCTTTACGCTTTATACCTTGTGCAATGTTTGTTTGGGCTTCCCCACTTCTTCCCATTCCTGGAGCTATTCCCCATCGTCTTCCATTTCCTCTTCCTCGTCCTCTTCCATGGCACATTCCTCTCCCTCTTTTCTCTTTTGATTCCACCAAGCTTATGTTATAGGGAGAGGATGTTATAATGTTAGCAGAGGAGGGTTTTCGTCCTCTAGTGGATATCTTCTTGACAAGTTTTGGGACTGGTCGGATATGGAAGGGGCTAACATCACATGAATTTGAAGGGACAGGTGTATTGGTTAGTGTGACTGAGGTTGATGTTGACGGTTGGCAGGATGTTGGTGTTACTGGATTTGATTGGTTGGGAGACACTTCTTTTTCTTCTTGGGAACCAGATATTTCTTCACACTGGTCAGAGGAAATGTCACTAAGGGACTGCAAATTTTCATCGCTATCTCCATAAAGTGGCTGAATGTTTTGTATTGCTTCAGAAATAAATTCAGCCTCATTGAATATGTGTCTATTCATTGGATAGATCCCTGTTACTTTAACGCCATTCACTGCAATTGCTGCTCTTTGGCATTTAATGTAGAATTGCCCAAAAAGATCCATGATGTCGTTGTTTGATACAGCACGGTTGTTTTTTTTTAGCAGAAACTGGCGCACTGCCTCACTGTAATAAGTCTTCAGTGGCGATAAAAATGTTTTATCCAATGGTTGCATTTTGTGTGTCGAGTGTGGTGGCAGTGAGACAATGGTCACATTGTTTTCCCGTGCCTTGTCTGTAACATCGATGTTTCATGTATGGCTGTAATGCCCATCCAGAATCAGCAATACAGGCAAGTCTTTAGTCGGGTTGGTAGTTGCAACAAAATGCTGGAGCCATGCTGTAAACAAATGTGTCTGGATCCAACTACAAGGGTGACAATGAAGCAGTGTTCCTGGAGGAGCTCCTTTTGTCAATGTGCACTCATGTTTTTTCGAGGGAAAATCACCATAGGGGGGACGTAGTTGCCACCTGCACTCATGCAAACTATCACAGTTATTAACGAGCCCCTCTCATCTGATGTAAGACTTCCAATTTGGCGTTTACCTCCTAGGCCAATCACTTGTGCAACTTTTGATTGCACGACTGCAAGTCCACTTTAATATATGTTAAATATCCTAGAACAGTCTGACGTCCCCACTTTGTGTCAGCAGCTTTATGAGGATCCCCATACTTCTCGTTACTCAATCTCATTAATGTAGTTTTAGGAATATAAAACTTTGTAGCTGCTTTTTTCCATCCCATCTTCTTATCGCGCACTGCTCTTATAGCTTTTTTCATGGAATCACCATTCCACTCTCTTCCCTTCTGCACCTTCTTCACCCATTTCTTCTTAATTGTATCCATAGTTCGCTCCCTGAAAATGTAAGACAATATACACATGTGCTTGTGATTGTTTTGTTAAAAAAAAAAAAA
>NQII01004373.1:0-209131 GCA_002778355.1 Clitarchus hookeri
CGCAGTCCCGGGGCCTAGCTGGCGGGATCACGTTGGGAGCGGATGGGTCCAGGAGGGTCCAGCCATAGCGCAGTTGCCGCGAGGGGGAGAAGCACCATCCCTAGCAAGATCGCCGCGCCTATAGGCCCCGCGCAGTCCAGGGGCCTAGCTGAAGATACTGAAGACAGACTCTGTGCGACACAAGTGAGAGTGTTTACCGTGTGTCGCCCGCTGAGAACAACCCCGGGCACGAAGCCCTATCAGACACAGAAATAAGTGCAACAAATATATAATTTTTTTTACTCTTTGTTTACCACTGTGTGTTATTGTTAGACAGTATTTACCGCCAGGTTTGTTTGATAAGTGTTAGTGTGTTTACTTCACTGCCCGGGGTCAGTGTTGTTTTGTTTATCTTTGCCCCGTATGACCACTCGTTAAGCGGCAGGGAGTGTGCTAAAAGATAACCAAACAAATGGCAGTAAAATTACATCCTGTCACTACACAGATAATGGCAGAGAAATGAGTGCGGCAGGACAGAGGAGGTTGTAAATAATTTATTTTTAAGTGTTAGTGTGTAAGGAAAGGGTGAATGATTTGTCGATAAATGTGGGAATGTTAAAGTTAAATACAATAATTTCGAAAAGTTACAGGTTTTTGTGTTCCACTAATATTAATAATTTGTAATTGCCAAAGTTTGGTTAAGTTGCTGTAAATTTGTTGGTTGGTGACACGAAGAAAGTTCTGGGAATGAATATATATAAAGAGTTTACTCCTTTGGTGATTTTAATTTTCATATACCAGTTACTGGAGGTATCTAGTATTTGAAGTGTTACTGGAAAAAGCTGTTTGCTAAATACAGTGTAGAGAACCATATTTGGGTTTTTTAATTTCTTATTTGTCATGGTTTATTACGTTAACTGAATTTTTATAATACGTTTTTGTTGTATGAGTAGGCTGCTAAGTCGAGCGTTTAAGTTTTTGGGTGTGAAAAACACCGCTTGTGACGAATATATTTCACGTAAAGATGCTGAGGGCGAGTATTAATGGTTTTAATCAGTCGTTTTTATATTTGTGTTAAGTACTACTACTGAAAAAGTCCGTAGGTTAGTAAATATCGCTTGAAAAACGAGTAAGAATGAGTCATTTTGAATCTACGAGGTGAGAGGTCCATGAGTGGCCGAGGCTCTGGCTAATGGCTGGGCCCCCGCAGCCGCGTGCAAGATGGCCGCGCTGGAGTGTGTGACACGAGACACGCGGTGATTTCACTGCGGGAAAATTTAATGTTTTATTTCGATGGCGCAAGTTGCGTAGAACGAAAGGTTGTATTATTTAAAAGGTCCGAGATAGTGTGGATTATTTTTAAGTGACCCATTTATAGGTTAACTGACGATTTTAAAGTTCTGAAATAAAAATTTTTAAAAAATTTCTACAAGTGGCAAAAATTTGTGCGGTGTTTTGTAATCTTTGACTTAGAGTTTTAATAAGAAATTCTTAAGGTATGTAGTGGTTTTATGCGGAAAAGGGGCAGTGCCGCAGTAATTAAGATACAGTTACATTCGCGTGATTTTAGCTCGTCAGAGATGGTGAATTATTTGTTTGATAAGTGTTAGTGTGTAAGGAGTTGTAAATGGTTATCGTGTAAAGTAAGGGTGTAAGGAGATTGTGAACAATTAGTTTGAATAGTAGTTATGATGTAAGAGAAGTGTGCAATGTAACCAGGGTTTATTTTGTTTGTACTTTTTGTCAATTTACAAAGTGCTGAGACAACTCCCCATCCCTGAGAATCAGGAGCAGGTAGAGGCTTTTTCCCCAGGGTTTGTTGGCCTGCGATGTTATTAACAAATTGTAAGANAGAGGGAGAGAGGGGAAAACCGCCCCAGCCGTCCCGCTACCTACCGCCAACACGGGAGCAAGCATGATGCGAACGCCCAGAATCGCATCTAACCCCAGATACCAAACCGTAAGATGAAGCCACACCAGGGTGTGCCACTGATGCAACGGCCGGTGGGGAATTTGACGCATCCCGCGTCCCTAAAGATATTTATTATTCAGAAGACACACTCTGGCGAAACTCGCAGGCGGACGACCGCAATAAAAACTAAGGGTTTGGCAAGAGTGCTGGAAAAACAGTGGCACTATATCCGGAGGCTGGAGAACCACAGGCACCCACCAAGAGGCCGCCAAGTGTTCGGCCATGTGCGAGAACCGAAGCGCCGAACATGTGTTTTACGAACCACGGGACGCGGCGATTAGCCCGGCCACGTGTGGAGATGATGCCAGTTTAACATGGCAAACGAGCATACAAAACCACGAGAGAGAGGAAGGAACGGGGAAGTCGGCCGATGGGAATCGAGGAGTTCAGATCGAAGTCAGGAGGAACGAGTTCGAGAAGGCGTCGAGACGCCAACACCGATCGGGAGGACCTGTCGCAGCCCAGACGTCCCAGTCTACCTACCGAGTGACGAAGCGGTCCAGAGGTCGCCGGCCGAGAGAAGACCAGCGCCTCGAGTCAGATAAGTAGAGTCNCGGCCGACGGGAATCGAGGAGTGCGGATCGAAGTCAGGAGGAACGAGTTCGAGAAGGCGTCGAGACGCCAACACCGATCGGGAGGACCTGTCGCAGCCCAGACGTCCCAGTCTACCTACCGAGTGACGAAGCGGTCCAGAGGTCGCCGGCCGAGAGAAGACCAGTGCCTCGAGTCAGATAAGTAGAGTCTTACACGAAGTGTGAAGAATCTTGCTCCCCACGACGCTAATCGCTGCGTCGAGCCATACATAGCCCACGTAGAAAAAGGGCAGGGGAGAGTTGTCTCGTGTGTCCATGTAGAAGTGACCCTGTTAAGCATAAATAAAATTGACATATGTTAACTCGCAAAGAAGGGGAATTTATTTGGTAAATTGGACCTAGGGATAGTAGTGTCAACATATTCCTACGCCATAACACAGAGGGCTAGCATCCATTTCTGGCGCCTTACGCAGAGAGCAGAGACGATACCTACTTATAAACCATAGCATTGGGNTCTGGCGCCTTACACAGACAGCAGAGACGATACCTACTTATAAACCATAGCATTGGGCAGGTATCAATGTCAATAGCAGTAAAAAGGTTAACGACATAGCACATGCGAAATTCGGCATCATAGTGGGACTGTTTCCACGATTGGTCGAAGCTATTAGATCGGTTCTTCTGCTGCAGAAGATCGATGCCAAACGCTAGATAGACTACATGTTTTGGGGCAATCCGAACTAACTCGTCGATAGACTACGACTGCTGGTCGCTTCACAGGCTCAGGACAAGTGGTCTTACACCAATGGGATTATATACTAATCGAAGAACTCGTCGAATATGGCTACGTCGTGAGTTGACGAAAAATGCGGTTTCAGGGAAATTGCACAGGTCGAGCAAAAGTACTTCATGAAATGACTGGACCATACTTTCCATTCCGACCTTATCGAAATGCAAAACTTTGCTTGTGCGAATAAAGGTCACTGCTAAATGTTGACTGTAATAGGCATGTTTTCCAACTATGCCTGGGCCAGACCGCTCAATTCAAAGACTGCATGTGACATCATCGAGGCCATTGTGTATGTATTGCTGGAAAGACGCAACCAGAAAAATCTCCACATTGATGATGGTAAAGAATATTTAATGGTACTATATGTGCATTGATGAAAATACATTATAAATTACTATTCCACATACTCTGGACTCAAGGCCAGCATCATCGAGCATTTACAATTTATTCTAAAAGCCAAATTGTGGAGACATTTTACAGCGAATGAAAACTACAAGTGGCTTGAGCAACTGCCGAAACTCGTCCACGAGTTTAATTCTACCAATCATTCTGCCACTCGCCCGAAGCCCGAAGATGTCAAGGACGTCTCCCTGCTTCGGACCATGTATGCTATTCCGACGAGAAGGGACCAGCCCATGCCTAAAGCCAAGTTCGGAGACCTGGTGCGCATTTCCAAACCACGCGGAATTTTCCACAGAGCCTATCGTCACAAAAGGTCTGCGGAATTGTACAAGATGGTTCACATACGACATTGGTACCTGCGCATATGTTACCTCGATGTGGCTTCTATGCAAAGGAAGACTACGAAATTTCCCGATTTTTATTTGGTGTAAAATGTGCTAAAACAGCGTAATGGCGTGTGTACATGAGGTGGCTCCGACAATCGAAGCATGACGACTCCTAAGTCGATGAGAAAGTCATTTTGAAATAGGAAATACGAATATTATAAAGTAATTTTTTTGTACAATATATTTGTTTTAATTAAATTGGGCTTCACCTAATTAAAATTAATTTTATTGTTACATTTTCCTGTCGATAAATGCAATATTATGGGGTGGGTGGAGATAATTATATATGGGATAATGCTAACACTGCTATGTGCACATGTGCAGACATCATTGTTGCCTAACACCAAACAGGTGTATATGTGAGAAAACGACTTGGAAGCATGTACGCATACACATGCGCCGACTCTAGTTACCTGATGACATGCAGGTGTAAACCTGTGAAAATGCTAACACTGCTTTTCTCACACATGCAGACATCATGGTAACATAACACTGTGCAGGTGCAAAAGTGAAAAAACTACTTCGAAGCACGTACACATGCACATGTGTGGACTCAATTTACCTGCTGATGTGCAGGTGCAGACCTGTGAATATGTTAAAAAGGCTTATCTCACACAAGTACGCATATTTATTTTTCAACTTTTACAATATGAGCAGCCCTGCCTGTCCATGCATGCTCGCAAACTCAACTCCTGTAACTTAAATACTTAATACAGAATGTATTTTTAATTCACTTTTTTTTAATTATTTATTTTTTTAAGCAGTTAATTTCTTTGATTTGAAAAAGAAAGTATAGACTATTTTTTTTCACCAATACACTTTAAATGTAATTTTTTTAATTGATAGGGAACATGACAAACGATAATAAAAACAGGTAAAATGGTTTACCGTTATACACATATGTTATTATTCTAACTCTATTAGAATTACATTATGTTTTCACATACATATTAGGAAATATTATTTTACATTGAAAGGCAAAAATACGTTTGTTTTGTTTTATGCATTTATGTTACGACATATTTTTGCATTATTCGCACATATAGAAGCAACATAATTTTTAAGACACAAAGATATTTTTCATTAAAAATTCTCTGCTGGCTTGTTACACACGCCGACACACACCATGCTCCTATAAATAAAATTGACATCTAAAATATATTTTATACTATGTTGCTCTATTCGAAACACTATTTCTTTATTTTGTTTGTTATTATCCACAGTCCTTCCCCATCCTCATACGGCGAAAATGTCTTTACCTCGCACGGAAGGGTGTGAAAATTCATGGTCCGCTCGACAAACGGAAATATGCCAGCTTCTTCTTCCGGTAGCAGTCTATGCATCTCACCATCGCATGCTTCGCTGAAGCGAAGAACTGTTTCTTGGCCCACTCATCGTATCTCATAGTCCCTATGCTGGATACACCTTCTTTAACTATGATGGTTTCACCCTGTTTCAGCTCCAACAGTTCGTCGGTGCTGCATGGTTGGGTTACATCTGGCCTCATGTTGTACACTGCACAGGTTTGACAATCGCACAATATTTTGTACATAAGAAAATTTTTTACTTGTTCATGATGCTCAGGTTGTACGCAGGCGTCAGGGTGTAGTAGAGGTGGGCATGATTCACACCATCGCAAGCTACTATGTTTTTCATGGCATCTTCGTACCATGGGTCATCCAGGCAGTACTCCACACACTGTAACCCAGGGATGGGTTTGGGATATGAATTTACCTTACCTGACTCGAAGGAGCTTGTGTAAATCACCTCATGTATCGAAAATCATGTAGGTGGTGCGATAGGAGTACTTTTGGCAGCCCTCAACCAACTGTTACTGGTGCCGATAGTGGTGTGCATGGAACTCTCAATTGCTGGAAGCCATTCGTCTCATGTCGTCAAGGTGAATGTGGTGCAGGAACTGGGCTGGAGACGTGATGTGATCAGATGCATGAAGTCGATGGTCGCCTGTTCTACATAGTCGGCCCGGTTTTTCATTCTTCGGACCCTTAGATTATGGAGGAGCATGTGTCGGTGGTGGCTGCTGCTCCTGTGCATCATCGCGCCTTGCACTAGGCGCGGTAATGCGGAGTGTCCGGAACAGACGTGGTGCAGCCCTTGAAGCACTTCCTGCATGGCAGGCAGTCGCGAATATCTTCATCCTGCTGCAAGTATGCTGGAAGTCTCTTGAACATGTACCGAAATTCGAGGTGTGCGTACATCAGCAGGAACTCCTTCAGTAGAAAGGCCATATATAGGGCTGCGAGCGAGTGAAGCCTTCTGTACGCGACGATCGCCGAAATTATTTTCTGGCCACTGGGACCACACAAACATATGTTTCTTTGTGGTAAAAAAAACTCCAGACGAGAAATTAACTGTATAATTTAATGAGGCCAGGTGACGAATGCGACAGCAGCAGGCAGGATACTGGGTCACAATGCCTTCTATATGCTGGTATATGCGTGTAATGGAGGGGTCAGGTGAGGGCGTCTGATTGGCTCTGACAAACTGGCCAATGGGAGAAATGTTATGGGNATGCGTGTAATGGAGGGGTCAGGTGAGGGCGTCTGATTGGCTCTGACAAACTGGCCAATGGGAGAAATGTTATGGTCTCTATAAAGAGGGGTTGTTGTGATAGTAGAAGGTGGGGTGGATGGAAGGTGGTCAGAGAAGGTGGGGGACAGATATCTAGGGGTTCTGTTATGGGTGGGTATGTTGTTAGGGAGGAGGGAGGAGGGAGGGATCAATACGTTCCCCAATGCACTGGGTAAAGGCATTTATAAAAAAAATACATGAAATTTATGAAAAAAACAAAGAAAAATTCTATTATGATCTGCGGTGACTGACTCCTCATTTGTTTTACTAGGAAGACTGATGTAGTTATTATAAATTCAAAGTAGCAGGACGATACTTTTTAACTTTTTATAATTTTTTGATAAATTTTTATTAAAATATTAAATATTAAAGTGATCTTTTAAAACAATTTGTATTAAAATTCTATATAAAACAGATTTCTAGGGTAATGGGTTTTCAAAGGCATGGCTGTGACGCCACCCAATATGGCGGACGACTGCGACTAACATGGCTGCCGGCTGCGAGCCGTAGCTTTGGTGTCAACCAAGATGGTGGACGAATCCTGAATCCTACTCCGCAAATCCTGCGCCAAAAGTCCCATAAGNTAGCTTTGGTGTCAACCAAGATGGTGGACGAATCCTGAATCCTACTCCGCAAATCCTGCGCCAAAAGTCCCATAAGTAAACTACGATGTAGTATTTAAAAAGTTACTCCACATAACTTCTGTTAATTTTCCTCGACATTTCGTAACTTAAAAGCTTAACAGTGAATTGTAGTACATGCCTGTCCATTTATATCGAGAAAAAGTTAATGAAATTTACAATGGTGTCTTCGTTCAAAATTACATCTAGAAATTCTGCGACCCACCAGTGGGTCGCGACCCATGGTTTGGGAAATACTGTAACAGACCATACTAGTCTTAAATACGCCGCCTCATTTACTGAGCTGGCGTTGGGAACGTCATTTTAAAGGTTTTTTATGTAGCTGGTTGTGAAACGAGGAACAAACTGTGGTTATACTGTATTATAATTTAATGAAATGTTATTTTCTAACAACATCAATAAAATTTAGTAGAACGAAATTAATTGTAATTATTGAAATTCATTGTAATGAAATGTAGTGGAAATATTGTCAATAGTAATGTAGAATATTGTAATGGAATTCATGACATGCTTTGCAAAGCACCTAAATCTAATGAATAGACACACAATTCAGCATTGCCTGCATAATTGCGTGTGATTTTCTCGAATAATATGCGAGTTAGGCATGAAATAGGGTGACAACCAATATTATGTGTATGATGGTGGTGGGAAACACATTCAATATGCTTACTTACTTGATGATCACATTTTAGCACATTACTGTTTACATCTCATTTATTTTCTGTAAGATGTATTCATATTGTCCCCCATAATATACATATCTACTGTCACTTGCTGCATTGTCCATACTTTGTGAAGTGTTCATGGGTTGTACATAAAATTAACTTTTTTTTTAATTCCTACAAATAAGTTGCAGACGTTTGCCTGGATATATTTGAAATATTTTGTATATCTAATATCTTATTGTGTATATTTTTGTATTTATCATTTATCTCTTAATAACTGAAACAGTAATCCTTAATATTGNATCTAATATCTTATTGTGTATATTTTTGTATTTATCATTTATCTCTTAATAACTGAAACAGTAATCCTTAATATTTCACTCATTTTTTTGAATTTAATAAATTAAAAGAAAGTTTAGAATATGACTTCGAATCTGCATCATTTTTGGAATCATTACGTATAACACCATTCTTTGAAAGCCTTTGATAATTTTGAAACTTTGATAATTAATCACAATTATTTGTTTGTCGTTAAAACATACATGTATCCAGAAATAATTATATATATATATATATATACATTGCTAAATTGTTGTTAACAATTTTATCCGTTATAAAATTGATTATTAATAGCATTTTATCCAAACACACCTATTGTAAATATATATTATATATCGTTTTCCCTAATTCCGTTTGGCTTAAATGTTAGGCAAAATGCAGTAAGGCTAAATACAGGGAAAATTAAATTGGGCAAAATTCAGGCAGGCAAATTGCAATTAGGTGAAATTAAGTAACAAGAAAGAAAATTACGGAAAATGCAAATTTATGATTTTATAGAAAATTCAGTTTGGCATAAAGAAGCTAGGCAAAACGAATTAAGGTGAAGTGAAGTTAGGTAAAATGATGTCTGGTGAAAAGAAGTTGAGAAAAATCTGGTTAAGTAAAATGTAGTTTCTGTTAAGAATATTCTTAAAGTAAAATTTTAAGGATATCGCTATTAGGCAAAAGCAGATAACTGAAACACAGGCAAATCTAATTAGTTTAAACGAACTTAAAATGATGTTAGGCTGAATGCTTTTAAGCAAAATGCATTTAGGATAAATGCAGTAGGCAAAACGAAATTAAATTATATTTTAGTGGGAAAAAGTAGATATACTCTTTATTTAAATTTTGTATTAATAAATATAATTATTTGTTACTTCAGTTACCTTCACAGCTGAGCACATTTAGCATTTCATCAAGAAGTCCCTCACAGGAAAGCAGCAGTGCAAAGCAAAAAAATAAAACAAACATAATGTATAACTTATTTCATACACAAGAACTGTGCATATCTCAGCTGGCAGTAAGCGGACAATACCAAATAATTTCACTCAATGAAACCCCTCTCAGTTAGTTTGCTCCACCAAAGGGATGTGTAGTAAATGCTATAAGACTAACAGTGAATAAACAATAATGCACTTAAAAATTCCGTGAGATTCCTATTTATAGGATTCCCTTGAAAAAAATACTTGTAAAACAGCAAATAAATAACCTGGAACACACGCATGCTACGATGACATTGCTTTGTACAATATGCATTTATACGGATAATTATCAGTTGGCAACTCACGTCTAAAAACTTCCATTTCAACTTAAAATTGAATGTCAGATACATACATCAGCTTAAAAAGAGCAAAGAAATGAACGCGGTAAAAACGCGCATGAAATCNTAAAATTGAATGTCAGATACATACATCAGCTTAAAAAGAGCAAAGAAATGAACGCGGTAAAAACGCGCATGAAATCCGAGTAAGACAGTGGCTACTTCCAGCCGCGGAACCAACAGTTACGGGTTTAGTGCGCTGCTCAGCAATTAGGAAAATTTCGTAAGTCACATTGCAAAAAACCAAGAGTTTAAATTTTGAAGCCCGAACATCCCTCAGAATGGAAAAAGAAACAACAAAAAAAAAACAGAAACCTACTAACATAAGTCCGAAACGAATTTCCAAAAGTCAGGAGCCGAAACCGAATTAAAAAAGAACACATTTAGCAGCTCATGTAGCACCTAGGCGCCCCATTATGCCTGCCTCGAAAAAGAGGACAACACAGCACAGGAAACTAACTTGCACAGAATATACTACGCACTGTAAAAATGCTTTGTTTGCTGGAACACATGATTTTTTATTGCAAAGAAAACTTGTTTAAATATAAACCACTGCAAAGTGGGCTTTCCACAAACATACTTTTTGTTTGATGTATATAGCAATAATGAATATGATTACCTTGTACTTCGTTGCAGTATGTCAGCAAGCATATTTGTGGTAATGTCAGTTAAACTGTAAAGAAAATTTGTGTTCTGAAATGAAAAATAACTGTGAATAGCAAATAAGAGAGAACTAAAAAATCTTTAAATTTATAGTAACTAAAATTAGAAAAAAAAACACTGGGATGGTTCCGAGACTCGAAAGTGCACCCCTTTCCTCCCGCCCCAGCCAATGTTATCCCAACACCATGCGTAACACGAACACTTTGCCTTGTTGTGTTGTGAAGTGGCAAGGTAAACTGGCATTAGTTCTGTTCTGTACCCTGTTGCTTGCTAG
Organism: Clitarchus hookeri; assembly: GCA_002778355.1. Classification (NCBI taxonomy): domain Eukaryota; kingdom Metazoa; phylum Arthropoda; class Insecta; order Phasmatodea; family Phasmatidae; genus Clitarchus; species Clitarchus hookeri. The sequence goes on from NQII01004373.1 coordinate 10,540, forward strand.
TTTACACTTCCACCACTGAAATGTAGTTCGGCAGCTGACGCCACNGCCAATGTTATCCCAACACCATGCGTAACACGAACACTTTGCCTTGTTGTGTTGTGAAGTGGCAAGGTAAACTGGCATTAGTTCTGTTCTGTACCCTGTTGCTTGCTAGTTTACACTTCCACCACTGAAATGTAGTTCGGCAGCTGACGCCACATTACACGTATAATGGGTCCCTTGCTGCTTGCTTGTGAGTGGTCGGAATACATTCTGTTTCCCNCAGCTGACGCCACATTACACGTATAATGGGTCCCTTGCTGCTTGCTTGTGAGTGGTCGGAATACATTCTGTTTCCCTAGGCTGCATGGTCGTTACTGGTTTCTGCTGCGTACACCGAAAATGTACAGTAGTCAGCAAGAACCAGCTTACCTTNTAGGCTGCATGGTCGTTACTGGTTTCTGCTGCGTACACCGAAAATGTACAGTAGTCAGCAAGAACCAGCTTACCTTGTAACAGTTCATCATACGCCACTGGTGAGTGAGGTCTTGATGGCCGATGAGAGTGATTGAAGTGGCAATGGAGCAGTTCTGGAATGAAATGGTGGGTGAAACGGATGATCCTCGAGAAAACTCGCTGACCAGCGATATCGTCCAGCACGATTCCCACATGCGAAAATCCGGGAGTGACCCGGCTGGGGATTNTCTGGAATGAAATGGTGGGTGAAACGGATGATCCTCGAGAAAACTCGCTGACCAGCGATATCGTCCAGCACGATTCCCACATGCGAAAATCCGGGAGTGACCCGGCTGGGGATTTAACCCGGTAGGCGATCAGGCTAACCGATCAGCCACCCCGGCCTATCAAGCCACTGACGTTCTGTCTACTTTTAGTAGGTGGGTTTTCAGGTAGTAACATGGGCCAGAATATAATGTCGCATCTTGGGAAGGATTTAGGTGTAAGTGATTTTGAGAAATACTCCACTTCAGAATGGCATTAAACATCTGCAGGAAGACTGAACATTTGCTCAGTTGAACTTGTGTAACTGCACAACATATTGGTTTATGAATGTTTGCGTCAGGACAACAGTTACAGTGGTCAACAGAAAACCTTTAANTTAACCCGGTAGGCGATCAGGCTAACCGATCAGCCACCCCGGCCTATCAAGCCACTGACGTTCTGTCTACTTTTAATAGGTGGGTTTTCAGGTAGTAACATGGGCCAGAATATAATGTCGCATCTTGGGAAGGATTTAGGTGTAAGTGATTTTGAGAAATACTCCACTTCAGAATGGCATTAAACATCTGCAGGAAGACTGAACATTTGCTCAGTTGAACTTATGTAACTGCACAACATATTGGTTTATGAATGTTTGCGTCAGGACAACAGTTACAGTGGTCAACAGAAAACCTTTAATGTTCACGAAACCGTTACCTTTGTAAGAAGTAAGTTTTCTTTACTGTGAACGAAATCAGTTAAAAGATTGTTTTTCTTAAGTATAAAGCAAGGTAATATTGCCATTAAACCAAAATGTATAGAGAAAACCTTTTTTAATAGCAAGCCTGTGTTTCTCTAAACTTCACTTTGAATTAAAGTAAAAATAAGTTGCTGCTAACAAAACAGCCTCAAATAAATGTTTTTCTTTGTCATACAAAAAAATTTAATTATTATTTTTATAGTGCATACTCTTTAGGCATTCGAAGAGAGAGTAAAGTCAGGCAGACTACCGAGTTGTCGGCCAGACGAGTTCGAGACTATGCAGATGTGAAGAGGAAGTTGGGTGAGAGAAGGGGAGTGAAAAGCAGATAGGAGGTCAACAGGGGAAGGGGAAGCTAGGAATAAGAGCGGCAAGAGGGGAGGAGAAACATGGGGTAAAACCATAACACAAGGCCGCTGCAGATCTCAAAACGGATTGTTGAGACACAGTTCAGCGCACACTATTAAGTTTGGAACTGTTAATAAAAGTCAACCCCTCCCAAAAGTCATCGAGGGAGGGGGGTGGGGGGTAGCCATTTAAAACTTCAAACTGCACAATGTTCAATGTTACAAATTTCCAGTAACCCACCTGAGTTTCAATTACAATACGTTTTATAAAAACAATCCATAGCTGAACAATATTTAAAATAANTTCCAGTAACCCACCTGAGTTTCAATTACAATACGTTTTATAAAAACAATCCATAGCTGAACAATATTTAAAATAAAAAGTTTTCTTGAATAAAAGTACAAGAATGTGTTGAAGTTCTTGAATAACATAAGAAATTAATATTAACATAGTTCACATTTACAAAGGTGTTACATTATACAATGAGAAACCCCTTCAATGGCTCTTACAAAACATGAAATGTCAGNAGTTCACATTTACAAAGGTGTTACATTATACAATGAGAAACCCCTTCAATGGCTCTTACAAAACATGAAATGTCAGTACACACAAAGAACAGCAAGAGAAGATACAAGCTAGTCGAGAAAGCACTTAAGTAGTGGAGCACACTACCTTGAAGACGAAGAGTAGTGTGCAGAACTGTTTCAGGATCTCAGAGTATTATCACAGAGCAAGTTGTAACAGAATGTGGTTCGTTGATAGCAGGAAATTTCTTCTGGCCTAGACGAAGTGCGTGTGCCGATAGCATGAACCATGAAAAAAGGCACAGGATGAGGGAATCAATGTACGATTAACAATACAAGAAAGTGAGGTGAAGGGCCTACTCTACACACAACTTTCTATCAGGGCACGAAATTTAAATGTAAACACCAAATCACTTAGCAAACNGTGAAGGGCCTACTCTACACACAACTTTCTATCAGGGCACGAAATTTAAATGTAAACACCAAATCACTTAGCAAACTTAAGTGACTTCAGCTTCCATTTATTAGGTCCCAAACAACATGACTTCTTACATCAGGTAAAAAAAAAAACAAATATAATGGGAAAATGGCTTAAGTTCAAAAATATTCTGTTAAGTTTCACAAGAGATCATTATACAAATAAAAATTTACATCNTTCCAGTAACCCACCTGAGTTTCAATTACAATACGTTTTATAAAAACAATCCATAGCTGAACAATATTTAAAATATAAAGTTTTCTTGAATAAAAGTACAAAAATGTGTTGAAGTTCTTGAATAACATAAGAAATTAATATTAACACAGTTCACATTTACAAAGGTGTTACATTATACAATGAGAAACCCCTTCAATGGCTCTTACAAAACATGAAATGTCAGTACACACAAAGAACAGCAAGAGAAGATACAAGCTAGTCGAGAAAGCACTTAAGTAGTGGAGCACACTACCTTGAAGACGAAGAGTAGTGTGCAGAACTGTTTCAGGATCTCAGAGTATTAACACAGAGCAAGCTGTAACAGAATGTGGTTCGTTGATAGCAGGAAATTTCTTCTGGCCTAGACGAAGTGCGTGTGCCGATAGCATGAACCATGAAAAAAGGCACAGGATGAGGGAATCAATGTACGATTAACAATACAAGAAAGTGAGGTGAAGGGCCTACTCTACACACAACTTTCTATCAGGGCACGAAATTTAAATGTAAACACCAAATCACTTAGCAAACTTAAGTGACTTCAGCTTCCATTTATTAGGTCCCAAACAACATGACATCTTACATCAGGTAAAAAAAATACAAATATCATGGGAAAATGGCTTAAGTTCAAAAATATTCTGTTAAGTTTCACAAGAGATCATTATACAAATAAAAATTTACATCAAGCAGTACATTGAGTATAAAAGAATCATCAGTACCAATAACCACCATAAAAGCAAGTTTAGAGAATGATCAGCAAATAAATCCTAAATCCTTGAGATAATATCCCTAGACTTACCTTAAGATTATTTCCAAACTACCTAAATGAAAATATGAATGAGTATGAAAGCCTACATCTAAATTACTGACTTAAAATAATTTTTTTAACAATACGTAGGGTTAAACAAGTTTTACATAGGACATGTGCCTTGAAAAGGGTTTATTGAAATCTGGATGTGCTAGCGTGCACGTGTTGTGATTTATAAATCTTATAATGCGAAAGAAANAGCGTGCACGTGTTGTGATTTATAAATCTTATAATGCGAAAGAAACCAATGAATGAAGGGATGAGTTTACTGCTGTTTCAGGCGCAGGTGGCATTTGAAAGTTTTCCAGCACCAGACCATGTGTCCTACCTTATATGAAGTTTCTTGTCTATTGACACTATACTGTTCCGTGACTTATTTGTTAACCTTCACAAGGTCTTCCCGAGCAGTCTGAAGCAGATGCTTCTGGAGATCCTCATCCCTGGATTTGGATGGTGAAATAATACCTCAAGATATTGAGGATGGGATGTGTTAACTCGGTACCAAGGAAAACCTGAGCAGATGTTGTCTGTGTTGACCTGTGGCATGTGGAGTTAAATTCGGAATTAATGAGGTCGTCCTCCTTACAATTATGATGATATAAATTACAAGCATGGTAATAAGATCTTTAAATTCTGATTGAAACACACAGTTTGGTTTTTCATTGGGTTAACCATGGACTGCTGGTGATGACCCTCGTTTACCATTGAAAACATGTTTTTAAACAGATATGATTAGAAGCAGAAGGCATTACNGACTGCTGGTGATGACCCTCGTTTACCATTGAAAACATGTTTTTAAACAGATATGATTAGAAGCAGAAGGCATTACCAGATGCTATGTTAAAAGGGGCTCCAAAATTACACAAAACTATTTATGACATTGTTTTTACGACAATACTTCCCTTCATATTATGAAATGGGAATTAACATGACAAACTTAGAAAAGGTTGTGATGTGAACTGTTTCCAATACAAAATTCAACATATCGACACTGTGCAATCCCAAAAACGAATTTCTTACCGACTTACATCTCTAAAAGTCCTCACAAGAGCAGACAAGGGCACCACATCCTCTTAATAGTATACTAAAAAAATTTCAAATTTTCTGTTCCATATTTTGAATGCTTGTCTCCACTAAAAACAGATGATTGTAAATAATAAGGCAAGATTTTTTTTTAACAATTCTGGGTCAATAATTTTACATTATTTACATGTGTAAATTAAAAACTTATAATGTATCCTAAATAAAATAGAATTCCCTGCATTAATATCACTCGCTTTATTTCTACAACATTTATAATTTCTCTTTTGTTGTTTGGGATTGTCATTTGCATTTGTGGAGGGGGGCATGAAAGCATTAACAGCAACCTGAGATATTTATAATGCATTTAAATCAATCATAGAAAACAAGGTGTCTGCACAATATTGTCCGAGCCTTTGGTGTGATGCACTTTCAAACCAACCAATGCCAACCTAAATATAAGTCCAGGTTTTTCAAATTGATCTGAGTGACCCAATAACCAGCTCAAGGCCTCGTTGTCGATATACAGGTCAAACTCACAAGCACTCAAGTAGGTATCAAATTTTTCAGTGCAAAATAAACAGGCTAATGCTTCCTTTTCGTATATAGTTAACTAGCAAACCGGCCCGGCTTCTCCCGGTAACAATTAAGTTTTTACAGCGATACTTTGAAAGACAAAAATGTTTACTGTGGGTCATCCTTAAAAGATAAAAATATGCTATTGTGGACTTTTCTGTAGACCTATTTGAGAGCAACAATTATGTAGTACATTAATTTCATATATTTTCTTTGTTTTAGTCAGCGAGGGCCATGTAAGCGCCCTAAAGCGGTTTTTTACGACTTGATTACAAACGGTTTGACATTTCTTAACTATCCTTACATTAAATATAAATTAATTTTACACCAAAACCTTTCTCGAGAAATTCTCAAAATGATGTTAAAAACCACATTAAAATCCATCCAGTAGTTTAGAAGTAATAAGCGAATACACAGACAGACGCAGATAAGCGACTTTGTTTTATACTATTTAGAGATTTACGTTCTGCATCAGTAAACTGTTACTGAGAACTTTTAGTTTTACCTAAAATCTGACGTGCAAAATCCACTGCAGAAGCTGGAAACGGGCCCAAATACATTTGGTCTTTGAGTGAGCTAAAGTTGACTGTCATACGATAACTTGCATTTTCACAATGCACTACAACAAAAGTAGGCGGCGAATAATCAGAAGTTGAAGGGGAAATTACACAAGCCTGCAATAATTTATTATGATTTCCCGAAATGTTTGTAATTACTGCAGATAACACATAGTGTACGCAATGTGTACAGGCACATCGTCATGCAAACAGAATTTATAAGGCAGTAAATCGAATGTACTGATGCGCGTGGATACAACATCGGAGAATCTACTCAATAAATCAGCTACACGTCATACTACTTCCTTCTGACATATATTATCCACACCTTCAGAACATGCGATCGGCAACTGCATGATCTGCATATGTAGCATTACGGATTGCGGGCCAAACCAAATGTTAAATTAGCTTTAGATGGCTTCACTGATATACAGGCAGTGCTCAAAAAGTTCAAACACATAGTCAGCAATCAAGTTCGGAACTATCCAGAATTTAAACATCCACGAAAAACAGGACATTTTGAAATGCAGATCAACGCTGTGATTGCAATTAATTACTTGACCATCAGCAACACATGCGGCAGGACCGTACTTCCGAGCTGATGTGTCTGTAAAGATATGGGTGAAGGAAAGACAGAAACTCAAAAAATAAATTTAGGAATCCTTAAACAATAATGTAAAACAATGTTCCTCGTACCGCACTGTTTAAACGATGCAATCATGTATTGCACATTTTTGTTTCGGTTTGCGGCTGAGCACAATATACAAGTGATCAGTCATGACTCGATTTTTCGGATATTGCTATTTTTTATAACTGGGGCGTTGACAAAAAAAAACAAAGTCATTGATAAAAGAAAACACAGGGATCAGTACAATGATGACTTGCCAAACAGCGTGTAGTTACTGCAATGTGTAATCTGAGAAATAACACCTTCGCACGAATTACCAGCCTTCACAAATTTTGGAGTGAAAGTCTCACGTTATTCACGAGAGGCTACATAACTATTATCCACTGTTGTGGCCGATTTTGTAATTTAAGCTAGTGTACTCGGTGTGGTATAAAACACATAATTAGTAGAGCTATGTGTACTGTCGAAAATTGTTTCCACAAGTGCACGATCAGATGTGTTCAGGCCCAAAACGCAATCATAAACAATTGACTGCATAAAGGTGTGCAATGTTTTATAATGTCTCTGAAACCATTTGACATATTCTTTCTTACGCCACTAGCATCGGCAAAGTATTTGACATAATTTTATTTTTAAGTTATAGTACACTGTTTTACTAGTATTGTTTCCATTATATATTGAAGGGCTGGAACATTTGTAACTAATGATTAAACAAACGCCTGTCTAGCAATCATCTAAAGTCTGTAGAGCTTATCGGTAGTAATAAAAATTCGAGAACATTTAATGACTCTGTATTGGTGGCAAAGTGTCAAGGGATTAAAAAATTAAGAATCGCCAATAGGCGAAGATCAACCAATGGTTTAACGAGTGTGACACTCGTTAAACCATTGGTTCATCCACATATAACATGCGAACATAGGCCAAGTCTCGTGTCTGCAGCACCGGGACATTTTCCATTTCCTCAAATGAGAGTTTTGAGAAATGCAGAAATTCTCGCTGATTTTTTTTCTTCGTATACGATCAATCCACGAAACTCCAAACTCTATTTTGGCAATGGTGAAGTGTAAAACTAAAGGAATACAAATTATTCCAAAAACATACCTCATGATTCAGAGTTATTTGCAACACCAAGTTGATACATGGTAAAGGCTGTATTAGACTTCTAGTGAATAAACAATAATATATCTCAAAATTATGTGACATTTCTTTTAATGGGTTTCCTTTAGAAAAACTCTCTGAATAACAGATAAAAATTAATAACCAATTTCACAATTAATTCTTTGTAATGTTTTTTAAGAGAAAATGTGCGGGCAAAAAAGCTAAAAGTAACACACAATTGCATAATAAATTTCATCAAAATGTTAATCAGTTTATTGTGACATACAGAAACAATTTAAAATGGCATAACAATAATTATTTCTTGATACTTTATTTTAGATACTTGCCAGAATGTGGTTACATGTGTTTAGTATGAAACAGTTACATTGCCTTCAATTAAACCATTTTAAATTAGTCGAATTATGCTACGACCAAAGTAAAAACATACATGAAATCGGAGTAAGGCGTAGAAACAATCAGCAGTGGAGCCAATGGGTACAAGTTTCATGAGCCGCTCAGAAAACTGGGAAAGGTCACAGTCATCATGGGGAAAAAAAACACTATAATTCAAAGGCTGAAGGCCAAACAGCCCCCAGAATTGGCTAATAAGAAAAAAACAGAAACCCTTATTACATATTAAAACCGAACCAAATTTCCAAAAGGCAGGGGCCAAAAAATAATTGATAAAAAAAATTATATTTAGCTCTCATGACGCACCTAGGCGCCCCATTATGCCTGCCTCGTAAAGAAGGTCAACACATCACAGAACACTAACTAACGCAGAAGAAACTACATAATGTAACACACCACCGTGTCTGATGGTGTTCGTCTGGGTCGTCTTGTTTATATACAATATTCAACAGACGTGGAATGTCGTCTGATGACTGGTCTATGTTTGTAATAAATGTTCAGTGTAACAAAAGAGATAATAATATATGGTTGTAATATATGAGCTTGTCGGTTGACCCTTATTTATGTTCACTGAACCAGCTATTCACATGAAGAATAAATTAATAATTCATCCGTTTTATTTGAGTTTCATGAGTGATGTTTAAAGCAGTTCTTTATGTTGACTACAAGACGACGTCTACGAGAGCTTGTAAGTTATTCTTAGTTTAATTTGGTGGCTAATTTCTACAACGCAAGTTTCTCAAACAAATTGAATTCCTACACAAGTTTGTTAAATCTTAATTACTTATAAAACTGGTTCCAATTTTATTACTCCTGCTATTGTATTTCCATCCGCGAATCTTAAGCAAGAAGTGGAATTTAAAAATGTTCATAGTTAAGTTAATTTATCAGTTACCAAAATAAGCTAACACTCGTTATATTTCCTGGGTCTCTGTGAGGTTGAAAGGATTGAACCGTCACAATACTCTTAAGACATTCGAAATGAGAGTAAAGCCAGGCAAACCACAGATTTCTCGGTCAGACGAATTCGGCACTGCGCAGATGTGAAGAGAAAGTGTAAGAAGGAGGGGGAGGGAGAAGCAGGTAGGAGGACAACTGGGAAGTGGAAGCTAGGGATAAAATGACAAGAGGGGAGGAGAAACTAGAGGTACAGCCACCACATAAGATCATGTTCTCCAAAGCCGATCATTGAGACGTAACACAACACACACTATCTAGTGCAAAAAAACTAAAATTTCAATGTTCTAAATTATATAAATATTCTTATTTATGTGCAAGTGATGTCTAGCTCTTGCAAAGTGCTCGACAGTGAGAGTATATAAACAAGTTAGTTGTGTCTTCGGAAAATACAAATCCAATGTTCTTGATTTCTGCTTTCCTAAGATCACTTATCTCTGCAAGTTCATTAGAAAGATATCTTAGATTGTCAGAAATATCGCCATATTTTTCATCAACAGTATATTCGTTATCTATTTTATTGCCTTTTTCACCTCCCGCTTCGTCGTATTTCATTTTCATTGAAGTAGGAAAATCATAGCCGACATCAGTCCTAACAGATACTGTTACCATGTCATTATTCTGAAGTTCATTTTGCACGAGTGTTTAGCATGTGGATATTTCGCACGAAACGACAGTATTGTATGTTGTATGTCACCTGAAGTGTTTGCGGTTCCCTCTTATTCTGGGAACACAATAAGAAGCATAGCATCAGGAGGTGGCATTTGCAACACATGGTGTTACCTGGCAAGTGAAGGTTTTGATGTGGGTGTTATAAATAATTTCGCTGCTAAATATCTCGTGAGAGGGATTATTCACACATCCAACTTCTCATGTAAACGATTATTAGAGTCGAATGTAAAGACTACTGTATGTTTACTTCCCAATATTTAAAAAAAAAAAAAGGTATAAATCGACTACTGCCATAAAAGCAATATAAGTTTAAAATTAAAAATTAGATAAGTGCCACGTTTGTTTTCTAGAAAGCACTATTAAGGTCTACATCTTAGCACACTCAACTACACTGGTACACCAAATTCATTACAAATGTCATAGAAAACCCGCTGCACGGCTGTTAGTTATTCTATTTGGATGGCCATGGTTCCCCTTCATGCAGCATACATTAAATTTTAAAGCATATTTTAAATTTTTTAAAATAATATTTTTGTGATACATGGGATATGTTAAAATTGTAGGATAAAATTTAGATTTAAAATTTTTAGGAATCTTTTTATATTTGCTTTTAAGGTGTTATCGAGGTCGTCGGGAGGTCCAAGTAAAGGTCACGCTTTCAATATGGTAGCCATGAGAGGTCGCTGACCAGCAGCTCACACCTCATCCTAAATCTTGGCAACTAACTGACCAAATTATGCTACTTACATGAACGTGTAACACACTAATGATACCTTATTTCTGAGGTTTGGTAAATTTAAGGATGCCTTCAGTGTAGTAAACCTAGCAATTTAATGAACGTTTTCAAATATTTGTATTATACTTGTGTGTCACTTTTCTTGCGAAGGTAATTATTTGGTTACTAAATTCTAAAATATACGTGTCGGTGATTCCTTTGCGAGTGAGGGCGTAGGTAACTAATGTAAGGGGTGTGTTCTTTGTTATAAATTGTAATATTTTGGGTGTTTTACGAAATTCTTTACAGATTTTTCATAGCACAATTTACAGTTCTCCGATAACTGCTAAGAGAATTCAAAACGAAATCATGGATTAAATAATGTTCATTAATGTTGGAAAATTTGTCCTTTGGAGGCAATTCTAAGCTTTAAATGTTAAATTGTAGTTACATAAAATAAATAAATTATAACAGTTTATTAGAAATCTTAGTTTGCTGTTATTCAGAATATTTTTGTGTTTGTAACTTCTTCTGGCAGATTGTAACATGTCTTGCTCTTTTTTTTTTCAGGAAAGAATGGTTCTGGGGCATCAGAAACAAAACACTGGCAAGATATGATAACAAAACCACGGCAGACCATTGTTCAGTGGCATCGTCTGAAGCCAGAATAGATGCTGTATTTTATCTAGTGAAAGAATTTCATAGCTTTCTTTGAAGTAATTTTTAAATTGCTCTCACTTCTTACGGAAGGAGATCATTTATCAGAAATTAGATTTTGTCACATAACATTTAATTTCCGATTATTCAATTTTTCAACGAAATACGTATGCTTTATTTTCATTTAATTTATAACTTTGATGTTATCAAAATCCCCAAAGTGTTACTTTAAAAATAATAATCAGTGTCCTTTACTTTCATTTTAAGTGGGAAACTTTTCTTGTAATCAGATAAATTACTTCCTATAAACCTTGTGGTTATTACTTCCTTGCTCTCTTTGAATCAGTTTTATTTATCATATATTATGTAAATGTTGAAAAGTCAGTAAGTGTTGACGATATAGAGATGTCTGAGTAAATATTACATTTGTAATATAATGATCTAGAAACGTCTTTTGGAAATGTTATATTGTTGCAACCCATTCAAAAGAATTAAACTTATTTTTGCATTTAAATATGAAATGGTTGATAAAACATTTCCGATTATCTTGAAAAATAAATAATGTATATGCATAGATTTAGGAGTATTTTATTTTTGTATACTGGTATTTATGTGGTTTTGAAATCACAAGTATACAATTACATAAATGTAGGTGATAATAATGAATTTTAAATTATGACAGTTGCTGAACAGATTGTTTTAATGTAAAGTGACGAAAGTTAGACTACACGTGGGCGGTTATGGTAAACAGTTCACATCGCGGCAAAACATAGCTCGCCGCTTTAATGTTTTTGTACATGTTTGAGACATTTTATTAGTATTGTGTTCACTTTATAAATCGCAATTATTTAGGACACAATTGTTTTGCAATTTTCTTAAAGTTGCCAAGTTTCTGTTACCAAAAGATTGCTTCACAGTATGACATGATAACATATTCAAACATAAAAGTAAGAACAAGCCACGAAAAGAAACTGATACAAAGTTATAGAATATTTATTTTAATTATTTGGTTAGTTAAGCCATATGATGATAGTATTGTTAATAATTAACACGCACTGCTCAAAATATGCATGTCTCTGAGGAAAGTTGGTAGTAAAATTAAACATATTTTTACATAGACGGCACTCACGACACACTTCGTTGCAAGTCTCGGAGTATTAGTGAGTTCCAACCAGGATAACAAAACGGATTAATATATGAAAATATTTGTGTTTTATAATAATCGATAAACTGCGTTTTGTATACATACATACTGACGCATATAGTATAGGCTTATTTATCCAATTAAAGCGCATCTTCATGCGAGTTAATGATCATGCTTGCCTTGCAGAACATATTCGTGATATTCAGTTATAGTGGTAGGCAAATAAAATACGGAACTGTGTTTATTTGCACTGTTCCCGACTGTACCATGTACTGTGACGTAGTACCTGATAGTACCGTAATGCGAATCAAAATTCCAATGCCACGCTTTAGTGGCGCCACCACATTAATAGTTGATTAAGCGTGAAAACTCTCTCAAACTAGTTAGATAGGCTGCGATATACTGTAATCAAGTCGAAGCGAAAAAAAAAAAAAAAAGTGATGTAGACAAATTTTAATGTCACTTCTGAACTGTTTTTAATTGCAGCGTGATTTAATAATTTTAACGGCGAGTTGAAATTAGAATTTATATTTTTGTCTCGTCCCACAAAATATGTTCAGATTAAATATAAATAAAAAGAGAAATCCATGTTATAATGAAATATAAATCTAGTGTTGTGTTGCACATTACAAACACATCACAAGTTATGAACACAAGCTCCTAATACAAGGGTTGGGGGCTGTATAGTTCCTACCTTGCATTCGGCGTGACGTCATGATGGCCATCTCGGCTGCGCCCTTGATTTTGACATTAGCTGACATGATGACAGCCATCATTGGTAAACATTTTTAAAAATTTTGCACATTTCCCTAAAAAATTGCAGAGATTTCTCGTTGGTTTTTTTTTTTTCCTGTCATTCCACCAATATTGAAAGGTCCTAAAAATGCACACACCCAATAATAATATAACCTTATTTATTTAAAAAATAGTGTGGTAACATGCACCGAAAACTCAAAATTTAATACAATTTTTGTATAAAAATTTATAAAATTAGCAAGTAGCATGTGTTAATATAAAAAAGTATTTATTTTATACTTTTAACATGTATAAATTTATTTTACGAAGAATTCGAATATGGTGTCTTAATCGTCGAATGTGATATTGATATAGCATTTTGTAGGAAAGCCTATTAAAGATTTTTTAATCCACATGACGTGTCTACAAATACATTTTTTCCTAAACTTGTACAAATAGGATGCTAAGTACACGTATGTATATAAACAACAATTTTACGTGCGTTATGTTTACTTATAAATTTTAAAACTTAATGCGCATATGTATGTCATGCATTTTAGGAATTTTGCATATGAGATATAAGAAAAAATAGTCAAAAGGCAATAAGAAATAACTTTTTTTTTATCACAGTGTTACAAATATGTCTATAACAAAATTCATTTCATTCATTTCGCGTCTCATCCCCCCAAAATTATACAGCTGTGAAACATACTCTCTAAATATTAATGCTAACATTATTATTCTATGAATATAGTCCCTAAAATCGTGGACATAACATGTAAACCAAGAAAAAAGCATGCTTAAAGCAAGAAAATCGTGTACTGAGGTAAACAAAAATGAATCGGAAAAATATGGAGCAAATCACCTTGGCATATGCTGCATGCTAATAACTTATCTAGAGACAGGCGAGTTCAATTTTATAGCAATCACAGTTTTACTAAAACAGCATTTGTCATTACACACACACATACACTTCGCTGCTTTTCAGAATCTCGGGTGAAACTGCCTATATTTAGTTCGGAAAACACACACTTGTTATTTTTATTCCGACACCAAATAAACACGTTGCACTGACATAGGCAGGAGAATTCCCATCCCCTCCTCCTAGGTCTCAGAAAGTAGAGCAAGTAGAAAGCTTTTGTGAATAAGGTAAGTTCAACTTAAAAGTTTCGAAATTAGAACTTTTTTATTAAGTTTGTTTGTCGTAGACTTTTCTTCCCATAAGCTTCACACGTTCACAACTGATCGCACATTCAGTCAAGTGACATTACTGTCACTCCTCACTGGTCTATTTTTCAGTCCCCGCAGTCAGCTTAATTTGTTTTGCCATTGCAGAAGCCATACCAGTAATGTCCCATAGCTGTGTAACCAAATAACTTACATTTAAGCAAACGAACATAGACATTTAACATCGCAACGTATTGTATATTCGAAGTCTGAAACTGAAATTTTTTCGCAGTGGTAATAACACATATATAACTGTATTATAGTCTCCACACATTATGAGTCCCCAGTTCATATCTTGTGAAGCAATTACTTATAAAACCACTATACTTAACACACACTTTATTCTCCAGTATCACATATCACGGTAAGAACTGTTTTATTTTATGTATCTAAGACACATTCATTCTTACATTAGCATCCTATGTGAACGCGAAAAAAATTATATACAATTTTTCGTGCCTTTTAGGATATTTCTGAAACAAAGACGAGTTGATAAAAAGTACTATAATCAATAATGTATGAACTCATCCATGATCTGGTTAACAACATTATCATTAAAACTTATTTTGTTGACGGTATTAGAACAGAAGAAAAATTTTATTTATACGTCCTATCTCTCCCTTGCTTCAATTTGTTATAGAATATATACTTATTAAACAATTATTCGGGTCAAAACTTATTATTGCTTCCCATTAACACCCTTCGCTTCTCGCTCGGCAATATAAATTACCTCCATTTTTTTGGAAACCATCAAATGTACAACTCGCAAAGTAAGATTTATACAACAAATGTATTTTAAACGCGGGTTTCTCTTCCCACATATGAGAACATACATCGATTTTGGGGATTAAAAAGGGTGGAAGTGAACTCTACCAACAAACTTCGGCCGGTGATTCCTCATCAAAAAATACGTCAAAAACATTTACACGACATATAGCTTAAGTCTCTTTCGAAGGGGTGAAAACCGCCCTTGAATGTGTAGTTGAAGCAGATGTTTTTTTTTCTCAGTAAAACAGCTAGTATGAACGATAAATATTTGAGTTTCCGGATATTACAGTATTACACGACGAAGTACAAAGCACAAACATATGGGCTCCAATATCAACCCCCATCCATGAAAATTGAGCGGTTGGCAACACATTAGTGAAAATAAAAATGTAACTCTATCACTTTGTTTGTTGTTTCCTGGGGATTTGTAATCTACCGTACATGGTGAGCAAAAATTTCGTGTTGTGTTTTTAATCATACTGGCACCGTTTTCGTGAAATTAATTCATGCCGATGGAGGTGGCGAAATTACATTACGTTGAAGTTGGTGTGCCCAGATAAAAACCAATGGACAATGGTAACGACTACCACGTTTCCCAGATACGAATATTCATGTCTACCCCGCCGGGAATCGAGTCCGATTCACTGTGGTGGTAGGTGAGTAGTTTGGCCACTGCGCCACCACGAGCCCTGCTTTACTTTCATATCAGAGCGATAGTTTTTTGGGATAGGTATGGATAACACGTGAAAAACTACTTGTTTCAATAATACATGGTGTCATTGAAAACAGCTATATCATGCACTAACAGCAAATGTGTTGCTATGTGCCAGACATTGAGATTCATTGTTGGAACGTTTCCCAGAATCAGTCAACTAAAAGAGAAAACATACATATCTTCACAAATATACACTGAAGTACATACACAAATTAAAAACCCTATTCTCTCCAAATGTAAGTCCAGAATTTTCCGAACTGTTGAAAAACGCCGCACTTTTTACACATTGTGAAAGCTGTACCTAGAACATAGTTTTTTTAAATCTTTGAAAAAAAATTGGTGTACCGGCATGCAAAAATGTCATATCAGAAGTGGAGTAAAAATATAAACCAACAAATTATTGAATAAAGTGGTTATCCTACCCAGGATATGTAGTTTGTGATACTAACGCAATTTTTAGGCGTCACTCCTCAGGTTATCGCAGTAGCGATTATAATAAACACACATTGTTTACCTGCTGCTGCAGCAAAAAATATCCAGTGTGTCCTACTTCCATTGCCTCAGTGTTTACACAAACCACACGCCTGTTCGTTCAAGCTGTTTTTTGGTGCAGATAATTTGAAAGTTAATTGCAGTAATTAATCGCTGTATTTTATGTTTGGCAAGTGTTCCTCCTAGGTGGAACAATATGACAGGTTTGTGTTTTCTGCTATTGTTTTAAACTATCTAGTGATATTTTTCTACAATTTGTTTTATAGTGTCTTATGCTAAAATACACACACTTGCTAAAATTAAAAATAATAAACGTAGAACCAGTAAACATAAATTTGGAATTATGTCCCCATCTCAAATCCTCTGCAGCAATGTCACAACAATGTTTTGTATATATAACTGTACCATGCCTGTTACATGTAGTTTTTATAATGTTACAATTTTTCATAGTCGCTGGACGTTGCCAGGTTGTTTAAGAGATGGAGGTACTAGTTAAATAACGGAGATGATATTAATAATTCCCTAATTGATTTAAAAAAATTAAATTTTCATATTAAAAATATAATATATTGTCATATATGTCTNAAAAAATTAAATTTTCATATTAAAAATATAATCTATTGTCATAAATGTCTATTACCTGTTATTTACAGATAAAATTCACCCAATAATTCGTCACATAACAGAAATGAGTACACTCAGATAATTAAAATCAGTTGTATAAACTATTTATTAACACCAATTTAATTGCTATGAAAAAATTATATATTTTATATCTGACAGTTTGAGTATTTGAAATCGAGTCTGTGTCAGTCTCTTATTGTTTCAATCCATATATCACCATTTTTTTTTAGGGGGAATTTTGTGAAGCGCCCCGAGCGCTCCCAAACACTGTAGCCCTCCTCGCAGTCTCTCACACGCTCATTCGTTTCCAGATATTTCCTTCGGGGCCATAGATGCTCCAATCTTCACTAAATACTTGCCGCACCCAAGCCACTTGACTATCGCCGACTTCCGACCCTCTGGCTGCAGCTGTATTTATATTGTGGGTACCCTGACCCATAACCTTTTTCACACCTCAAGACATATCAGCTGACAACTGTTCCTTCGCTGGCCTAGCGATGTAGCGGTGGCTGGGTCCGCCTGGGTGAAAGGTGGGTCGTGGTGAGTTACTCTCACTATTCCGAGACTGGTCGGGCGTACACTATGCCCAGCATAGGTGTCTACATGTAAAATTGTCCCTATTCAATTATGTTCATCCCCAACCGACTCTCTTACACCTGGACCCTTGTAGAGCGCCAGACGGGCGATGTGAACAACCACAGACTTTTCTTCCAGGAGCAACGACGACATATTTGGAAAAATGTATCACTTACTTGCTTCAAATTTTGTCAAGTGCTTTCTTAACATCCTTGACACCGTGATGTGTAGCCCCTCAATGTGTTTATAAGTTTCGCAAAGATGGTGCATTCTCAACTGCCCCTTGCTGCCTGCTTCCTAGTTACTACGTTTAAGAGCACTTTGATCTCAGATGCCCCGGCTGTCCACATGGTCAGAACTCTGGCCGTTTGGATGGGGGATGGCGAAACTCTGTAGCTCGAACCCTAAACGATATACCTCATGGTCGTCTCTAAATTCTCCAGTGTCTTCTTCATACTGTCCTCATCGTCTTCGTTCAAAGTCACAGGCCGCACTGGACATCGGAGCACTAACACCTGTCTGGTTGTTTCCACATCCAGTGCTCTGGCTAGAGAATCCTGCATGGTATGGTGCGCAGCCAGGCATACAGTTTGCCGCACCTCTGTATCGACAATTATATATACGAATAAACCTACTGTTATGACATCGCTTGCCTCCTCGGGACACAAGCTTCACAGTTGGTCTAAGTGAACGTGTCGCAAGTATCGGTCACCGAAAAGTAACTCTATGGCAGACCACAGTGCGGATTACTCCAGTCAATGTTGTTCTGGCAAGGACTGCATTATGGTCAGTTCAGGGTCCCTCAGAACGGCTGCGAGGTAGTAAACCCACTGCTTGTCAGTCCAATCATTCAGTGTGGTGACGATCTCAAAAGAGTGCTTGCATTCATACCAAGGTGTCTGTTCATCGTAGGAGGTGGGCTTATCGGTGACGCCTTTACCCACCCCTTGCTGAGGCGTACCCACACTGCAAAACTGCTTGTGCTTCTCAGCGACTGCTGCATTGGCGGTGACCTCTTCCTTTTCCTCGTTGCCCACATCCATCGGCTCGGTTGTGGTCAATCTCAGCTCTACAGGCGCTGGTCCAGAGTGGTTCGCCATGCCTAGAAATTTTGTCACATGTTGGCCTTGTCCTTGAGTTTTTATTTGTTTAATCGCTTGCGCCAGGATTAGAGCTCAGGTGGTGTGAGTCCAATATGTTCTGACTGGTTTTCTAGTGGAATGTGTTTATTTTCTTTAAAAGTAAGAACATAAATTATTCACTTGCATACTGGACACATTTTATTGAATACTAACCTACCAGAAATCGAACACAGGGCCTTCCAGTTGTGAGTTCAGTGTGTTAGCAACATGTCACATTCAAGAAACCAAACTCTTTGTAATTTAATTTCCTAGTCTCGTATCATTTACTTGTTTACTGCGAACATTAATTTATTCTCACCTGTATAATTTGTGTAGGCATTAAAATGTATAACTAACTCAGTACACGTATTTCATAAAGATAATTTTTCATTTATATACAAGGAAGTTTCACTGAAATGAAAAATCATAATATTTATTTAACATAATTAATTTTTATTTGCAGCATCTTGTGAAAGCTAAGCAGACATGAGTGCCATGGATCCATACGCTCCTCACTGTCCTAGATTCGTTACATATATACATTAGTGAAAACTGAATGCGTTAGTTTACTGTTCGTGACAGCGGGTTTTTTTTATCATTGCTAGTGGTTAAACATGTAAACAAATGAAAATGGTTATGTGTAATAATGACACCGTGATGTGTAGCCCCTCAATGTGTTTATAAGTTTCGCAAAGATGGTGCATTCTCAACTGCCCCTTGCTGCCTGCTTCCTAGTTACTACTTTTGAGAGAACTTTGATGTCAGATGTCTCTTGGGGTCAAGATGTAGAATTCTCGTGTATCAGGGGGGGGATGAAGGTTGTATTGATGAGATGATGGGTTGATTGGACTGCGTGGTTGGGAATGTGAGTTTAGTGGTGTATATAACAATTATAATGTGTAATAAAGATTTTAATACAAAATGATTAATAATAAATTTTATTATCATTCTTTTTATAGGTCGAAACTAATTGCATTGCTGCTTCTTACTTGAGAAGAATTGATCATAACCAATACTTTTTGAATGCAAAACAAATGTTATTATTAACTACATATAATCCCAATTAGCTGAATTTAAGGTCCCCTGATTTCAT
This sequence comes from Clitarchus hookeri, assembly GCA_002778355.1. Classification (NCBI taxonomy): domain Eukaryota; kingdom Metazoa; phylum Arthropoda; class Insecta; order Phasmatodea; family Phasmatidae; genus Clitarchus; species Clitarchus hookeri. Next base: position 30,153 of record NQII01004373.1, read on the forward strand.
TCGTGATATAGGCCTATAATTAGTACAATAATAAATGTAATTACTGCTATTATTCATTAATTTATTTCTGATATTATTATTGTTAGTATTATGGATAATAAAAGTCAAATTTCAATATCAAAGATTACGAAAATTACAGCAATTAAGAAAATTTTTAATGAGAAGTGATTCTGGGAGAAGATTTTGGGTCAAATCCCCATTCGAATGGTGATCTTCTTTCTCTGTCTATTAGTAGTNCTATTAGTAGTGTTTTTTTCTATTAATGTGTTTAATATTATTGTTGTGTTTGTAATTATTAGAGTTAATATTAATATAGTTATGGTTGATAAAATTACTTATTCTGAAAAATTCAGAATTTTTAATTGGAAGTTAAAAAGAATATTATATTAAGTTAGTTTTCTCATCAATAAATTAAAATATATAAAATTAATCATACTATGTCGACAAAATGTCAATATCAGGCAGCCGCCTCGAACCCAATATAATGGTATTTTGAAAAATGAAAATATTTAATTGTTGTCCCGATAATTACATGAAGCCCATGGAATTTCTTAAATTAAGGAATACCTTTTCAAAATCGTTATGAAAGGTAGAATTTATTTATTACTGAATTAACTGGTCAATGATAGATAACGATNGAATACCTTTTCAAAATCGTTATGAAAGGTAGAATTTATTTATTACTGAATTAACTGGTCAATGATAGATAACGATAAATTCTAAACTAAAAGTAAAATTATTGACAAATTAAAGCACAAAGGAAATTTAACAGTCCAAATGCCTAATTTATAATGGAGCAGATTCCTATTGCCAGAGACAGAATATTGAGTAGCTTCTGCCGCTGAGAAATGAAGTCAGGTCTCGCCGTGTAGAAAAATTCCGTTACCATATTATTGATGTTGAAGGTAGTGATGTTCCTTCTTTTAATAATGTAAGTGATTGCGAAAATCCAAATTTCTGATTAAAGTATGATGAAAGTTACGTAAACTAACATTAAATAACTCATACGGGATTTTATGGCACGTCTCTTCTTCCAACGTTACCGTGCGATCGAGCAAACCCGCACACAGACACCATTTGGGGTACAAATATAACTTGTCAACACTATGTCATAAGGTATTAATTCGTTTATTATGTATCTTATTATTTAGTCAATAGAATTACTCATTATGTAATAAATCCATTATTACACATCACTATCTTCAGTTGTAAACATGTTTACGACCTAGTAATGATTGTAAACAAACCTGCTGTCACCGCCGGGAATCGAACCCGGATCTAGCGGCGTTTCGGGGTTCAGTGTTTGCGCCATGTGCCGTAGCACTTTGGGATTGCATAACTACCCAATCCACAGGCTTAGGTGAATCACCCAGTATATGCCAGAAATGAACAAATATCTTTCCATGAAGTTTATCAGATTCGAAGCAATACATGTTTTCAAAAGACCACTCACTGGATGCTGACTGCTTCAGGAAAATACTATTTGCAATTGGCTTCATCTCACAGATTACGATGTGAGGTTGCGATTTGTGCCAGATGACGAAATAGATTCACCAGCCGATCCTTTGTTGGGATTTGTCTTCGCTGAACCCATAAAGAGAAAGGGTGGATTTATATTTAATCAACTATTTGATATAATCGAATTCGTTTAAAAAAAACAGTTTATGATACATCACTTTTAAATATTTTAACACAATAAATTAGAATTAAAATATAAAACATTTTAATTTACTTTCATAACATAACATAATATTAAGGCAATTCTTAGCAATAATCTCAGCCGGAGATATGCTATGCACTATAAATGTACAAGTAAAAAATTTATAAAATACAAAAAATTTGCGAACATACATAAAATAATATTTTAATATGTAAAAAAGTAAGTATTGGTATAAATAAATTNAAATACAAAAAATTTGCGAACATACATAAAATAATATTTTAATATGTAAAAAAGTAAGTATTGGTATAAATAAATAAAACTATTAAGCTCCCCCGAGTGCTATTTATGCTATATTTAACCTTCTCCACTTTGTCACATGTAGACGAATGATAAGTACGTGTTTGCATTCAAGACTTAGGATTGCATGTTCTTGTCCAACTACTTACCAATTTTTTTTTTAAATATGTTTATGACTTTTGTGGTAGAGTGTAAATTTTTTGTTCTTGCAAAATATTTCTAATTTGCCTTGAAAAACACGAGTCTGATATATATCACTGTATATTTGTGCCTATAANTGTTCTTGCAAAATATTTCTAATTTGCCTTGAAAAACACGAGTCTGATATATATCACTGTATATTTGTGCCTATAAAGTGTTTCAAAACACAAAATGAATTTAATTGAAATAAAATTTGCTTTATTTATTTAACATTGAAACGAAGGTGTCGTACATTTCATCTGTTCTTCATCATAACATCTTTCACATGACCGAAATGGAGTTAGAGGCAAGTTGTAGGGTCGCATTGGGTCAAGATGTAGAATTCTCGTGTTTCAGGGGNGGGGGGGGGGGGGTGAGAGTTGTATTGATGAGATGATGGGTTGATTGGACTACGTGGTTAAGAATGTGAGTTGAGTGGTGTAGCAAATGTTGGAGGGGCATATATGCCTACTGCATCCAATATGTTGGTCCTGTGATTAGGTTATATAATGGTTATGGCATATCATCATATTCGTCTTTAAAATACAAGTCCAGTGACATTTTTACCTTGTGCACCTTAAAATGTTTTAAACATAAAGTAAATGAAAAAAAAATNTAAAATACAAGTCCAGTGACATTTTTACCTTGTGCACCTTAAAATGTTTTAAACATAAAGTAAATGAAAAAAAAATATTTGAAAAAAATTATTTTAATTATAAGTATATCTGGTTTTGCTCATTGCAGCTGAGGTTTTTTTCCGATTTTCGGGCAACCTCAGCTACATTCAGCAGCCAATCAGCCATATTGAAGATTGAGTATTATTTTTACACGGTTTTAGAGAACATCGTGGGTTTTGAAAAGGAAAAAGGAATTTTTTCGTTTTGAAATAACAAACTATGAAGGAAATACAATGCATTTTAAGGGAAAAAACAAAAAAAAATAAAAAAATTAACTGGCAGGCATGATACATTCGAGGTGGTGGACGAATCCTAAGTCTAAGTCAATCCCTAATCCCTGTACCAGAGTCAGCCAAACTTATCTACTCTTGTCATTCTGGGATTCTGGTTTAACACAGTCGCATTCCAATAATATATTATACATTAATGTTCCATGACTTTCGTCTTTTCTGCGAGTTAACGTCTTCAATTTTGGCTCATACCTGAAAGTAGTGAGCAAATATCTGTCATCATATCTAAATAAATATTTTTGACACACGTCTTTAGTCAGCACCAAAAAGGAGATTCTTTCAGCACTAATATATTTTTATTTGGTAAGCTTAGAAAACATATGGGTTTACATGCTTGAATTGTACATGTGTTGACATAGCTGTACTTGCAATTGACAAGAGTAAATTAAGCTCAGTTCGTCTTNTACATGCTTGAATTGTACATGTGTTGACATAGCTGTACTTGCAATTGACAAGAGTAAATTAAGCTCAGTTCGTCTCACAATCTATCGTGCATTGCAATTATATACAAGGTCTTGCTGCAATAGCGACATTGTTTCTTCAATTTCGGTGGCGAATTATTCAATGTGTTCAAGTGAATGTTGATTTTTACGATGTAGTAATATATATGGGGCTATGGGAACAATGTATTTTAAATGGGTGNTACATGCTTGAATTGTACATGTGTTGACATAGCTGTACTTGCAATTGACAAGAGTAAATTAAGCTCAGTTCGTCTTCTTGTATCATTTCTTACTTCTCACAATCTATCGTGCATTGCAATTATATACAAGGTCTTGCTGCAATAGCGACATTGTTTCTTCAATTTCGGTGGCGAATTATTCAAAGTGTTCAAGTGAATGTTGATTTTTACGATGTAGTAATATATATGGGGCTATGGGAACAATGTATTTTAAATGGGTGTCTCGTGGAGGGATTGATAAAGGGGGGGGAGGGGTGTCTTCGGCTTGACTTGGGATTGATGGGCTACCTGAAGGAGTTAAACTGTTACACCCACTAACCCTTCACGCATATATGTCTGTTTCGGGAGCCACATTACATTAATAATGTTAGGGTATGCAAATCGTAATAATTTTATTTATTAACATATTTTTAAAACGCTTTTTATCTGACATAGCGACAATGCATAAAATATATACAGTGTAGATTTTTGCTAACTACAATTATCGGATTTATAAAATCAATATTAAATAAACTTAATTTTACTGGCAGGTCATTTTTTAATCAATTAAATATTAATCTTTTTTAAAATTTGTATGTGTATCGACTTTTGCGAAAACGTGCAGAACTATGTTTTCCTCTCTATATCTCTCTCTCTTCCTTCCTCTCTCACTCTCTCTTTTTCCCTCTGTTTCTCTTTCCCTCTCTCTCTCTCTCTTTTCCAATCTCTCTTTCGCTTCCTTTTTCCCTCTGTTTCTCTTTCCCACGCCCCCTCATAATTTCTGCTTACCCTCTCTCTCGCTCTTTATTTCAGCTTCTTCAGTCACACTAGTTTACCATCAAATCTGTATATTTTAATTGAAATTTTTTATTCATCGAGTTGCCCTTCTCGATTTATGACGATTTCCCTGTCTCTCTTTCCCTCTCTCTTTCTTTCAGCTTCTCCATTCACATCAGTTTACCATCAAATTAATGTATTTTGCTTTTGAAATTTTAATTAATCGAGTTGCCGGTTTTAATTCATGACGATAACTCGTGTGGTTTTTATAAGTAATGATTGTCTGCAAAACTTGAAACCGACCACCTCTCTCGTGTCGTGCTGTAAGCATAGTATGGTTCCCGATGTCCCCGCCTGTCATGATCTTAGATACTCATCATTAAAGCCTGAAAGGGGAGTACAAACCAATTTAAAAAAATACATTATAGTCTCATTCGAAATATTTCTTTTTCTTTTAAGTTTAAAGTCGTGCTTATAAGCACCTGAAAAATAACTTCCTGCATTTACACCATAGGCAGCGAAATGACACTAGCAACCATTGCCCAAAAAATAATACCGCCGATTATTTTTTTTTTAATCCCCATATTTCCATGCTAACTTTCCATGTGTTTGTATAGGAACAAGCAAGAAACGTGGTAATTTATTTTTTCACATACAGGTGTATATTTGAGATTTGACCATACTTTATGAATTTAAAAAATATGCAATTTATTTTCAGGACACTATAGCATAACAAAGAGTAAAACGTACTTTTCTAAAATTATTATTTCAACTTTTCGTTTGTCTCTCGCTCTCTTTCTATCCTGTCTCTCTCTCTATCTCTCTCTCTCTCTCTCTCTCTCTCTCTTTGGGCACAAGCAACATTAGGGAGCTGACATCCAGCAGGGCATCGAGGATCAGCTCCTCGGTAATGTGACATCTATCTAGCATAACACAACCATGAGAACATACATGCATACGCACTCACACCTTTCAGTAATAAAATTTGCCTGGCTGCTACAGTTTCCACCATTTCTTGCTTGAGTGCGCCGATGGAAGAAAATATCTACTGATGATGCCACATTGCACGCTTGTGACATCTCAGGTTCTATGGGCATGTAATGCGATCAGAGACGGCCAGATTCACAGTTCTTCATCTGATGCGAGATCGTCTTCTCATCCTTGCCACCTTAGCGATCAGAGTGGTAAGTTATTTTACACTGCACAGCTTACTCGCGATTGGCTGTTAGTCATGTGTCATATCGGGCTCAGCAGGTATATCAGGCGGGGCAGTCACTCAGCATCATAGTTCTTCGTCTGATGTCACAGGTGACAGATCGTTTTCTTTCTCCTAACCTTCTTAGCTCTCAAGTCGGTAAGTTATTTCACGCCACGCAGCTCGCTCGAGATTGGCTGTTGGTCACGTGAAAATCGGGCTCTATGGTTATATAAGACAGACCGAATCGTGTATTTCCTCAGTACTTCGTATGATGCGTTAGGTCTCTCTCCTAACCTCCTTGGCGATCATTCTGGTAAGTTATACTGCGATCTGCTCATCCATAAGAGTTTACTGGGAATTCTGTGGTATGCTTCTAATAATGCGTACATATTTTAGCACCAAAGTAAAAATCTACAAAAATTTCAATTACCTGCTTGAGCCAGCGAATTATTACAATAAATATTTCGTGATATATGGCATGGAGAGACGTGCGTTTAAATTAATCTTCATGTATCATATAAATGTTTTAATTTTTGTAATATGTANGTTTAAATTAATCTTCATGTATCATATAAATGTTTTAATTTTTGTAATATGTAATTTATATGCCTTCTTTTTATATGATGTGTGTGTGAAGTTAATTTATTGTGTATCTAAAACACAAAATTGTACCGATTAGTTCTGTATTTTACTGTCCTGCAGAGATAAAGATGAAGCATGCATTTAATGGTGTGCCTGCTACCGGCGTAACAACTTCGTTTTAGGCTGTACCATCGCCGGCTCCAGCTGATTTATCTACTTCGTCGTCGTTGGTGCCATTCGCATTCGCTCCACCTTCGAATGGATCTGTAAAGGCGATACATCCTCAACCATGTTGCTTCTGCAATAAAACGTTAATGTTCAATCACGATACTCGAGGACACGAAAATTATGGCTGCATGAAGAATAAAGATCGAATGATATATAAGAGTGGAAATTGCGACATGACAATTGCTAGGAGCGATAATAGGCAGAGACAGGTTAAAGCCTGACAATTTACAGGGTCTTCGCTTGGTAAAATGCGTCTTGTACAGTCTCCACCGACATTTAAACAAGTAACTCGGACAGATGCTCTGACATCATGTGAGCGTCAGCCACAACAAAGAATCATTGCAGGGTCTGAGACAGTTAATGGCAATGGTTTCGTGGAGGCCGAAACCACTTTTCGTCGCATTTTCAAACCACATTTCACTCAAAGAAGAGCATTTCTTCAAAAGATATTTTTACACTTTATGCTCACATGAAAAAAAAATGTCGTCAGACAACTCACAGAGGAAGTAAGTGAGCAGGGCCCAATTAAATATAATATATGGCTCAAGTGTGATTATACAAAACTTATTACTTCAGACGAAGGTACGGACAAAAGAGCATTCAAGACTGCTGATGCATCTGTGTACGAGACTGGTGAAATCAAATGGGTCGTAAAATCCCTCACAGCAAAAATATGCGAAGAGGAAGAAATGTGCAAAGAGGGTGGATCGGGGTGGGTGTTATTAAAAGTTGACCACTTACAGCTTTAAATCAACAAGCTGGAACCTCTACGTGCTTCGTCTTACATCAAACTGAATCAGTCAAGAGGGATGATGCCATCATCGACCCGCAAAATACAAGCGATCAGATGTGTTTCAAGTGAACCCTCCTTGATAGGTACATTGAAAGGAATAAACTGCATCACCGCGACCATATGTATATTGATCTGGTAAATAAATTAGATTTTTCCAGAATGGAATTCCCAACACCGCTGTGTCTAATCAGAGTCTTCGAGAAAAATAATCCTGCTGTATTGGTAAATGTGTACTTGCTCACCGAAGTGGAGGTCGTACCCATACAAGTTGTGAAATAGATGAAGTCCAAACACTTTGACCTGCTGCTGTTAACAGCTGAAGATGGAAACTCACATTATACCTACATTAAGAAATTTTCGCACCTTGTTCATCCCCACCTATCGGATCACAAGCAAAAAATGCATGTATGCTAGCAGAGCTTTACGTTTGGCCATGACCTGTCGAGAAAATCGGGACTATCGGGTCAGCAATGTTTAGAAAACACATTAAATACGCAAGAAAATGCTATAAAGAGAATCGAGATGCCACAGCCTGNAAAATGCTATAAAGAGAATCGAGATGCCACAGCCTGGTGAGGATGGAAAACCTTCAGCACTGAAATTCAAGAGCTACTAACAAATGAATAAATTACCAATCGTTTTCTATGCAGACTTCGAAGCTATTCTCAAGCCAAATCACATCTGTAAACCGGACCCCAGTTGCTCATACACGTGCGCCTACCAGAAGTACGAGGCATAGAGCTATTGTATATATATGTAAGTCGATAATAATGTAATTCCTGATTCACTCACTTCGTCACTATCTAAAGAACTGGCACTGTATAGGGGGCTGGATGTAACGAAACACTTCATGAAAGCAAAAGTGGATATTGACAATGCAGTCAAAGATATTAACGTCACTTCAAAGCAAATACTGCCACCAATACTAACTGAAAAGGGATGCTACTTATGGGCACCGATACTCTGCTACTGCAAATAGATTATCTCAGTACAAAATTATAAAGTGTACAACCATGACAATTTTACAGGATGGTACATAGGGCCTGCATGCACCATACNTACATTATAGTCTCATTCGAAATATTTCTTTTTCTTTTAAGTTTAAAGTCGTGCTTATAAGCACCTGAAAAATAACTTCCTGCATTTACACCATAGGCAGCGAAATGACACTAGAAACCATTGCCCAAAAAATAATACCGCCGATTTTTTTTTTATCCCCATATTTCCATGCTAACTTTCCATGTGTTTGTATAGAAACAAGCAAGAAACGTGGTAATTTATTTTTTCACATACAGGTGTATATTTGAGATTTGACCATACTTTATGAATTTAAAAAATATGCAATTTATTTTCCGGACACTATAGCTTAACCAAGAGTAAAACGTACTTTTCTAAAATTATTATTTCAACTTTTTGTTTGTCTCTTGCTCTCTTTCTATCCTGTCTCTCTCTCTCTATCTCTCTCTCTCTCTCTCTTCGGGCACAAGCAACATTAGGGAGCTGACATCCAGCAGGGCATCGAGGATCAGCTCCTCGGTAATGTGACATCTATCTAGCATAACACAACCATGAGAACATACATGCATGCGCACTCACACCTTTCAGTAATAAAATTTGCCTGGCTGCTACAGTTTCCACCATTTCTTGCTTGAGTGCGCCGATGGAAGAAAATATCTACTGATGATGCCACATTGCACGCTTGTGACATCTCAGGTTCTATGGGCATGTAATGCGATCAGAGACGGCCAGATTCACAGTTCTTCATCTGATGCGAGATCGTCTTCTCATCCCTGCCACCTTAGCGATCAGAGCGGTAAGTTATTTTACACTGCACAGCTTACTCGCGATTGGCTGTTAGTCATGTGTCATATCGGGCTCAGCAGGTATATCAGGCGGGGCAGAGTCACTCAGGATCATAGTTCTTCGTCTGATGTCACAGGTGACAGATCGTTTTCTTTCTCCTAACCTTCTTAGCTCTCAAGTCGGTAAGTTATTTCACGCCACGCAGCTCGCTCGAGATTGGCTGTTGGTCACGTGAAAATCGGGCTCTATGGTTATATAAGACAGACAGAATCGTGTATTTCCTCAGTACTTCGTATGATGCGTTAGGTCTCTCTCCTAACCTCCTTGGCGATCATTCTGGTAAGTTATACTGCGATCTGCTCATCCATAAGAGTTTACTGGGAATTCTGTGGTATGCTTCTAATAATGCGTACATATTTTAGCACCAAAGTAAAAATCTACAAAAATTTCAATTACCTGCTTGAGCCAGCGAATTATTACAATAAATATTTCGTGATATATGGCATGGAGAGACGTGCGTTTAAATTAATCTTCATGTATCATATAAATGTTTTAATTTTTGTAATATGTAATTTATATGCCTTCTTTTTATATGATGTGTGTGTGAAGTTAATTTATTGTGTATCTAAAACACAAAATTGTACCGATTAATTCTGTATTTTACTGTCCTGCAGAGATAAAGATGAAGCATGCATTTAATGGTGTGCCTGCTACCGGCGTAACAACATCGTTTTAGGCTGTACCATCGCCGGCTCCAGCTGATTTATCTACTTCGTCGTCGTTGGTGCCATTCGCATTCGCTCCACCTTCGAATGGATCTGTAAAGGCGATACATCCTCAACCATGTTGCTTCTGCAATAAAACGTTAATGTTCAATCACGATACTCGAGGACACGAAAATTATGGCTGCATGAAGAATAAAGATCGAATGATATATAAGAGTGGAAATTGCGACATGACAATTGCTAGGAGCGATAATAGGCAGAGACAGGTTAAAGCCTGACAATTTACAGGGTCTTCGCTTGGTAAAANATTAAAGCCGGAAAATTTACAGGGTCTTCGCTTGGTAAAATGCGTCTTGTACAGTCTCCACCGACATTTAAACAAGTAACTCGAACAGATGCTCTGACATCATGTGAGCGTCAGCCACAACAAAGAATCATTGCAGGGTCTGAGACAGTTAATGGCAATGGTTTCGTGGAGGCCGAAACCACTTTTCGTCGCATTTTCAAACCACATTTCACTCAAAGAAGAGCATTTCTTCAAAAGATATTTTTACACTTTATGCTCACATGAAAAAAAAATGTCGTCAGACAACTCACAGAGGAAGTAAGTGAGCAGGGCCCAATTAAATATAATATATGGCTCAAGTGTGATTATACAAAACTTATTACTTCAGACGAAGGTACGGACAAAAGAGCATTCAAGACTGCTGATGCATCTGTGTACGAGACTGGTGAAATCAAATGGGTCGTAAAATCCCTCACAGCAAAAATATGCGAAGAGGAAGAAATGTGCAAAGAGGGTGGATCGGGGTGGGTGTTATTAAAAGTTGACCACTTACAGCTTTAAATCAACAAGCTGGAACCTCTACGTGCTTCGTCTTACATCAAACTGAATCAGTCAAGAGGGATGAAGCCATCATCGACCCGCAAAATACAAGCGATCAGATGTGTTTCAAGTGAACCCTCCTTGATAGGTACATTGAAAGGAATAAACTGCATCACCGCGACCATATGTATATTGATCTGGTAAATAAATTAGGTTTTTCCAGAATGGAATTCCCAACACCGCTGTGTCTAATCAGAGTCTTCGAGAAAAATAATCCTGCTGTATTGGTAAATGTGTACTTGCTCACCGAAGAGGAGGTCGTACCCATACAAGTTGTGAAATAGATGAAGTCCAATCACTTTGACCTGCTGCTGTTAACAGCTGAAGATGGAAACTCACATTATACCTACATTAAGAAATTTTCACGCCTTGTTCATCCCCACCTATCGGATCACAAGCAAAAAATGCATGTATGCTAGCAGAGCTTTACGTTTGGCCATGACCTGTCGAGAAAATCGGGACTATCGGGTCAGCAATGTTTAGAAAACACATTAAATACGCAAGGAAATGCTATAAAGAGAATCGAGATGCCACAGCCTGGTGAGGATGGAAAACCTTCAGCACTGAAATTCAAGAGCTACTAACAAATGAATAAATTACCAATCGTTTTCTATGCAGACTTCGAAGCTATTCTCAAGCCAAATCACATCTGTGAACCGGACCCCAGCCGCTCATACACGTGCGCCTACCAGAAGTACGAGGCATAGAGCTATTGTATATCTATGCAAGTCGATAATAATGTAATTCCTGATTCACTCACTTCGTCACTATCTAAAGAACTGGCACTGTATATGGGGGTGGATGTAACGAAACACTTCATGAAAGCAAAAGTGGATATTGACAATGCAGTCAAAGATATTAACGTCACTTCAAAGCAAATACTGCCACCAATACTAACTGAAAAGGGATGCTACTTATGGGCACCGATACTCTGCTACTGCAAATCGATAATCTCAGTACAAAATTATAAAGTGTACAACCATGACAATTTTACAGGATGGTACATAGGGCCTGCATGCACCATACTAGGCCGAAGACCAAAGAAACGCGTCGTTTTATTCCATAACGTGAGCTACGACCAGAATTTCATCATCAGGATGCTGGGAAATGATACGAAAGATATCCTCATTATTGATCACATTTCCGAAGCAGCTGGGAGACAGATTTTCTGTGGAGTTTTTCGACACATTCAGGTTCAACACGAAGACCTCCCTGTTACTAACTGTCAACCAGCATCCACTTGGCTCCAAACAAATGAAAATAATAACAACATTAGAAAAAAAACACTCGATCTTACATTACCACAACTTGATACAGGTGCTTAATCATGTATTGTAACTCGTAAAAATTCACAGAGTGCTAGAATTCGAGCATGAAGCATGGCTGAAGTCTTACATCCAGATTAACACTGATAAGAAACAGGCAGCTACCAACAACTTCGAGAACGAATTCATTAAATTAGTTAATAATGCAACATTCGGAAAATCAATGGAGAATAAAGGAAAACGACAAGGAATGGAGCTAGTATGCAGTGAAAAAGAATTTAAAAAGCTGAATACCAAGACTTCATTCCTGGACCAATTGATTTACGAAGAATATCTTTCCCTGGTTCGAATGCAGCACGAATCAATACTTTTCGACAAACACATATGTGCAGGGTTAGTGGTGCTCGACTTGTCGAAAATGCCTATGTTAAGATTCGATTACGATGTGAAGGTTCGGTACAGAAAAGACACTGAGCTGTTATATATTGATACCGACTCGTTCCTGTAGGATTTTTATGTTGTTAATATGAAACTTCAGTCTGACTCATTTATATATAGATGTGATAGACACCAGTAGCATATTTCACCTTCAACCATTTGAATGATAGACATCGATTTGGAAGTGCGCTCTATCTCTCCAAGCTTTTTGAAAATGTAAAGTGTATATGAAGGCTTACGATTGACTGAGAAGAATATGTACCCAAGACCTGCACATTCTTCGCGACGTCGTCCAGATACTGTGGCGAGATTTCAGCTACACTGCTCATTGATATGAGAAAAGTGAAAATTTAAAGAATCACCTTCATACAATAATTTGCTGCAGTAACTGTTCTGCACAGCAATCATGCAGCGATACTTCAGAAAAAAGAAATCCTTCTTGAAAACACTGTGTGTTGTCATTGATACCTCCTTCAACTATGATGTGCACTGACGATACTACAAGCAGCAAGCATTTTACAAATGCAAATTTCTCTTGCATGGAATACGTGAAAATTTAGTATTTTATTTGTTTCATAATTTGTGTTTTATTTATTTTAAATCATATCCTTCACTGGTTCCAGCAATATGATATGCAGTGTTTTGGGCACTCGACTACGAAATCTTGTTTAACATTCTGCGATCTCGTAACAGGCAAAACTGATGAAACATAAATGAAGTTAAGAATGCATACAATTGTCTTTTTACTCGAGATATTGTTCTGGCAGCTAATATATACGATCCTATGCAGGGCCATAGATTCTAAACCTGCATTGGTGCAGTGGTTTGACCACTCGCCTTCTACTATAAAAGACTGCATTTGATGCCCGTGAGGCTACATTCGATATTTTTTTATATGTGAGAAAAAACTTTGCATGTAGTCGTTCACCACCAGGTTTCAATGCATTAAATTATTTTCCTACACAATGACTTTTCGATACAGCTCCATCCACTCCTCACACAATAGCTGTTAGGCACAGTCCAGATCTCACCCACAATATAATTGGGGCACATATACTCTCCAAACTTCCCTTTTTTGCGTGAATATTTTGCTATCGAAATACTTCGAGTTTTGGGGGGGGGGGCTTAACACCACCTCTTATATTCTTTAAAAATACATTTATTTAGAGATTTTTTTTGTTTCAACACCGCAGTATTTTTTTTTAATGCCAGTAATTATATTATAATAAAAAAATATTGCTCTAGGTGATTTTTTTTTCAATTGAACACTCCATATTTTACAAGGTAAAATGTCGTCCCATATAGCCTACCAAAATTATTTCTCCATGGATTAGCTTTGCTTACTCTCCGAGCAGGAATGTAATATTACATACCCATAAGAAAAGCAAGAAAAATACATAAAAATGTTTTGGAAAGTAATTATAAATGTACTGCATTCATAACGTTAAGGTGATTATAATCTTGACGATGCAGTGATAAATTGACAAACATGAGCGCTGATGCCCTAAAGATCTCTGTAGCGATTACATCCAGTCATTTCCCGTAATCAGGCAACAACGCAATAGACTCTTTACACCCTCTGCTGAAACACGACCTTGCTTATGAAAGTCAGAGATTTCAAATTCATACCTATTTCGCTAACAATATAACAGCTCCAGGTCTTGTCTGTATCGAGCCTTCATCATATCGTAATGGAATCTCTACATAAGCATTTTATACAAGTCGAGCACTACTAGCACTGCATGTATGTGATTGTCGAAAAGTATGGATTTGTGCTGCATTCGAATCAGGGAAAGAGATTCATCGTAAATCGATCTGTCCAGGAATGTAAACTTGGTTATCAGTTATTTAAATCGTTTTTATCTGTAGACCAGCTCCATTTTTGTCCTATTTTTTGTTCTCCGTCAATTTTCCGATCATTTCATTATTAGCTAATTTAAAGAATTCCTTCTCGAAGTCTTTGGTAGAAACCTGTCGCTTTATAGTGTTGACCTCGATGCAAGTCTTCAGCCATGCTTCATGATCGAATTATAGCAACTTGTGAATAATTACGAGTCTCAATTTTTGATCCAGCGCCTGTTTAAATTTGCGGTAATGTACAACATAGAGTTTCTTATTTTCTAATGTTGTTATTAATTTTGTATGTTTGGAGTCCGGGAGATGTTGGTTGACTAGTAGGAACAGGTATTTTAATACTTCATGCAGGGCTGCAGGGTACTCGTCATCGACCTCTAGGATGGATCTGGTGTTACCATCATCGGGCACATCCGTTATGTCAAATTCTGTGCCAACCCATTTGAAGTCACTTATTGGCAACTGCAGAAACATGACACAACTATCATTATTTTTGGAATTCATATACTGCAGGTATGTAGTTGGCTTGCTGGGGTTGTATATCTTCGGTCCGTATGTATTTTTTCCTACCACATGTTGCTTTATACACTGGGCCACTCCACTACAAATTCCATTTTCGATAAAGATAGTATGTCGTAATATGTCAGTAGCTTAAATTTTACTCCCATGGTTTTTAACATTACATCGTACGTATGTGAACTGCAGGGTACTGAGGTAATGAGCACAGTCTAGCTCATACATGGGAATACACAGGTCCCTAAAATTTTCAAAGACATTGGCCAGGAGGAGCACATCTGTCATCAGGAACAAAACCGAGTACTTTCCTGGTTCACACAGTTGAACGTTTCCCATTATATTTTGTGCATGTGTGTAATCTTCGGCAGTGATATCGGTGGCAGTCAGCCGGTTGTGAAATGCTTCTTTTGGGGACAGCTTCGGCTCTTCCATCTAATCTCAGCTGTCTTTGTAATCGCATGGAATGACACCTTTGCCTGTAACAAGTGACATTTTGTTAGGCCCAAAGAAATTCTTCATGTTGTTAAATTTTGTAGGCGGCAGGTACTCGGCCAGGAATGCTATATGCGAATCATGAACCTGAATGTATCAAAAAACTGCACCGAAAATCTGTTTCCCAGCTGATTCTAAAACGTGATCATTTTCTCGCACCTGCATGGAAAAATTAAGATATCTTTTGTATCGTATCCCCGCTACCTGGTGATAAAATTCTCGTCGTAGCTCAGGTTATAGAAGAAAACGACGAGTTCTTCGGTTTTCAGTGTAGCAGAATGCATCTGGTGCATGCAGGCCCGATTTAACCGCCGTGTGACGAGATGAGCGATTCAGGAATTGCACTATTATTGAATTGCAGATATATTCAATACCTGTATGCCTTGTTCTTCAGGTACGCGCACATGTAGGTGTGGCTGCCATCCAGTTTAGAAGTGANCCTTGTTCTTCAGGTACGCGCACATGTAGGTGTGGCTGCCATCCAGTTTAGAAGTGAGAATTGGCATGAGAATAGCCTCGAAGTCAGCATATAGGGCGATCGGTAATTTATTCATGTGATGGTAGTTCTTGAATTTCAGTGCTGGAGGTTTTCCATCCTTCCCCAGCTGTGGCATCTCGATTCTTGCTGGAGCATTTACCTTGCATTATTTAGTGTGTTCTTCTAAACACTGATGACCCGACAGTCCCTATTTTGTCGAAATGTCATGGTCAAATGTAAAGCTCTGCTTGTCAACATGAATTTTCCCCTTGTGGGCTAATACCAGGGGGAGCAAAAGGCATGAAAATTCATAATGTAGGTATAATGTGAGTTTCCATATTCGTCCGTTAGCATCAGCAAGTCAAAATCTTTGGAATTCTCCTCTTTCACAACTCGTACAGGTACGACCTTCTCGTCGTCGGTGAGCGCGTACACATTCACCAATACAGCGGGATTATTTTTCTCTAAGACTTTGATTTGATGCAGCGGTGTTGCCAATTCCATTCTGGAAATATCAAATTTATTTCCAAGCTTGCTATATACCTATGGTATATGCGATGCAGGTTCTTCCCTTCAAAGTATCTAGCAAACAGGTTCCACTTGAACACATGTGACTAATTGTGGCAGTTCGATGTAAGACAAGGCATTTAGAGATTTCAGTTTGTTGATTTGAAACTGTGGGTGTTTAACTTTTGACTACACCCACCCGATCCACCTTGTTTGTACGTTTCTTCCTCTTCGCATTTTATTCCTATGCAGGATTTTATGACCCCTTTAATTTCACCAGCCTTGTACACAGGTACATTCGCAGTCTTGAATTATATTTTGTTTCTCCCTTTGTTTAAAGTATTCGCTTTTGCATAGTCACACTCGAGCCACATATTAAATTTGATTGGGCCCTGCTTGGTTCATCATTTCCTCTGTGAGTTGTCTGGCGATATTTTTTCTTGCTAGCCAAAAATCTACAAATATCTTTTGACAAACTGCTCTTTTTTTGTGTGATATAATGTCTTTAAATTGCGACGAAAATATTTTTCTGCCTCCACGAAACCATTGTCATTAACTGTATCAGACCCTGCAATTATTCTTGGGTGTGGCTGTCACTCACATTATGCCGGAGTATCTGTTCGGATTATTGGTTTAAATGACGATGGAGACTGTACACAATGCATTTTGGCTAACGAAGGACCTGTAAATTTACAGATTTTCACGTCTCTCTGCCTGTTATGGCTCCTAGCAATTGTCATGGCACAATTTCCACACTTACGTACAATTCGATCTTCATTCTTCATGCAACCATACTTTTCGTGTCTTCGAGCATCGTAGTTGAACATAAAGGTTTTATCACAGAAGCGACATTGNTCTTCATGCAACCATACTTTTCGTGTCTTCGAGCATCGTAGTTGAACATAAAGGTTTTATCACAGAAGCGACATTGTGACAAAGAATGGCCATTGTAGATCTAGTTGATGATAGAGAGAAACACACCGACGGCGACGATATAAGCAGCTCAGTTGGAGACGGCGATGGTCTGCCGAAGATAAAGTCGGGTTGCCGATCGCAGGCACACCATTAAATGCACGCTTCATCTTTATCTCTGCAGGACAATAAAAATACATNAAGTCGGGTTGCCGATCGCAGGCACACCATTAAATGCACGCTTCATCTTTATCTCTGCAGGACAATAAAAATACAGAATTATTTGGTAAAATTTTGTGTAGTACCTACACAATAAATTAACTTCTCATACACATACATGTCGTAGGAAGTCAAATAAATGCTTCATTATAAAAAATGATAATATAGGTTATAGTAAGTTTGATTTAAACCTACGAACCCTCCATGTCATATATCAATGAATATATGTATATTGTAATGTTTCGCTGGGTCGAGCAGGTAATTGAAATTTTAACCGATTTTTACNATATATCAATGAATATATGTATATTGTAATGTTTCGCTGGGTCGAGCAGGTAATTGAAATTTTAACCGATTTTTACTTTGGTACAAAAATATTTTCGCATTATTAGGAGCATACCACAGAATATCAAGCAAACTCTTATGGATGAGCCGAATGCAGTATAACATACCAGAACGATCGCCAAGAAGGTAAGGGGAGAGAAAACTACTTTTCACCTGTGACATCAGAAAAAGAACTGAAAAAATACACGATTCTGCCTGCCTTACACACCCATAGAGCCCAATTTTCACGTGACCAACAGCCAATCACGAGCAAGCAGCTTGGCATAAAATGACTTACCGACATAGCTAAGAAATTTAGGAGAGAGAAAACGATATGTCACCTGTCGCATCAGACAAAGAAATAAAAAGTTGGGTGACTTTGCCCGCCTTATATACCTGCTGAGCCCGATATGACACGTGACTAATAGCCAATCGCAATCGAGCTGTGCAGTGTAAAATAACTTCCTGGCCTGATCGCTAAAGTGACAGGAAAGGGAAGACGATCTCGCATCAGATGAATAAATGTGAAGCTGGGCGACTCTGATCGCCTTCCATACACATAGAACCTGAGATGTCACAAACGAGCAATGTGGAATCATTAGTTGATATTTGATATTTTCTTCCATCGGCGCACTCAAGCTGTAAATGATGAAAACTGTAGCAGTTGGGCAAACATTATAAATTAAAGTGGTGAGAGTGCATGCATGTATGTTCTCATGGTCGTGTTATGCTCGATAGATGTCACATTGCCGGGGAGCTGATCTTCATTGACCTGCTGGATATTTGCTCCCGAATGCTGTTTGTGCCCAAATGTCCAAATATAGAGAGAGAAAGTAAGAAAGAAAGAGAGTGGGAAACTAATAGTTTAATAATAATTTTTGAAAAATGATCAGTTTCAATACCTTTTTTACACTTGATTATACTATAGCATCATTAAAATAAATTATATTATTTTTAATTCATAAAAAATGGTAAACTATAAAATATAAACCTGTATGTGAAAAAATATATTACCATGCTTCTTACGTATTCCTATACAAGCATATGGAATGCTAGCATGGAAATACGCTGAAAGAGAAATAAACTTTGGCATTTGTGCACATACTCAGTGTTCATTTACGCTGTAGTGCCAATCCCAAATAATTTGCATATGATGCTTTTTCTCCCCTCTGGATTGAAAAAAAGTATGCAGTGTTATTGTTATCGGCAATAGTTGCTAGTGTGTATGGTGTAATTGTATGTAAATTATTTTTCGTGTACTAATAAATACAAATTTGAAACTTTTGAATAAAAAATTTTGATTGAGACTATAATGTATTTTTTTTTTTTGTTTGTGCTCTCCTTTCTGGTATAAATGTTGAGCATCTAAGATATTGACAGGAGGGAAATCGGAAACCATAATATGGTGGGGCCATGGTGACTGAGCGGTNAATGTTGAGCATCTAAGATATTGACAGGAGGGAAATCGGAAACCATAATATGGTGGGGCCATGGTGACTGAGCGGTTAGCATGCTCGCCTCCCACCAAGGCGAACCGCGATCAATCACCAGCCGGGTCATTCCCGGATTTTTTCATGTGTGAATCGTGGCGGACGATGCCGCTGGTTGGGGGATTTTATTGGGAATCTCCTGTTTCTCCAGCCCTTTCATTCCGGCNGAATCGTGGCGGACGATGCCGCTGGTTGGGGGATTTTATTGGGAATCTCCTGTTTCTCCAGCCCTTTCATTCCGGCGCTGCTTCATACTCGCCTCGTTTCACCCTCATCGGCTCTCAATACCTCGTTGTTAACAGCCGCCCAAATCTTTTCACTTACTCATACTATGCTTACAGCACGACTCGAGGCAGGGAGGTGGTCGGTTGTAAGTTATTCAGATAATCATTACTTATAAAAACTATACGTGTTATCGTCTTTAATTTAAAAATTCAACTCGATGAATTAAAATTTCGAAAGAAAAATATATAGAATTGATGGTAAACTACTGTGACTGNAATTTAAAAATTCAACTCGATGAATTAAAATTTCGAAAGAAAAATATATAGAATTGATGGTAAACTACTGTGACTGGAGAACCTGAAATAAAGAGAGAGAGGGAAAGGCAGAGAGGAAGAAAGAGAGTTAAAGAGAACCAACGGAAAGAGGGACCGAAAGAGAGATTGGAAAAGAGCGAGAGGGAAAGGGAAACAGAGGGAAAGAGAGACATGGAAAGAGAGAGCGAGAAGGAAAGAGATAAAGAGGGAGAGAGAGAAAGAGACAGAGAGGAAAACATAGTTNAGACATGGAAAGAGAGAGCGAGAAGGAAAGAGATAAAGAGGGAGAGAGAGAAAGAGACAGAGAGGAAAACATAGTTCGGCATGTTTTCGCAAAAGTCGATGCACATACAAATTTTAAAAATTGCTTAATATTTAATTTGTTAAAAACATCAACCTGCTAGTAAAATTAAATATTTTTATATTGATTTTATAAATCCGATTATTATAGTTAGCAAAAATCTACACCGTACACATATTATGTATTGTCACCTTTCCAGAAAAAAAAAGAATTTTTAAAATAGTTTAATAAATATATATTATGACGATTTGACATACCCTATCTCTATATAAGTAATATGGCTACTATAAACAGACATATATGTTTGAAGTGTTAGAGGGCGTAACCGCTGAGCACCTTCGGGTAGCCCAGCAATCCCAAGTGAAGCCGAAGACATCCCTTCCCTTCACTCTTCCCGCGCCATCCTCTCAAGCAGCACAAACCACACACTCCCATTAAAAATACTTTGTTGCTGTACCCCCAAATACAAACTACTGATGGTGTACCAATACAAGATTCATCTAAATTTGTTGTGGTGTCGGAAATGCATTTTGTTTTTTAGCAGACAGAAGAACAGCGCAATCATGTATTTTTGAACTTTTCAGTTTGCGCACCAGCCGATGAAACTTCGCTTCGGTAGTGTGTTATGCCATCACCTCTACTGTAGAGAAATTCTGTAACTCGTTATTCTCAAAATGAATAAATTTTGTNACATTTTCTTACCACCCTGGTAACGAAATTCGTAGGATTTATCGATTGCCGCATACCGAAGATGCGATTCTGTAACGCCAATGGAAAACGACAAACCGAAAAATTTCGTTACATTTTCTGATACCGATCGTTTCAGCTGCATGACGTTTAACTGATGTGAACAAGAGAGCACTGAAAATATATATAGCTAAAAATAGAGTCATAAGGGAAATGTTATATTAACGACCAAATATTTTTGGACTTATTTAAGATTATAAACAAGAAATGCACGAGTAGAACGTCTTAAATACTGCACAATGTTCTCCTGTTCCCCTGGAAATTTTCTCAGTCAACATGGTGAATCCTAATGTAACTCACAGGAATACTTCGCAAGTAAGTAAGAAAGGAATGCGTATATAAAAATGAATAAAACCCCTAATATAAATGCATTAAACATTGTTGTCGATATTATCAAAACACAATTGTCTTTTGTATGAAGCTGTTGTGAGTGTACGTGGTGGCACGATTCGTATTTAGAACTTCCGTGTTCAAATCCCTACCGCTCCAATTTTTTTCAAGTTTTATAAAATAATATTGTGATATATATTTCAACTTTAGTCATAGGAAAATATTGTATTTCGCTAATTTCCGAACTAAGTATTAAAATAACGTGATAAAATTCGGCACAAAGTGTTGGAACAATACGGGTTTTTTCTTTCAACTATTACAGTTATACGAATTATTAGTTAAAAAAACTACTATGAGAAATGCATTAAGCAAAAAAAAAGTTATATAGTAAACATAGAAGAAAATATTTACAAACTTAAATATTATTACATTTTTTAAACCTGGGTGAATCCACGTGCATAAGTTTAGTTAAACGATTGTGATTTTATTCACACTCTTAATATTGTTGTTTTAGAAAATATTAATCAGAATTTTATGTTAAAATATCAATTCTATAAATAACTATAGAAAATGTTTTTGGAGGCAGTTGGGATCAAACCCCCAAGCCAAACTTGCACATTGTCACGCGCATGCAGAGCAAACACAGTATCCACTACTCTACCACAACACCTAGAAATAACTGTTTACTTAATAGTGTAAATTTCATCATTGTTACGTAAGCGCAAGTGTATCACCGCGTAAAGTTATTCCATATTTGGGAAATAAATTAATATCCTTTACACTTAAAACGGTTTAAGAGCTTATCTAAGTCACAAATTAAACAGGTTTGTGCTTTTAAATTTAGTTCTACTGTTTTCAGATTACGAGGTTAAATCAGTTCACAAATACCTGCT
Organism: Clitarchus hookeri; assembly: GCA_002778355.1. NCBI lineage: Eukaryota > Metazoa > Arthropoda > Insecta > Phasmatodea > Phasmatidae > Clitarchus > Clitarchus hookeri. The sequence continues at coordinate 52,218 of NQII01004373.1, forward strand.
ATTTTACAAATTTACGCATAGTACACACAACAGTTATCGTCGACTGCGTTTGTTTTCAATGAAGCTTATTTCACTGGTTTGAACTGATTTTCAGCAATACGACTCGAATCAGAAGGTTACCAAGGGCTCTCGCAACACTCCTTAAGAAAACGTGTTTTCTGCGTTCTCCACAGCTAGTTAACAACAATTTTCGTTATTCTACCTATATTTTTTAGCAATACAGACGTTACAGAATCACTCTTCAGGGACATAAACGATTTTTCTCGTTAACAGATTTTACCGGTCGTTATCTCACAGCAAACGAGTTACAGAATACAGCTGCAGGCTGGCTAACACATCCGCTCTGCTAGCGAAACTGCGCGCAGTTTTACCGTCTTAATTCCTGAGTATTGACGTATATCAGTGATAGACAATTTCAGCAATAGAGTGTCAGATGTGGCTTATAAAACTTATTAAACTTAGTCTAGTACTAGACAAAATATGTATTAACAAAGTAAAACTTTCCACAATTTTTTTTTATCTTTATTGTTTATTAACAATATACAATGTTTTACTATAAAATGAAACGTTAAAAAGTAACGAATTATTTAATGTGTACTGCTAAATGATACTTACTAATAAAAATAAAAACCTTGAATTTCTAATAGGAGGAACATGAAATAAATATGTTATACATACATATCAGGTAGATTTATTTAGCTGGTACTGCGACAGTATTTTATTGGCAGTAAATATGTGAGGATAATTCAAAACATTGAAATGCTCTATTAATAGTTCTAGCTAACTCTCACAGCAGTAATAATTTATCTCTGTTCGCCAGATATTTTACGCAGGGCGTATGTGGCTCGCGGGCCGCTGATTGCATGTCACTGGCGTATATGATCAGCACATTCTAATGAAGTATTTTTCCTCTAAATAACTGAATAATATATGGAAGTGCACAACCAAAACGCATGCATGTTGCCATCGTAAATCAGAGAAAATATAATAATTCTCGGAACTACAGCACCCAAACTTAAATTTTCACAACCTCTATAAGAAGATTTAATTCTTTACATCCCCACTTAACTATCCATCCATTATCGACCTAAATAATAACTGTTGATTAGTATTTTAAATTTAACTAAGCCTACAGTTATTTTATGTGTAATTGTTCCCACATTTTTATGTACTTTTATGTAGGCAGTGGCATCAGTACAAATAAGCACTTCCCAACCAGACTTTGGAATGCAACAAGTGTTTGTATTTTTTTAGGCCATTGTGTTACATAATACATTTTCGTAGCAAACAGAAAATGCAACATGGCAATGTTTATAAGGGTGGCAATAGTTTTATCAGAGAAAATGAAACTTGAGAGAATNATATATCAATGAATATATGTATATTGTAATGTTTCGCTGGGTCGAGCAGGTAATTGAAATTTTAACCGATTTTTATTTTGGTACAAAAATTTTTTCGCATTATTAGGAGCATACCACAGAATATCCAGCAAACTCTTATGGATGAGCCGAATGCAGTATAACATACCAGAACGATCGCCAAGAAGGTAAGGGGAGAGAAAACTACTTTTCACCTGTGACATCAGAAAAAGAACTGAAAAATACACGATTCTGCCTGCCTTACACACCCATAGAGCCCAATTTTCACGTGACCAACAGCCAATCACGAGCAAGCAGCTTGGCATAAAATGACTTACCGACATAGCTAAGAAATTTAGGAGAGAGAAAACGATATGTCACCTGTCGCATCAGACAAAGAAATAAAAAGTTGGGTGACTTTGCCCGCCTTATATACCTGCTGAGCCCGATATGACACGTGACTAATAGCCAATCGCAATCGAGCTGTGCAGTGTAAAATAACTTCCTGGCCTGATCGCTAAAGTGACAGGAAAGGGAAGACGATCTTGCATCAGATGAATAAATGTGAAGCTGGGCGACTCTGATCGCCTTCCATACACATAGAACCTGAGATGTCACAAACGAGCAATGTGGAATCATCAGTAGATATTTTCTTCCATCGGCGCACTCAAGCTGTAAATGATGAAAACTGTAGCAGTTGGGCAAACATTATAAATTAAAGTGGTGAGAGTGCATGCATGTATGTTCTCATGGTCGTGTTATGCTCGATAGATGTCACATTGCCGGGGAGCTGATCTTCATTGACCTGCTGGATATTTGCTCCCAAATGCTGTTTGTGCCCAAATATCCAAATATAGAAAGAGAAAGTAAGAAAGAAAGAGAGTGGGAAACTAATAGTTTAATAATAATTTTTGAAAAATGATCAGTTTCAATACCTTTTTTACACTTGGTTATACTATAGCGTCATTAAAATAAATTATATTATTTTTAATTCATAAAACATGGTTAACTATAAAATATAAACCTGTATGTGAAAAAATATATTACCATGCTTCTTACGTATTCCTATACAAGCATATGGAATGCTAGCATGGAAATACGCTGAAAGAGAAATAAACTTTGGCATTTGTGCACATACTCAGTGTTCATTTACGCTGTAGTGCCAATCCCAAATAATTTGCATATGATGCTTTTTCTCCCCTCTGGATTGAAAAAAAGTATGCAGTGTTATTGTTATCGGCAATAGTTGCTAGTGTCTATGGTGTAATTGCATGTAAATTATTTTTCGTGTACTAATAAATACAAATTTAAAACTTTTGAATAAAAAATTTTGATTGAGACTATAATGTATTTTTTTTTGTTTGTGCTCTCCTTTCTGGTATTAATGTTGAGCATCTAAGATATTGACAGGAGGGAAATCGGAAACCATAATATGGTGGGGCCATGGTGACTGAGCGGTTAGCATGCTCGCCTCCCACCAAGGCGAACCGCGATCAATCACCAGCCGGGTCATTCCCGGATTTTTTCATGTGTGAATCGTGGCGGACGATGCCGCTGGTTGGGGGATTTTATTGGGAATCTCCTGTTTCTCCAGCCCTTTCATTCCGGTGCTGCTTCATACTTGCCTCGTTTCACCCTCATCGGCTCTCAATACCTCGTTGTTAACAGCCGCCCAAATCTTTTCACTTACTCATACTATGCTTACAGCACGACTCGAGGCAGGGAGGTGGTCGGTTGTAAGTTATTCAGATAATCATTACTTATAAGAACTATACGTGTTATCGTCTTGAATTTAAAAATTCAACTCGATGAATTAAAATTTCGAAAGAAAAATATATAGAATTGATGGTAAACTACTGTGACTGGAGAACCTGAAATAAAGAGAGAGAGGGAAAGGCAGAGAGGAAGAAAGAGAGTTAAAGAGAGCCAACGGAAAGAGGGACCGAAAGAGAGATTGGAAAAGAGTGAGAGGGAAAGGGAAACAGAGGGAAAGAGAGACATGGAAAGAGAGAGCGAGAAGGAAAGAGATAAAGAGGGAGAGAGAGAAAGAGACAGAGAGGAAAACATAGTCCGGCATGTTTTCGCAAAAGTCGATGCACATACAAATTTTAAAAATTGCTTAATATTTAATTTGTTAAAAACATCAACCTGCTAGTAAAATTAAATATTTTTGTATTGATTTTATAAATCCGATTATTATAGTTAGCAAAAATCTACACCGTACACATATTATGTATTGTCGCCTTTCCAGAAAAAAAAGTATTTTTTAAATAGTTTAATAAATATATATTATGACGATTTGACATTCCCTATCTCTATATAAGTAATATGGCTACTATAAACAGACATATATGTTTGAAGTGTTAGAGGGCGTAACCGCTGAGCACCTTCGGGTAGCCCAGCAATCCCAAGTGAAGCCGAAGACATCCCTTCCCTTCACTCTTCCCGCTCCTTCCACTCAAGCAGCACAAACCACACACTCCCATTAAAAATACTTTGTTGCTGTACCCCCAAATACAAACTACTGATGGTGTACCAATACAAGATTCATCTAAATTTGTTGTGGTGTCGGAAATGCATTTTGTTTTTTAGCAGACAGAGGAACAGCGCAATCATGTATTTTTGAACTTTTCAGTTTGCGCACCAGCCGATGAAACTTCGCTTCGGTAGTGTGTTATGCCATCACCTCTACTGTAGAGAAATTCTGTAACTCGTTATTCTCCAAATGAATACATTTTCTTACCACCCTGGTAACGAAATTCGTAGGATTTATCGATTGCCGCATACCGAAGATGCGATTCTGTAACGCCAATGGNTTACCACCCTGGTAACGAAATTCGTAGGATTTATCGATTGCCGCATACCGAAGATGCGATTCTGTAACGCCAATGGAAAACGACAAACCGAAAAATTTCGTTACATTTTCTGATACCGATCGTTTCAGCTGCATGACGTTTAACTGATGTGAACAAGAGAGCACTGAAAATATATATAGCTAAAAATAGAGTCATAAGGGAAATGTTATATTAACGACCAAATATTTTTGGACTTATTTAAGATTATAAACAAGAAATGCACGAGTAGAACGTCTTAAATACTGCACAATGTTCTCCTGTTCCCCTGGAAATTTTTTCAGTCAACATGGTGAATCCTAATGTAACTCACAGGAATACTTCGCAAGTAAGTAAGAAAGGAATGCGTATATAAAAATNGTCAACATGGTGAATCCTAATGTAACTCACAGGAATACTTCGCAAGTAAGTAAGAAAGGAATGCGTATATAAAAAGGAATAAAACCCCTAATATAAATGCATTAAACATTTAAGATGTGTCGATATTATCAAAACACAATTGTCTTTTGTATGAAGCTGTTGTGAGTGTACTTGGTTGAAGCGTGGTGGCACGATTCGTATTTAGAACTTCCGTGTTCAAATCCCTACCGCTCCAATTTTTTTCAAGTTTTATAAAATAATATTGTGATATATATTTCAACCTAAATCATAGGAAAATATTGTATTTGACTAATTTCCGAACTAAGTATTAAAATAACGTGATAAAATTCGGCACAAAGTGACAGCTATTGTTGGAACAATACGGGTTTTTTCTTTCAACTATTACAGTTATACGAAATATTAGTTAAAAAAAACTACTATGAGAAATGCATTAAGCAAAAAAAAAAGTTATATAGTAAACATAGAAGAAAATATTTACAAACTTAAATATTATAAAATTTTTTTAACCTGGCTGAATCCACGTGCATAAGTTTAGTTAAACGATTGTGATTTTATTCACACTCTTAATATTGTTGTTTTAGAAAATATTAATCAGAATTTCATGTTAAAATATCAATTCTATAAATAACTATAGAAAATGTTTTTGGAGGCAGTTGGGATCAAACCCCCAAGCCAAACTTGCACATTGTCACGCGCATGCAGAGCAAACACAGTATCCACTACTCTACCACAACACCAAGAAATAACTGTTTACTTAATAGTGTAAATTTCATCATTGTTACGTAAGCGCAAGTGTATCACCGCGTAAAGTTATTCCGTATTTGGGAAATAAATTAATATCCTTTACACTTAAAACGGTTTAAGAGCTTATCTAAGTCACAAATTAAACAGGTTTGTGCTTTTAAATTTAGTTCTACTGATTTCAGATAACGTGGTTAAATCAGTTCACAAATACCTGCTATTTTACTAATTTACGCATAGTACACACAACAGTTATCGTCGACTGCGTTTGTTTTCAAAGAAGCTTATTTCACTGGTTTGAACNAATTTACGCATAGTACACACAACAGTTATCGTCGACTGCGTTTGTTTTCAAAGAAGCTTATTTCACTGGTTTGAACTGATTTTCAGCAATACGACTCGAATCAGAAGGTTACCAAGGGCTCTCGCAACACTCCTTAAGAAAACGTGTTTTCGGCGTTCTCCACAGCTAGTTAACAACAATTTTCGTTATTCTACCTATATTTTTTAGCAATACAGACGTTACAGAATCACTCTTCAGGGACATAAACGATTTTTCTCGTTAACAGATTTTACCGGTCGTTATCTCACAGCAAACGAGTTACAGAATACAGCTGCAGGCTGGCTAACACATCCGCTCTGCTAGCGAAACTGCGCGCAGTTTTACCGTCTTAATTCCTGAGTATTGACGTATATCAGTGATAGACAATTTCAGCAATAGAGTGTCAGATGTGGCTTATAAAACTTATTAAACTTAGTCTAGTACTAGACAAAATATGTATTAACAAAGTAAAACTTTCCACAATTTTTTTTTNATAAAACTTATTAAACTTAGTCTAGTACTAGACAAAATATGTATTAACAAAGTAAAACTTTCCACAATTTTTTTTTTATCTTTATTGTTTATTAACAATATACAATGTTTTACTATAAAATGAAACGTTAAAAAGTAACGAATTNTTTTTTTTTATCTTTATTGTTTATTAACAATATACAATGTTTTACTATAAAATGAAACGTTAAAAAGTAACGAATTATTTAATGTGTACTGCTAAATGATACTTACTAATAAAAATAAAAACCTTGAATTTCTAATAGGAGGAACATGAAATAAATATGTTATACATACATATCAGGTAGATTTATTTAGCTGGTACTGCGACAGTATTTTATTGGCAGTAAATATGTGAGGATAATTCAAAACATTGAAATGCTCTATTAATAGTTCTAGCTAACTCTCACAGCAGTAATATTTTATCTCTGTTCGCCAGATATTTTACGCAGAGCGTATGTGGCTCGCGGGCCGCTGATTGCATGTCACTGGCGTATATGATCAGCACATTCTAATGAAGTATTTTTCCTCTAAATAACTGAATGATATATGGAAGTACACAACCAAAACGCATTCATGTTGCCATCGGAAATCAGAGAAAATATAATAATTCTCGGAACTACAGCACCCAAACTTAAATTTTCACAACCTCTATAAGAAGATTTAATTAATGACATCCCCACTTAACTATCCATCCATTATCGACCTAAATAATAACTGTTGATTAGTATTTTAAATTTAACTAAGCCTATAGTTATTTTATGTGTAATTGTTCCCACATTTTTATGTACTTTTATGTAGGCAGTGGCATCAGTACAAATAAGCACTTCCCAACCAGACTTGGGAATGCAACAAGTATTTGTATTTTTTTTAGGCCATTGTGTTACATAATACATTTTCGTAACAAACAGAAAATGCAACATGGCAATGTTTATAAGGGTGGCAATAGTTTTATCAGAGAAAATGAAACTTGAGAGAATNCAAACAGAAAATGCAACATGGCAATGTTTATAAGGGTGGCAATAGTTTTATCAGAGAAAATGAAACTTGAGAGAATTGAACCGATGGTCTGGAATTATATTTTCAATTCTGGCTGTGCCATTGTAGATACCGACATACTGCATATATCGACGTGGAGAAGCCAGAATGCGCGGAAGATTCACATCTATGTTCACATAGTTAATGGGAAGATGATCAACTTCATGTAGAAATAAGAACGACTTTAACGAGGTTTGTGTGGTGCGTGCATTTGTGAATTAAGTTATAATTTTGAGTATTTACAAAAATTAAAAATTTAGCAGATCCTTTAATTTTCCAAATTGNCATTTGTGAATTAAGTTATAATTTTGAGTATTTACAAAAATTAAAAATTTAGCAGATCCTTTAATTTTCCAAATTATATTTCACCAACATTAAAACCATACAATCTTACCGTTTATTAAAGGCCTGACACAAAGTCGTAAAATTTTGTTACTATTGAATATGAGTGGCTTATGGGGATAAGAACCCTTTTAAAGTAATTTAAAAATTTTCTAATAAAAGTACTATCAAATAATATTTATGTTTACAAAAACATAATACACAAAAATATTATATTTTAAGAACGAAATTTACAACAAAATATTGCCACATTCGCACACCCCTAGCAATAAATGTAACAAATAAAACAGTTTCAGTTTACAGTAGTTTATACACGAGGCATTTTCATTTCGTTAGCAATGAATTTAACCAATACAAAAAAACAATTTATTCATAATACTACAAATTCTTTATGATACTTATTTATGTTGTCGTAAATATCACCAGATTTTACGATAATAAACCAAATCCTGTTACTTAACACTGAAAATTGTATCATCACAACAGATTATACTCTGTTCTTATGAGAAAGTGTTGGCATAGTGCCAATAATTATGTCATACAAAAGATAAAAACAAAATGTATAGCATATGATAGGTAATATATACCTTAAGGCAAAAATACGGCCCATTGCGGTGACACCATCCCAAACCACATAAATAAAATAGCGAGATATTTTTATTTTTAATGTGAAGAAATTTAAAATTAATCCACTTATATTATACTTCAAGAACTTGCAGAGAGACAATAAAAATACAATTGAAATACATGCTAATGTTTTACTTTGTAATTCGCCTTTAGCTATTAAACAGTAGCACCAAGCAAAAAAAATATATATAGCCTACATTTCGACAAATGATTATCAACTAATATGACCATGAGAAATAAAAACCAAAATATATGGAGAAAATCTTATACACATATATGAATTATATATGTACACACATGCTTATACACACATATGAAAAAAAATTTTATGTGAATAACTTAGTTGTGAAATATCAACCAAGACTTGTGGTTTAATAAAACATTTTTTTCTGTCACTTTGTTTTCCTCTGTTGTTTATGCTTTTTTTATTTTTTCAAGTACTTGTGAACCCACAAATGCAGCATTGGTTATAACTACATGAGTATTTGACAATAATTACATAGGATNTTTTCAAGTACTTGTGAACCCACAAATGCAGCATTGGTTATAACTACATGAGTATTTGACAATAATTACATAGGATTTTTAAGAGCTATCGCAGAATGCATTGTTTTACTTCATATTTTTTATTAAAACTTCATGTTTTTAGTTTTTCTTTAATCATTTCTTTGTATTAGCTTTTTCATGTTTTTCTATGCAATCATCCTCTGAGCATATAATATACAGAGTATTTCCAAAAGATTCATCCGNGCATTCATCTACACGATTGTCAAACTGGTGCCAAACATTACCGAGCATGTCTGATATTACTGCAGTCACCGCTGTTGTTATACGGTTTCGAAGTTCATCCGTAATTGTAGGAAGGGACGGCACATAAACTGAATCCAACACAAACCCCCAAAATAAAAAGTCAGACAGTGAGATCGAGAGACCTTGGTGGCCAGTGATGTAATGCCAAAACAGCAGGTCCCTGGCGGCTGATCTATCGGTTCGGAAGCACGTTGTTCAGGAATGTTCGAACTTGCAAGTGCCAGTGCGGTGGTGCTCGGTCNGGCTGATCTATCGGTTCGGAAGCACGTTGTTCAGGAATGTTCGAACTTGCAAGTGCCAGTGCGGTGGTGCTCGGTCCTTCTGGAAAACTAAATAAGCGTGATCTGCCTGTAACTGCGGGAAAAGCCAGTTCTGCAACATTTGCAGGTATGAGATTCTCGTGACTGTGTGGTCAGAAAAAATAACGAACCATAAACCTTTTCTCGGGAAACGGTGCAGAACATATACACGTTACAGGAGTCTCTCTTATAATCGACTACAGAATGCGGCTGCTGTGATCCTCATATCTGTACATTCTTGCAGTTCACTGTATCTTTGAGAGGAAACCTGGCCTCGTCACTGAACACTAAGCGAAAAAGAAAAGGCCCATCTTCAATTTCCTTTTTATAAGAATGAATGCACAAAATGCCACACATCGTTGTCACTTTGACGTAGGTCTTGTACAATTTCAATCCTGTAAAATTTGAATAACAAACGCCATCGCAAAACACGCCAGACTGTCGTATTGGGAATGGCTAGCTCTCGCCTGGCACAATGAGTAGACATTTGTGAACTTCTAACAAAACTCCTCCAGATGCGCGCAACTTCTTCGTCAGAAATATGGGGGAGACCTGTTGTTTCCCCTTACACAAACAATATCTTTGTCGAAACTGTTCGTGTCAACATCGAATGTTATGCGCAGAGGGGGGTGCAGCGCCGTACTCTCGCTGCACAGTTGTCGCAGACTTACCATTGTTGAAATGGAGAATGCAAAAGGCCCTCTGTTGTGGGGTTGTCATCCTGCGGCATACTGAAGGGAGCTTTCATGCTGGCTACTCACTGTCTACGCACCAGAGAGACACCTAGCGGCAACCAAGTGAAACATTTTAATCCTGTCTTAGCAGTGAACGGACATGCTCGCTGACATGTGAGACCCCGGCATGGCTCAAATGAGCACCAAGTCGGCACCCACGATGTTGATATGATGGTGTGATTTTGCGCAGCTTATCTTCTCTGTCTCTTTCTCTCTCATTTTGGGACGTCAGATTGGTGATGGCTGCCTGGAATGGCCCATAAGATTGTATACAAATACTACGTTTTGTTTCGTTTGAACAGTGATTAATAAATATATATAAATTTTAGGCTGATGTATATTTCGCTAAAGTAAATCTGAAGAGACTCTTAATTTTTTAATATTACTCTCAAATGCTCATTTAAATAGAAAATGCTTTGATATGTGGTGAAATGTATACGGCAGGTTGTATAAAAACATTAGATTTGGATTTGGTAAGAACATTACGGACTTCAGAATTTATTTTTTCATTCGAAGCTTTCATTTATTTCTAAACATGGACTTTTGTTTAGTGTTCATCAAATTCGTGAAAGGAAACTCGAAATTTTAATATGCAATCAAAAGATTTTACTGCAACTATGTATCAGAAGTCATTGTTATTAGGCACGTGGATATTGTTTATTCCCATACTAAATTCACGAGTTATATCGCCAGGTTTTATTTGGGGTATTCTAGCCTTCAAATTGCGCGACTTTAGACACGAATGTAATACATAGGGACTATTTATTTGGGCAACTACGCCAAATTAAAGTGCAACTAATCGATATGCTACCAAAGGAGCTTTATTTACTCGGTGCCAAAGATTACGGGTTAAAAAATTACAAGCGTTTATACAACCACGAATATGTATAACACTGATCACAAGAGAAATAATTTTCTAGAGAAACGGAATTGAGACTTCTAACATTTTTGTTTCATCTACTTATGGGGGTAAAACTGTATGTAGACTTTTTGAAATAAAATTCCTTCCCTAATTTTTGAGGTCTACAGCAGCGTGCAAACAACCATATAATGGCGTTTGATTAAAATATTTACACTATCCAGGTTATGTACTTCTTGAAAACCTATAACTGTTGGAAAAGCCATTTTCGAAAATATTATTAGTTCTGGAAAAATGTTGTGTATTATGTAATGTATTCTACAGTCTTGTGCTTGATAGATATTTCTAACATAAAATATGCTGGGCTGGTCAATGGCCTCTTGAGAGGCTTTCAAAACATGTCATATATGTTACAAAATAATATTTCACATACAAGGCATGCTTAAGAATAAATATTTGACACAGTTGAGATTATGATTATAAAAGTCATCAAGCCCAGCACTTAATTTGACTCGTAACAATTCCAACAGTTAAAAGTTACCTAGGTAACAGAAAGCAATATGTTTCAGTGAATTGTACTGATATTGTAGAATTGGAAGTAACATATGGAGTACCCCAAGATTTCGTATTGGGCCCATTTTTATTCTTAATCTACATAAATGACCTTGAAGCATTGCAACTATAGGACACCTACTGTCCCTATCTTTAGACGATGCAAATCCTTTTTATAGAACAAATATTACAGCCCAGCTATTGTATTATATACAAAGAGATCTGAATAAGTTATATAATAACTTTTAAACAATAAAGTAAAAATAAACACTGATAAAACAAATTATTAAATTATTAAAGATTATCAAGTACTGCAATCAAAATATTTATTTTAAATTTTAACAACGTTTAGATTTCTCGAGTGAATGTTGCCAAGTACTTAGTCCTAAAAATATACCATAATCTAATCTAGGTTGAACATCTGGCATTCATAAAATAAAAAATTGTGCTTGTTATTGGCATATTCAACCGTTTGAAATCGGTGCAAATAACCATAATATAAATTTTTATTACGTTTTAATATACCCCCATTTTCAATATATAAATTTAATATGGGCGCAAAGAACAAAAATTGTTACAAAAGAACTTTTATTACAAAAAGTGGGCACTAAAAATTCTATATGGCCTTCCTTTTTTGACACCGACACGTAGACTATCAAATAAGTAATATCAAACCACTAAAAATGCAAGTTCAGCTATCAAGTTTGATATCTATTTTTAATATAACTAATAACAACGTTCATTTAAACCTGTCATTTACGGCCAACAAAGAAGTGCATGAGCACAGCACAAGAAAATAAAACTACTTTCACAGGGAGTCAGTAAAAACAGATAAATATGGGTGTACCAGTGTAAGAGTTAGTCTAAGCAGACTTTATAATAATTTACATAACAAAATCAAAGTAATCAAACAGAATAAGATTTGCAAAAATGGTTAGTGAATATTTACGATTTATGTATAATGAATATGTTTAAATGTGAAGACTAAACTGTAATGTAAAACTAACTTAGGGAAATCTAAAAAGTTCTCTGACAAACCGAAATAAATTTGTATGTTCAATAATTGTTTGCTAAGAGATGTCTTACTTAAAGCATTACGGTATGTGTATATGTAAAATAACTATTAACTGATATTTGCATTTATAGTCCCTCAATAGAGCTCTGCTCTCTGAGATATTTAAGTAATAAATTTAAAAAAAAGTTGATACCAGAACTCTACATAGCACCATCATTCTTCCTGTGCATAGAATCCGGCGTAACAACCAACACTGTAGTTATAAGCCTACAATAAAGCAAGTAATCACCAATGGTAAGCTGTACAATTTTTCAGTATGTAAATGACAGTGTGTGTTGTGACAAAGGCCTGTATCATTCACAGTATTTTCTGAATCAGAACAGTATTCTTGTAACAACTAAATTTGGTGTTTCTATGTTTACAATGGAAATGTGAGAAGTTATACAAAAAACTTGATTCTTCTCTGCAATTACACCAAAATAATTACACACTAAAAAAAATATGTTATGCACAATTACTGGAGAATATTAGCCATTCAAGCATTTGGATGTACAGTGTAGCAATCTTACAACTTTTCCTAAATAAACCTAGGAATTTTATTGAATCAGAAGTGTTCAGCCTTCACCTAACCTGGGTTAATCACAGGGTACAAACATAAATATGTAATAGAAGGGTGTGTCTCAGAAGAATAATTTAAAACACAAAAATAATTTTAAAAGATTCTTGGAATGTATATTTTGTTGTGATTGTACCATATGACAATGTTTTTAAATATTGAAGAGGGGCTCACTGCTATACTATTTTTGCTTGCCACTCTATATTTGTATTGACTCAGGCTCTGCAAGCCTTTAGAATAATCACAGGAGCAAGGAAGTCTTAAATGGCAGGTTTTTTGTGTCCATACTACGATTTTGTTTTCAGTGCGTTACAAATTGCTAGATGTTAATATTTCAGCCGAGTGCAGCTCATTGCGTACACATACTGAGAGTAAATTGGCATTTTTTATAAAAAGTAACATTTTTATAAAGTAAAAATCTTTGTCTGTGTACCGCTTTAAGTAATTCCTGTAATCTTTAGAATTAGAATACAGCAACTCTTGCAAGCATGGCTCAAATTCGTTGTATTATTCCACTCAAAAAAATTTATAAAATATATACTAAAATGCATATAATTTAACAGTAACTACTATGGTCTTAAATATTAATGGCAAACTAGTTTTGCATGAATAACATGTAAATATTTACAATGTACGTGGCACTGCTTGCATATCGTAGTTTAAAATACACTTCGCTTTGGGATTCGATGCTAGTAACTGTAGGTGTAGTACGGTTATAAATTATGTTTTGACAACTAACAAAATTAAAACCTATAACCTTTACATTTGTAGGTTAAATATAGGTCTATTAAAGTTTGCATGTCATGAGCTGAGTAAATTTCATACCCGTGTGTGTGTTGCATTATTAGGGTGAAGTTACACAATGAAGAAGTTCACATGCACCCATACATCAAATGAAGTGTAAATATCTCAGATGGCAATTACTATACATGCTTGGCATATCATTTTTGTTATTAATAAAATCATTGAGATCTAGGTATGTATTATGTTTTGGTACTTGTGTACAAATGTATGCATTGTTGAATAATTTTACTATCCGAAAGTGTTTGTTATGAGCGAAGGAAAATAGTAATTATGAAAATTTGTATGTTCTCAATTGATCGAAAGCTAACTATAAAATAATTGAATTATTTATTTTTTGGTATTTATGTGATAAATAACGCTATTAAGCAAAATGAGGTTAATGAGCCAGGGAAATGGGGAAATAGTGGTATAAATCTATAGGACGGCTAAATGAAATGCTGGGCATGTATGTAACAGTTTTGTGTTATTTTTTATTGCATACTAACAAAAATGCGTTTAGCAAATGAAAATATGCATGTTGTATCGCTCGCATTGAAAATACAGCATGAATTTATCACTAAGTTACAGATAGATTACCTGTCGGAAAGATTTCATTCTCGTTGGTTAAGTAACTTGTGTTTCCGGCCGAGCCGATAATTTGTCAATAAAATTGCCTAAATTGTTTGTTCGGCAACACATTTATTTATAATTGTGGGGGACAACACAAATATATTAGTAGATGCGGCATTCACCTACGTCCGGAACAACATAAATCCCCGATGAGGTTATAGTTTCCTTCGACATGTATAAATAAATAGGTTTTCTAAAAGAACAAAGTAAACCACAATAGGATGTTATTTTTACGCCAAAATGTTCTGGCAGTGCTTCGTCAAGGTAAGCAATAATAATAATAAATTTAATAAATTTAATTCGCTGGAAATAATACGTTATAAAACGCTGTGTTTTATATGAAACTGTTTATTTGCTTAATGTTCATATTTAACGAATATTAAAGAATTTGTCGTACTATTTGGTTTGCATACCTCAATTAGACAAATCACATAAGATACGATTTGTTATTTTAATAACTTAAAACTGATTTAATTATTTGACTATAACAAAACGCCGTATACTGTTCATTATGTTTACACTCGTATGGGTTCTCGCTGACGTAGTGCGCAAAACGCGACGCATTGAACAGCTGATAAAGCAGGCCTGTATTTTTCTTTCGGCCATTTCGGAACCCAAATGATTAAATTGTCATTGTATGGGGGAGCATATAAAGAAAGCAAAACTGTGTTGTCAGACATGCATTTCACTCTTTACCACATAAATATATGTTCCTTAGTTTAAAAGATATATTTTTTTTGAAATCGGATGAATGTTTTTGAAACTTCCGTTNAAAACTTTGTTGTCAGACATGCATTTCACTCTTCACCACATAAATATATGTTCCTTAGTTTAAAAGATATATTTTTTTTGAAATCGGATGAATGTTTTTGAAACTTCCGTTTAGTCGGGTTCACGAATCGGCTTTTCTTTGATAATACATGGTTCAACTATTTCTGGTAGTCGGCACTCACTGCAGAATTTCGTTAACTTTGGTAGCATTTCCTGGTTACACATCTCTTCATCTTTAGAAATATTTTCTTTACGTATATCCTGATTTTGTTGGCCATGAAAACTAGAAAGGAGACAGCACTCTGTGTTATATTTAAGGTCACTTGTATGTGATAAAAATATGGACGATTTCATCTAAGTCAAAGGTTGTTCTCGTCTGGAGACTGCTACAAATTTGTTCCTTGAATTTGGTTATTCCTATGTGCAGTGTTTTCTGTGGTCACTTTGTAATGCAAGTATCTGATAAATAACACATGCTGCGCAAAAGAAACGGTTTCCTTTAACAATGTCCCAATATAAGGTTCTTGCACAAATTCAACTTATAGCCAGGGCAGAGAATCATTTCCTAACACTGTCTCGTTCTCTTTCACTTCATGGTTGTCATATATATCCTCAAATTCCTGGTATCCAGTTGATTCAAAGTTCTGCATCATGTAAAACGAAATTGAGAAATGAATGTTATTGAAAACATGAGTGTATCCCATAAGATCCTAACAAAATTTTACTATCGACACAAACATATGTAAAATGTGGTTGCAGCAACCCACTCCAGAAATTGTGAGCATTGCTATGTAACATTTATTCCCCTTTAAATGTAGACCAATGCAGAGAAGAGAATATATCTGGGATAAAAAATTATTACTACAACTTCTATGAATCAGTACTAATTACAGCACATATTCCCAAGACAGTTATATGCAGAAAAAATTTACTTTTGTGTATTACAATAAAAACTGTAACTTCCTTTTTGTATATTTCTGGCGCTGAGACAATGCCGGCCGTTTCTTTCAACGTTTAGTGGTTCCCATCGCGTACTTGTAAAAATAAGTTTCTCAAAGGCTTGAAAATCAGACGGTGTCGCTATTCTCGCGTAGAGTGACGTAGTGGCACAAATGGGTAACCGAAAGCATCAATCACATCTCATGATAAGGGCATCAGGGTGCGTCAGCAGCCAGCAACTGCTAGCCCGTGGTCTCTCCCATCCGGTCTGCCAAATCTCTTATATAGGGGTCGCTCCCGTATTTTCTCATGTGGGAATCGTTTCGGACGATGCCGCTGGTCGGCGGGTTTTCTCGGAGATCTCCCGATTACCCCGCTCCTTCATTCCGGTGCTACTCCATACTTACCTCACTTCTTCCTCATCTGCTCTCAAGACATATATATATTAAGTGCCGCCCAAATCCCTTCTCTCACTCATTCACTTCACTCTATTTTATAGTCAATGGTTGTTACGAAAATAACATGGACAAATTGCAAGAAAAGAATTTATTACATCAAAATTCGGAGAAAAATTCGCAAAATAAAATATTTAAAATCCATCGAAATTCATGTAACCTTTCTCACTATTTTCCCGGGATTTGTCAGGGAAAAACGATTTAAAAAAAATTATAATCCGAAACGGTGGATTTTAGCGAAAAAAGGGCACAGACAAAAATTAAAGAACAAAAAAAATTTTATATGATATACTCAAAATGCACCATAATCCACGTAATATTTTTTTACTATTTTCTAGGGATTTGTCACGGGAAATTTACACAGAATTAAAAAATTCGAAAACTGTGCATTTAACAAACAAAAGTGCAGAAAACCAAATAAAATAACAGAATATGTCCCGTTTGATATCTAAGATCCAGCAAAATCCACGTAATATTTTTCACTGTTTTCCCAGGATTTGTACCAGAACATATATAAAAATAAATTGGTAAGTCGAAAACAGTGCGTTTTACGACCAAAATGTGAATTGCCATAAATTAAATAACACAAAATTTCCCATGTGTTATTAAAATCCACAATTATCAACGTAATATTTCTTACTATTTTCCCAGTATTTGTCATGGGAAAACTATAAAAAATGTATTATTCGAAAACGGTGCATTTTATGATCAAAAAGTGCACAAACATAAATTTCAAAATACAAAATTGATGTAATGTATTTAAAATATACAAAAATCCACCCATAGCCATTTTCTTTTCCGCAATTAGGCTCGAAAATAAATTTTACAATTTTATAAAAGTAGCAATAACGCACGATACAACAAAAAATACCGGGAAAAAATTTAACTACACATTATTTTCAATGATATATCAATATTTACTAAAATCCACTTTAAGTATAAATTAGTATTTCCAGGATTTGTCCCGAAGAAGCTTTAAAAAGACTTCATAATTAGAGACTAAACCGACCAAAATTTCGGAACACAAATGGAAATACTCACTACATAGTATAACATTTTCCGAAATATATCCAAACCCATTTAAAATCTCTGTCCCGAAAAAAAAAACTAGCAAACTAATCGAAAACCGCATATATTTTGGAAAAATAAATATAGGGACGTTTAGGCATAAGAGCACAAATCTTCCCATTACATATGCAAATTTTTAAGAAATCCACTTAAATTATTTTATTTATTGCCTCGGGATTTGTGTAAGCAAAAATTGTCAAAACTGATGAATAAAATATGTAATGTTCCACCATTACGTAACAATAAATAATATGGATATGTAGGCACGCCCTACCTTAAAGTTGTTGGCGAAGTCTTCGCAGTCCTCCGGAGGCAGTTCTCTCCTATCTTGACTTGTTAATCCATGACAGTTTCCGCAAGCCGAATATCATGAGATACCCTGTCTTCTAAAACAGCAGTTTGATTCACCTCAACCGTCTTTCTTACAAGAGTGTCTGATTACCTTCAAAAGGCATTCAGGAGCTGGTGGCATGTAAGTAGGTATTGGCAAGAGAAATTGGCCACATTTTGTCCACCCCATTCTTCATTTGAACTCTCTTCCATTCTTGTATTTGGCAAAAAACCATTAAGAAATGAAAATTAACTGAGGTACAAGTTGGGGGTAATTGCTCTAGTTGGATACTTATTTAATTGTTGCTGCTTTCTCACAGAACACTATAAAACGCAAAGAGTTACGTGTGTCACTTCTCGACCCTTTTGTACAAATGTACAAGCAACTGCTACCCCGATTTTACAAGTAACACTTTTGGCACACTTGGATTGTCATCTGAAAATACTTTCGCAAGTCGCCTAAAAGTACTGTCTTTTTTAATAACAGGTAATATTTTTCCATTCGTTGTACCATAGATGTGAGATTTATCATTCCCCAGGGATGCATGAGAGAAGAGAATATTGCTGCACTTGACCTCCAAGCTTCATCTTGAGCTCCTTAATCTTATATATTTTCTTCAGCTTCTGTTCATTTTTCACAAATAACCAGTCATGTAACTGGAGGTCTAAGTAATATAGCAAGAGAACCAGTAGAAATAGAGAACAAGAGAAATAGCGGAGCCTGTGCATGATCGTATTAATGTAGTTGAATATTCTTTTGTACCTTTTAGAACTTCTTTAAAAATGCAAAGATCTGCATCACTTGGTGCTTCTACCACAGGACACCCTTCTCACATAAAAGTGCTGCCAACAGCCTTTAAAACTTCCCCTTGTTATGCTCGTTCCGAAGAAATGCGTCTTTACGGAGTGATATTTGCATATCTCCAGTGGATTCAACTACAGGTTGTCACTACTAGGCCACCTGAGTTATACAGTATGATGGCTAGTAGGGTACTGAGTTACTATACTTTGGTGCAGACTAAGGGCACCTGTGGTTGTTGCGTAAGCTGTAAACAAATACTCGTATTCTCCGTTAGTTAACACACCAGTATTTTATTTGTCTGAAGGTAACATAGGTATTTACACACACTGGCGAGACTGAGCCCCCCTACAAGTCGTAGGCCTGAAGGGCTGGTAGGCAGAATGCTATACGTCGGGGGTAGGTTTCTTGAATGGAGACGTTTCTACTTATCTGTGACTGCGGCTTTTGGTGAGTTGTCTTCGTTGGGAGTTGAGGTCTGGTGAGTGGGGTGGCCCTTTTGCAGGCCCTCGGACAAGCTCTTGTTGGTGTGCTGTACTCAGCTGGCTTCTTCCGTTGGCTTTGACTGACTCCCTACACATCCCGGTGAGGAGCCCTCTGCAGGCCCCCACCTGTCCTCAGCTACGGGCTGCACTGGACTATTCCCTGTGGCGCTCCTCGTTTGGAGCTCATCACTCATCTCCGCCTTTGGTTGAAGTAGCTGCCTCAGCTCAACTTCCCTTCGCTGAAGTCCGGAATTGGTTTCCCCGGGCTTGTGCTTTCTATTTCATCTCGGCTGGCGTTCCTCGTCGGAGACCTCGCTTCTCCTCTCCAGCGTTGATGTCTGCCATTCATCCGGTTCGCGCTTCCGACCTCCCCACCGCTGCACCTACCACTACTATTTCGGGAATGTGATCATTAGTGATCGACACTTCTACTTGGTTTGTCTCGGAAATCTGCACATAAATTCTCTGCTGTTCCTAGGTTCTCTCCCCTGTGGTGTCACAATTGACTTACTGACTGACTGACTGCTTGCCTCGTCGCCATCTGGCGCACGACTACGTCTTCTCGGGGAATGGCGCCTCTCGGTATGGGGCTGCCACTCGTTTGCGGGAATTTATTAATAAGTTCTCTGCACTGTTCCCGTCACACGACTGCCTGCTTCGTGTCTCCTTCGCCTCTCGTCTCGGCTGATCACCTAACTCGTCTCGCGGCTGTCCCGCCGAAGAACTCCCGTCTCGGATGGCGACAGTTAGCTAGGCCGGGATCCAAACCCGGCCTCTACTGACTCCCCCGACTGACGCCTCTCTGCGTGCGATATGTCTGCCTGACTGGTTCTCACTGGCGCTGGTCCGGCAGCTGGGATTCAACTCCCCCTGGTCCAGCATCTCCCGACGGTGTGGATTCAACTAACTCTGAACATCTGACCTCCGCCTTGGCTGCCACGTGAATTTAACTCATGTCCAGCTATATTCAAGTTAACTGTCAGCAGTTTCTAGAGAGAGAAATCGGGAAATCCCCCGATTAACTCGCGCGTTTTTATGCAGGATTTCGTGTCTCGTCAGCTGCTAGTGTCCTCCGACTAGGACAGAGGGAGGGTGCAGTTACTGTGGTGGGGATTCCTAAGGAGCTGAGTCTGCACTAATTCTCGTCGGAGGCATCCCCGTGTCCTTCGTCGAGGGCTTATCTATCACCTATTTCTCGGGACTTACCCTCTTTCATTCGACTTCGGTGGTTCTTCCCCGAGTATCGTTACGCGTCGGGACTTTCCCGAGGGTGTTTCCTCTGGTTGTTCGTTGTCAGCTGCATGCTCTGCCTGGCTGGCTGCCTGCCCTGGATAACTATAGCAGGATGTGGAAACAGCGCAATGTCTATCCTAGTATACACCATGCATCAAGGTGAAGTATTTCTTCTTGTTATTCTCGTGTATGCTGTATCATTTGTACTTTGGGTTTTCCTATATTCATCAAATATAATTTTTGCTAATCCATAATGCTTCAAAATTAAACGTAAATCCATCTGCGCAATTTCGTTGTATGTTGCAGGTATATAGTTGGGCTTAACGTCTCGCTAATAGTGAGGTCATTATAGACGGTACAAGTTTCTCAGGGAAGAGGGATTAGGGAAGGAANTAAACGTAAATCCATCTGCGCAATTTCGTTGTATGTTGCAGGTATAAATGGGCTTAACGTCTCGCTAATAGTGAGGTCATTATAGACGGTACAAGTTTCTCAGGGAAGAGGGATTAGGGAAGGAATGGGAAGGAATTGGATATGGCCTTTGATAAGGACACATCCCAGCATTCGCCTGGAGTGATTTCGGGAAACCATGGAAAACCGAAATCAGAATACCCGGATCGGGAATCGAACCCGGGTATTCCCGAATGCGAGTACAGTGATTTACCACTGCGCCTCCTCGCTCGGTTTGTATGTTGCAGTAATGGGCCAAGGTTACTGATGAAGTAGATATCCCTCATCAACGGCATACTTTATCTCAGTTGTATTCTCATTTTGAGCATATTGACGGGATGTATTGATTGGTAACAAAACCTTTGTTCTGAAATAATTGGTTGAGAGGAAATAAAAAAAAAACATATATTTTATGAAAATGTTACTCAAATTTTAGAACTGTGTATTCCACCTTCATGGAAATTGCTCGAGGTTCCGCTTCTTAAATAAATATACAACCCTTAAGGAATAGTTGTGGCAGACGGCTTGCTTCTATAATAAATTGCAAGGTGATATAACGTAACCCCAGTAATATTAAGAATAGCCGCTCACGAGCACATGTTACACATTGCTGTGGACAGGGGCGAACAAAACGAGCAGTCTCCATGTGGTAACGATACACAAAAGTCGTCACCCAGCCTAGCCTTAAGGAATGAAATACGTAAACATGTAAGTGGTAAAGTTATGCATGAACAATGCAAGATTTTTTATTAATTGGAAATTACTGGACTTAAGTGGGTGGTGGTCAAATTTGTGTATGTTTGGGTTAATTTTTGTGCAGGCGTGTTTGTTTCCTCCTTTGGCTGACTGACTCTAGGATAATTTTGCATATATAATCCTTAGCAGTTTATGTATGCTCTTAAATGTGAATAGTTAAAAATAATATTTAACGAATGAAGCGTACATTTCGAGTTGTATTAGTGCTGGATTTCGAAAAATATGGAGTCCTCGTGTACCCTTGATTGCAGGGAAAGAAGCGAAGTAAGTTACCATGGAGCAATTACTCTTTTGGTCCAAAGTAGTTTTCTATATACCGGGTGAGTCGCCCGCGCCTATTTTTCCGCATCTATGTAATCCGAACACAATATTACCCATCTAACAAAACATCAACAGTAGCAAAATACCACGTGCGCTTTGATTCGTTGTAGTTAGTAAAGTAAGCGGTGACGGATAGTTTTATGTCAGCAATGCGTTGAGAAGCAGTCACTTTTCAAAGAATGCACATCTGTTTATTGTGTAGAAACAGATTATTGCGATGTTTACCTAATACGTTAGTACGTGACGATTGCGTCCTTAGTAACACACATATTCCTCGCTTCGAGCCATTGTGTTTCTTCGTGTGACATAATAATAACAATACAATCACCGCTTACTGTATTGACGAAAATAAATCAACGCACACGTGCTGTTTTGTAGCGATTCTCTATGTGCGCGCCGCTGATTGGTGCAGGCTGACAAAGGCGTCGTCGAATGTTCAGCTAACAGACTAGGCGCCGTAACGAGTATGTACACGGCACGAGACTCGGCTACACAAGAGACAATTATTTTATAGCAGAAGAAATGTTTTGTTAGATGGGTATAATTGTGTTCGTGTTTCATAGATACGGATTAATAGTAGCGGGTGACTCACCCGTTATATATTCCGCAACACATTCAAGCAAGTAATAACAATAGCGTATTAACATAAATGCGCCATTAACTAAAATGGTAGTAAAAATGATTGTAAATAGCAATATTGATAACCAGATAATTGTTTTGGTCTTTCATGATGGAATATTGAATTTTTCAATCATCTAGTCTGTTTTAAAAAACCTTTTTCCATTGTCACAATATGTAGTATCTGTCTTTTTAGTCAGCCTATGAGTCGGGGTTCAATGTGACAACGAATATGTACTAGATACATAAAATAAAACAAGGTGTTACTAGTTCGGTCATGCTTCACAAGATACTTCAAATATATAATGAAAGTATTGAAAATATTTTTAAAGTATGGAATACCTCCACAAGATTTGAATTGGGTACTCTTAATGTGTGGATTATTCGATAAGATATATAAATTTCTCTGCGAAAAATTTGAGCTGTAAACGTTAAACATATAATGTGCCACCGATTTAAAAGTGCTTGTCTGTAAAGTATTTGGTTGCATGACTAAGGAAAATGACTGGTATGGCTTCTGCAATACTTAAAGTAACCCAATTGGCTGGGGGGACTGGAAAATAGACCAATAGGGAGTGACATTGAAGTTACTTGAGTATATTTGCGATCTCTTATGAGTGCTTAAAGTTGATGGGTGGGAAGAAAATATATGTGACGAACAAAACTTATTTTTAAAAATCTCATTTTGAAACTTGAATACTTTACTCGCCTTATTCACAAAAGCTTTTTACATGCTCCACTTTCTGAGTGATACATAATGTAAACAAACTGCCACTTTCATCAGAAGAGCTTTTGTTCGCCGACTTAAATATACGCGTTTCCTCGTGAGATGCTGGGAATAAATGAACTCTCTGTGTTAACTGACTGCCGCTGTTTTTAAATATCTGTGAGTACTATACTGATTATCTTATGTCTCTAGATTATCATGTCAACATCTAGCATATTCTGAGTCAATGTAATGCACACATTTCCAAATCATTTTGATTTATGTCAATATAAGATTTCATTTTTAAAACGAGCTATGTTCGTAAATATTGTTACAATTTTCCGAAGTATTTATGCATAGCCTGTTTTGGTACTAATATAGCTCGTTATCAAACAACAGAGCTAATATTAATTTCCTAATTTATTTAATAATAATAAAAAACTTAAGAGATAACAAATTAACAAAAAATGGCTTTCACATGTTACGAACAACTGAAATTTACATAATCGTTCCTCACCTCACAGAAACTAACCGAATCGAACACTTAAAACCTGTCTTTATAAACAGTTTTATAACAGAACTAATTTTAAAATTATATATTTTTATTTGACAGTGTCAGTATGCACAGTCAAATCTGTATCATTCGTCCTTTCAGCCCCACCTTGTTTATGTTCAGATACACATCTTCTCCTGTCCAGAAGGTTCCGGAGCAACCCGAACGCTGTAATACACAGTTACATACTACTCGTTGGGTACCTCGCCCTACGCAGCACTTGCGCCCTCTTGTCCATCCCAGCCACTTACACCCTCGTCCGCCGCAGTTTCTCGCACCATCGCTCACCAATCCTCTTCTTCGTTTACCGCTCATTGCACTTCTTCAGATGGCTATCACAAAAACTGCCGATATTCTGTCCGTGGCGGTATTTATGGACGGTGCGGGCCCTAGCCTTGAATCTTCTTTGCATGTTGTGTTGCACAGAGGGTGCTTATTACCAGAAAATTCTTGCAAAACCCCTCATTTCGTCGACTCTTCAAGCAGGGAGGAGTGACTGTGATGCCAGTCAGGTAGACTGTCAATAATTCCCCCCAGCAACCTGGCGATGCAGCTGTGAGCAACTCTTACTGGCGGGGAGAGAACGGTAGAGATCAGTCACCCCACACAATGTGCAACCAGGTAACATGGTGCCCACGTCCAGTGAAGGGGAGTCCACACGTAACACTGCCCTATTCTTAAGTATGCTCATCCAAAATTAACTCTCCAAAATCTGGACCTACATAGAGCGCAAGTCGTAATATTTAAATAACTGGAGCCTTGTCGACATTTGCTAGACCATGTCATTTATATGCTTCAGGATCCTGTACAGGCCATTTCAACATATATTTAGCTTCGGGCAATATCCCTTCCCCCATTGAGGCTTGTACCGCCACACCAGCTGTCTTTGGAAAACATATTCAGGTATTCTCTGGTTATTTTCATTTGGTCACTTTTGAATGCAAGGTGCCGCTGGAAAAACTCGTGGATGTCGACTAGCCTTTAAGATAGTTTATTGGCATATTATGGGGTCGCTGCTTCTTCTTCTGTTGGATGTCCGGACAGGAGACCACCTGGGATGCGAAAAACTCTCCCAAACATCATCCTTGAATGTGTTACACTTTTCGACATTTGGACTACCGAACGACATGCCAGTAGAAATATGGGTATCTGGGGGTCCCAATCCTTCTGGTTGTCTTCCACAAAGATCTCCTGGGTATGGTTTAGCCTCTCAACCAACCCATAAAACTGAGGTTGTAATGGTGTGGTATGATATTTCTTCATTCATGACAAACTTTGTTACCTCTTGGAAAAGAGTGGCTTCAGAATTTCTTCCTTGTTCAAAATGAAGCTCGAGTAGCACTCCAAATCTGGAGAAGACATTCTGTATAAGTTCATCAGCTACTGTGTTTGGAACTGGTATAACATCAAGTCACTTTATGAAGTAGTCTTGGGCTACCGGATGGTACTGAATCCCCCTCTCAGTAACTGGTAATGGTACAAGAATGTCCACTGCCATCCTCTCAAACGGAGTACAAATGTTTTATCGCTGAAGGGGACCACGTCCCTTTATCGTCGGACCATTTATTGTGGTACAGGCATCGCACATATGGTGCCACTTCTCAACATCCTCTCGACAACGCAGCTAAAATTCTCTCAGTCTAACTGTGTCGAGGATATTATTTAAACCAAACAGTCAACCTGGTATTCTGCTCTCTGGTAAGACCAATTGTTATTGACTGCATTTCCCATCGTTAGTTTCCCATTTACTGTAAAGCAAACAATTCTTCAAAACAAGAGAATTCCACTGTGCCTAGTATGCATTGTCTGTCAGGTCCAGACTGGGTATCTCCTCTCATCTTGTTCAAAGTGGGATTATTTGACTAATAATTTCTAATGTCCTTATCACCCTATGTATGTTACCCATTGCAAGTTACAGAGTCTTGAGTTATTGTCCTCCTTTCCTTCCACGATACACCTTCATTTACTTCTTGTTGCCCACGATGATGGCAGAATGGTTCACAGAGTCTCCTGGAAAATGCATCTGAGACTCTGTGAAAGCATTCAGATCTGTGATGTATTTTTAGTTCGTATTCTTGGAGGTTCTGTATCCGCCAGGCTATTAGACCTTCGGGTATCTTGAAATTTAGAATTCAGTGTAATAAAGCATGATCAGTTCTTAAGACGAAGTGTTTGCCATAAAAGAATAGGTGTAAGTGTGTAATTGCCTTCACCATGGCCAGATGCCCCCTGCTTGTCACAGTAATTTCTCTCAGTCTTGTGTAGCACCTTATTAAACTATTTCAGTGACCTCGGCTTTCCATCCCGGATATTAGATAACACATCCTCGATGCCTATATCACTAGCATAAGTGTTTAGAATGATCTCACACTCACTACTCGGGAAACCCAGCAGTGCGGGAGATATCAAAATTTTCTTTAGTCTTTTAAAAGCAACTTCGCTGTACTTAACATATATGCGTAGGAATCTTTGCTCTTCGATTTTATCAATTGGATGAGGCCAGTCCCCTATTGTTCTGGTCTTCTCAGGGTCTGTTTCGATCCCATGGGCCGACACATGGTCAAATAAATTAATTTTCTTTTCGAAAAGGTGGAATTTCTTAAGAACTAATTTTACGTGTTTAACTTTGTCTACTTTCTGAAACACAAAACCTAGGCATGTCAAGTGCTCTTCAAATGTTCTTCCGGTGACCATGATGTCGACTATACACCAGGAAAATATATGAGGTGAAGACCTTCTCCATCAGACGTTCAAAGGTGGCAATATCATTGCAATGCCCGAAGATTATAACCTTAAATTGCCAGGTTGCTTTCCCTTGGACACAATAGGCAGTCACTTCTTTGTCTTTTAGGATCACCATGCATTACCAGTACCTGCTTTTCATGTCCAAAGCAGAACATCATTTTGAACCTGCTAGGCTGTTCAGTGTGTTGTCTATCCTTGGTTGTGAGTAATAATCTTTCTTAGTCACTATATTAAGTTGGTGGTAATACACACAAAATCACAAAGTAATATATTTTAACAAGAACACTGGGAGAAAACCATGGGCTGTCTGATAGTTATGTCACATCTAACGCTTTCATTTCTTTCAGAATACATTAAATTGCCTCATGTTAATCTAGCAGTAGTTGTATTAATGTCTGCTTTATGGGCATACCATCCCTTGTGAGTATGTGATGGCATGTAACTTTAGTTCTGTCAAGATAATTCGGACCACAAGAGAAAGAATCCCTATTTTACTGTAGTGATTCTGATACAGCCTTCTCTGGTCGCTAGCTGAGGTTTTCTCTTTTTCTTGTCAGCATTTCCCCATTGCATCTGGTAGAGGATATTCGGTATTTTGTGGCATCGAAACTTATGTGACGTTTAGAAGTACCTGTGAGACCTGCTTACAAACCTCGGTTGTGGCCCCCTTCTCAATGCGAATAGTACTGTCACATAGATGAATTGTCCTGACAAACTGTCTTAGTTTGAAGAGACTAAAATACTTGCTACAATAACACAATTTTATAGAATGCCACCTTTGTGGGATGGTTCGATTAAGCTCAAAATTGTCTCTGGGATCGGCCTGGAATAACAATTTTGCTAAAAGCAATACGAACAGTGTACTACTAACAACACACTAGCGGGCAGCTCATTCGTGAAAATAAAACTCGTCGTGTTAACACTGCCAATTCGGTATTACCTGTCCATAGCACCCAAAAGAGTGTGCCAACACAGCACTCACGCTTACAAAATAAATCAAAACCCTAAAGGCATTCGTCCTCTATTTCTGTTATTTAAATATTGTGCTGTATGATGAGGTCACCATTTTTAAACTTTACCCTTCCCTTATCACTAACTGGTGTGGTTTCTCCAATTACTGTAGTAAAATAGCACTGCTCCATGATGGTGTTGGGCGATCGCTGGGGGAAGGCTCGGGGATATCTGGCCTTACCACCATTTCAGTACACTCTGTGTCAACAAACATATTGCAATAAACATCGTTCAGGGTCCCCTCCTCCAATATATAATCCTATTCGTGTTTCACCGAATGCACTTGCTCGAACCAGGGGGCAGGGTGGCTCCCTCCAGCAATCACCGACCTTCATCCCTCAAGATCGGTGCTAACCATTTTCCCATAGATGTTGCGCACTCACCTGCCTCTCAATGCAAGCTTACCAGTTGGTGTTGCTGCTGCATAGGACAGTTGCCTCTTAGGTGCCCCAGCTACCACATATACGTCCAAAATTTAATGCCATTTGAGTGGGGATGGCGAAGCTCTGTAAGAAACACCCAGAAAGCAATATCCCTTATGGTCGCCTGCAATTTCTTTAACATCCTCTTGATGTTATCATCTTCATCTCCATTCATCGTCACTGCTCGCACTGGACGTCGGGGCACTGATGCCTGTCTTGCTGGCTACATATCTAATGCTTGGGCTAGGGTTTCCTGCATGTTGTGAGGCGTAGCCATGTATACAGCTTGCCGCACCTTGGTATCAGCGATAGCATCGACAAAGTAGCCAACTACTATGGCATCTCATGCCTCCTCAGGACACCACCCTAGAGACAGGTGGGAGAGCCGCACGAGGTTCTGCCACAGCTCCTGCATTGGTACTTCTGGTAGCTGGATACAGCTTCACAGCTGGACATGGTAGGCATGTCGCAGGTATCGATCATCGAAATGCAGCTGCAAGGCCGACAGCAGTGTGTAGTACTCCAGTCGATGTCGTTATGGCAGTGACTGCAGTATGCTCAATGCAACTTTTCGTCAGTCGAACCATATAGAGCAGCGATGATCTCGAACTGGTGCTGGTATTCGCGCCAAGTTGTCGTTCTGTAGTAGAGAGTCGGATTAATTGCGACTTCTTTACCAACTCCTGGCTTAGGATGAGTCGATGTAAGTTGAATGACAGAATTGGTAAAAATTAATTTTGAGAAGCTTTTGCAAATTTGTAACAAAATAGTTGCCAAGACATCAGCTAAGATTGATGTAAAAGGCACAGCCACGATGGCCACCATGGTATCAGTTAATGTCGAGGTCAATGGCACAGCCAATATGGAAAGCATAATATCAAACTAAATCCAATTTAATGAATGTGAAAGTCAACAGCCCCCAGCCTTTGTTCTCAGAGCCCCTATTTATCACCACGCATATAGTTTAATTTTGAAGTAGGTAAAGATTCATCAGAAATTTTGTCGTTTAATTTGAATTGTAGGCAAAATAAATAATTATTAAAAATTTATAGTTAAAATGCCGAAACAGTAACAAATTAATAAAATTAATTTTAACAAACATTGCTCTCTTGACAGACGTTGGAATTTATTGGTGCTTCTTGTTTTATGAACAACTCTGCTCAGTGACTTACAATTAGTGTCAGATGCGTAAGTAATTTAGTTTAGCAACAGAACTCTCGTAACTGTCATGAAATAATGTGCGTGCAGTGGATTTGTTCATTTTACTGCGTGCCTTTGTCTTAGGACTCATTGGCAATGTTGACATGTAGAGGACAAATTTCTGCCTTGTAAAATAATTATCGTCCCCTTGAATCACAACCCATTTTTATGACGGCTACCCATTGAATTATAATTGCATTATATAAGTTGCCAAAATATAGCCATGAACTGTCACTGTGATGAATAATTCGTTAGATTTTTGACTGCATTGCTGTATTGTATTCATGTTGATGTTAATGTTGTTGTTAATGTATATTGATATTTTAAGTAAATAATAAACACTTTTGTATATTTAAAATATTAAAATGGTTTTATAATGTGTAATTAAGTGGAGTTGTCACTAAATTACGTTTTTTCTATAGAGTTGTATTTGAAAAAATAGCATAACTAGAAAAGTTGTGGTAAATTTCTGATACTTTTAAGAAAGTCGTAGACATAAAAAGGAGATATACATTGAGGTGTTCGAGCCCTATGTATTTTAAAAGTTCCTAAATGTGCTGGGAGGTTGGGAAGCTTCAGCTTGACATGGTAGTAGTTTTCGACAATCATCGGTGATCTCTCAAGTCTTTTGGCTAAGGTATTTCGTCAGTGACAGTCTCCATTAAATTTCAGTTGAAAATATTACCAACCAGGAAGAGTGATTGAGATGAATGTTAATACGCAATCTGAAAACAGAATTTACTTTAAACATATTAAATATGCTTGGGGAAACACTATTACAAAGTTCGGTATCAGAATTTATTTTTTTTGCTTCTCTCCAAGGTTCTGTTGTTTGACACCAAACTATAGGTTCCTCTTACCAATTTCTTTTTAGTTTGACTTATTCGCATCTACATAATTTTAAGTGAAATGTAATCACTTGGAAAACCTATGGATTCAGAATATATTCCTGCAAAATTATAATTTTTATGGTTCCAGGTCTCGAATTCATCTTTATATGATGTACTTCCCCATAAGGGTTGCATATGAGCACATGCGTGATATCTATTAAAACGTTATTATGGAAATTTTCCATTGCAGTGTGTACGCCTATAATTATGTATCGTTATATATGTTTGCTCCATTGCCAGAATCCTTCACATAACATACGTACATAATGTACAAACTTCACCACATATGATCTGATTCACTTGTCGTTATTCAAACTACGAGCCTTATATCACTCTCTAACTTCTAAATTCATAGATTCCAAATTTATTGAGTTATTATTGTGTGTTCCAAACATAATTTAATTGATACAAACTTCAGTCCTGTCTTTAACTAAAATGTATGGTATGTTGTTCAACCAGTAGAACCAGTAGTATAATTATGAAGATTCCGGGACACAAATTTTCCGGCAGAGGATGAGGTCAATGACCTCGGGCGACAGCCATGTTCGATAACCTAAAAGGGTGGCCTTGTTGGATGCCTGTGAAATTAAATTTTTGTGTTTTGATATTGTATGACCTAGGCAAAGTGAAAACTTTAAGATACAAAGTATGTATAAATGCCAGTTCTATAAATATAAAGAAAAATTAAGATTCAAAAATGTGTTTTTAATATTATTTAAAAATTGCCAAATATACACAAGATTTTACATTCAGCATGAACCAGGTTCGAGTTACACTCTGCCAACACAAAAAAAAGAAGGATCAAAGACTCTTAATGCCAGGACCAGCAGAAAACTGACCCCCAAAATTCAACAAATTCCTCATTCGATGCAAGCTTCTCATTAACTGGTCTGTTCAAACCCGATCCCTCCCACAATAGATATCACCATCTACCCCCCTGTCCTTCATTTACTCGCAGTAACTCGACCTCTCTCCACTTATATCCCCTTTAAAGTTTCCCTCTCAAAACTCACTCCCCTCCCACTCAGACACCTTCGCCTTCTTACTTTACTAGCACTTGTTCGATTCCTCCTATCCAAACTACAACATGTTGGCATCAATGCTTCCCTTCCATTCCCCCTTTCCAACATTTACTAGCAGTAGCTAAACGCCCAGCTCACCCACACCCCTCCCACTCTGACACCATCCTTCACTACCATCCACCAATGTATACCATTCGTCACCTGTTTACCAGTCAGAATTATTGGGAAGGCTTCTCAATTTATGTGCAAGGCTTGCTTCCAGCATCGGCAATTAGAAAACACTGATAAGAAAAATATGTTGTATTATCATATTTTCGAGTGTTGGTATGTTACATCTCAGTCTCTAAAAGCCTATATGGCGACCAAAGCCACGCGATATCTAGGTTTTCATCTGATGGAGCAGGTGATATAATGTCCTCTACATCGTGTTTATAGCATTCATTTTTTAAAGGTACATTCTGTTCAAATATTTAATCCAAAACTGCAGGTTATTTTAGGTATGCTTGTAATATTTATTTATTTGTATATAAATGTATACATATAAACATAATGCCCAAGCTAGTAAAGAAAAATCTTCCGACATTTCAAATACCTGTTCAGACTAGAATCACATCAGAGTATATACCTTATAAAAATATATCAATGTGCCCCCTTAAATTTTAAATAACCTACTTTCAACTGAAAATTGAACTTTTTTGTACAGTTCATTTCATATACACTGAAGAGCCAAAAAAACTGCTACACATGCCTAATATCATGTAGTCCCCCTCCCCCCAACCCGTGAGCACGCAGAAGTGCCGCAAGATTACGTGGCATGGACTCGACTAATGTCTGAAAGTATGCAGGAGGCAATCCAAATACCATTAATCCTGCAGGGGAGTCCTCAAATCTAATCTTCACCAATTTGAGAAAGGGTTGCACGTCTGTCACGTTTAATGATTCTCGTCAGTCGTCGTTTGTCCCGTTCTTTCACGATCTTTTTCCGGCCGCAGCGATGTCGAAGATGTGATGTTTTACCGGATTCCCGATATTCACGGTACACTCGTGAAATGGTCGTACGCGAACATCCAAATGTTATCGCTACCTCGGAGATGCTATGTCCCATCTCTCGTGCGCCGACTATAACACCACGTTCAAACTCACTTAAATCTTGATAACCTGCCATTGTAGCAGCAGTAACCGATCTAGCTGCCGACCGCATCGCGTTACTCTGATTGGTTCCATACCTCTGTTATTTGCATACGCACACCTATACCAGTTTTTTTGGCTCTTCAGAATAAACATAACCATGAGATTCTACAGTTAAGTAACTACTTAATTCCAACACAAAATCTTTAAGCTGTTACATCAGCATTTTTCATGTCCCATATAATTTAAGATGAAGTGTTCCTTTTTTGGTGTGTCTGCAACTGTTGTCTCATCATCTTCTTTGGCTGTTATCAATGCACATTCTGAGTTAGCTGCTGATGTCAGTAGAGGCACCATTCACAGTGCCATCAACCACATATTCAACTGCATCGGCGTCATCTAAAGGGTCGATATTTCGACAGACATAGGACTTCTAGAGTAAAATATTATTGATCATCCATGAAGCACAAAGACATGAAAAATAAGTATTGATGCACGAAAATACAGAGTGGGTGACTCGTTAGTTTCAGAAACGTGGTGAAAATATTTCGTAAAGCAATAACTTGCACAGGCATGCGAAAAACCGCAATGTTTTAGGTCCTTCACATGACATAATGCGACACTGTTTATCTCCATCGCCAAATTGACCATGAGTTCAGTATGTTAAACCATTAGTGAACAAACAACTATAATGCTCCTGTATCATGGAGATTCTGTTATGGTTAATGAAAATTGGTCTGTCCAAGCCGAAACCACACTTAGGGGTGAACTGAAAACATATATAGCCCAAAATAATACTGGATCGTCGAAGGATTTTTGCTCTTATTTTGTATTCATATGAATTAATGTTATTAATAAGCTTATCGAAGAAGTAGGGGATCATGGCTACATAACATTGAATATTTGCTCGAGAAGGATAACAGAAAGACATTGGATGTAGTTTCAAACAGGCTAGAATCTAAAACAATGAATCTAAATATATATTGGACCAAAGAAACTATAGATGCTGTAACGAACTGCACAGAAATATATGTTATGAGGAAGAAACATATAAATAGCATAATTCTGGTAGGGTAATGTACATGGTGAATCTACAGCTCCGAACAACAAACTGGACCATATATGTATATTTTCCTACATCGATCTCTCGTAATCGAATAAGAGAAAAGAAGTCATTTTCCATTAAATAATTATTGTGACAACGTGTGTTTCAAGAAATCAGTTTTGGTGAGATTTGAGAAAAGTAAAGCCACCAGTCATCATATCAAGGAGAAATACAGTTAGCATGAAATAAAATAAAATATTATTCTTGGCAGTGTATTCCGAAGCAACTGCGCCAAATGATAATATTTTTACTAATAATTCTGGTGGTTCCATCAAATTGTATGCCTTTTACGAGAATAAATTTTGTGCCTGCATGAGTTTTGAAAGAATAAAAATATATTTATATCGACTACCTAATTAGTGCCGATTGCAACACTAACTACTGTCAATGAAAGATTTTTCCTTGGCTCGTGCGATCGAAAATTATGGCCATTTATTCGCATGATGATTAATTTATTTTGACGAGCTAACACAAGTAACTGTGATGGGAAGTGAATAGTTTTCAGAATAACATGAGAAAAACTGCAGCAAGAATCAAGACTCCACAGGTGGGGAAGGATGGTAAGTTGACAGTGTTTAAGATCAGAAATTGTTATCAAATTAGTAAATTACCGTTTATTTCGTTTTCTGTTTTTATGTAAACTAAATTTACAAGCTCACTGCTAGGTACTTTATTTGATATGTGAAACGATGAAATCCATATTTATGCAACAATGCTACCTGAAAAAAGTTTCTTCTAAGCATGTAAGATGTTACCATAGCGTGGCAGTCACACGATCCTCTACCCCTACCCAGAAACAATGTTCTCAAATACCATTAACCCCTATACTTGTGTGAAAAACTTAACAAACAATATAGGTCAAATGCAGGACTGAAATTTGTATGAAGTAAATTATATATGAAACACAGAATAAATACACAACTCAATTTGCAGACGATAAATGTAGAGACTAGAGGGAGACCTAATGTCTCCCTCTAGTTGTAAATCCTAATTATGCTCGTACATAATGGATATGCTCATCAAATTTCATGGAATCCTCTATGTATAATCAAGGGGTAGAGAGCTAAATTAAAGACGTGAAAACATAAAAATTATCATTTGGCATAAGCAAACCCAAAATCTGGTAAATTTTAATCAATGTGGTAGAATATTTACACACGTGCTTAAAATTTTGTAAATACGAATAAAATAAGTGAAAAAAAGAAACGGCAATCCGACTCGATAGTTTGGTGTCACAACAAGGAACCATGAGACGCAAGGTAAGAGATATGATGCCGGATTCTGAAACTGTGTTACTCCAATCAATAAAAATATTTAGAATAAACTGTCCTCGGAGAGTGGGTAGGACCTTTCCACCTAATGACTGTCCCAGGTCGATAATATTACCACCGAAATGAAATCGAGACTGTCGCTGACACTTTTCCGAAAGCATACTAACAATCATATTAAGGGTCGCCAAGGACTGCCGAGTCTAGGCGATATCTCACAGCCTTCCAGCATGATTGCACTCATTTAAAATACACGAGGCGTATTACACTTTGGTACATTCTGGTGCACGGATTACAGACCACAGCTGCAGACAGTATGTCCGATATTTTGTTACGTCCCTCTTCGTGGGCGCCTTGGCCTTGACCAATAGCCACCATCTTTGATGATATCAAAACCACAATCTTGGATGTCACCACCAATTTCCCGATTTTTCCTCAAAATTTCCCTAACTTCCCTTGAAAACTGTTAAAATACCCTCATATTACCAGAATTGCTCTAAAAGTCAGCCAAAATCTCCTATAAACTTTAATTCATTCCTCTGATGTAGCTATCATTAATGACACAGTTTTGGTAAACTGGAAAACAATCACCAAGAATTTTTACTCCCGAATAATAAAAAAAATGGCATTAACAACTTTTTCACTTATTGCAGCACAAGACCTCGATAAACAAAAAAAAATTTACCCCTATCTCGTTTGTAGCTGCCATATTGTTTTTAGTTTGCCTTCTTGCATTGCGAATGTCTAATGCTCTATCATTCTTTCTTGTAATTCACCATTTTGGATTACATAAATTTTCAGAAACCGCCAGGTATTTTTTCCCCTGGTGTTTATTGGTTTCTGTATTTGGAGCTCACCAAAACAAGTGCTTATTACTGAAATATCACTCGACTAGCATCTTTAATTCTGGATTTGGCCTCTTAAACTGTGCTACAGTCACCAATTGCACAGTGTTGTTTGACTGCCATTTTGATTTCAAATTTTCTGCTATAAAATACTTGTAGTCTTCGCCATCTATATTTGCCACAAGGATGCTAATAAATCGCCCAGGATCGACCACCTTTATATTTTTTGTATCTCATTTGTTATCTTCTGGTGTAGGCAGTCATCTCCAGCCATCTTAAATTACTATATGTTTACATATAATTAATAATGAAAGACTCAACCTAACCACAATCCAGGTAAAATCTATTACTCCAAGCTTAACCTGAAAAAATTAAAAGCACTTTTGTCCCCACATGTATCTCATTATTTCATCCATTTTTGAGAATTGATAAAAGCATGTCTTTATCTGACGCCATATCTTGGAAGCAAACTTCGTTCCAACCTTTATTTTGCAGTCGATTCAGTACGCAGTGTAAGTAGAATATTTACAAATACTCCAGCCACCCACGTTATCCAAGTNTTTATTTTGCAGTCGATTCAGTACGCAGTGTAAGTAGAATATTTACAAATACTCCAGCCACCCACGTTATCCAAGTATCTGTCATGGTAAGCAGAAATAGAATTCAATATCACTTTCCATACAATTCATATTGATTAAATATGCCCTACATTCATTTGTAATGTACTACTGTGTATTAGAAGATAATGAGAGAAAGCGGGGGGTAGGGGGTATTACAATTCAAAAAAACAGCTATTACATATTTTAATTACAACCTGCATAAGTCAATTTTTATTTTTATTCTCGAGCTGTTGTGCCACTTGTATCCCGATTATGTCTCGGACATTGACAAAGCCACTCCACCTCAGACCACTTAGGATATAACATACTTTAAAAAACCACAACAAACCAACATAATGACCATACTATTCAATATGCCAACATAACCGACATATACAATACAAATATAGTAGATACCATACCACTCTAAATACAGACTAGTCAATAACTATAACTCAAGAAATACCGCAGCATTCTAATAATCAAAACCATCTGCTATGAACAAATGAAATCTCAGTTATACTAAACATCCTTATCATATGCCATAATGCAAGCATGCTTCAGTCATACCAACAAATGACTGTGCCCGCACCAAACATACATTCTGCCCAAAATTGAAATTACTTAAAGACACCAGACATATTTATGTATTTTCCACCATATTACTATAAGTACAGACCAACCATACAAGTTACCATAGCGTAATAAAATCTCAGTATACTAATCAGCCATAGTATCCACTTAAACACAAAATATCTCAGCTTAAGCAACTATCATTATAGTCCAAACCGATCATATCAAACACCATAACACAAACATAACTGCTGCCCATAACATCTGTTATACCGACATAATGACCAAAACCAATTATACTAATAACCATACCACCCAACATACCAACCAATCACATAAACCACTACACTAAGACCATATCGATTAACAAACCAACCAACTACACATACCGACAAAAATACTATCCATTCTAATAAGCCACATTACACTGAGGTGACAAAAGTCATGGGATGGCAATATGCAAATATACAGATGGCAGTAATATCACGTACAAAATGTATAAATGGGCAGTGCATTGGTTGGGCTTTCATTTGTAGTCAAGTGATTCATGTGAAAAGGTTTCTGACGTGATTATGGCCGCGCGACTGGAATTAACAGACTTTGAACGTGGAATGGTAGTTGGAGCTAGACGCATAGGACATTCAATTCCGGAAGTGGTTAGGGAATTCAACATTCCGAGATCCACAGTGTCAAGAGTGTGCCGAGAATACCTATTTTCAGGCACAACCTCCCACCATGGACAATGCAGGGGCCGACTGCCTGCACATAATGACTGAGACCAACGACGTGTGCGCAGAATGGTCAGTGTTAACAGACCAGCAACACTATGTGAAATAACCGCATGAATAAATGTGGGACGTACGACGGACGTGTCCGTTAGGACAGTCCAGCAAACTTCGGCTGTACTGAGCTATGCCAGCAGAAGACCGACTCGAGTGCCTTTACTAACAGCACAACATCGCCTGCAGTGCCTCTCTTGGGCTCGTGACCATATCGGTTGGACCCTAGTCGACTGGAAAACCGTGACTTGGTCAGATGAGTCCCGATTTCAGTTGGTAATAACTGATGGTAGGGTTCGAGTGTGGCGCAGACCACACGAATCCATGGACCCAAGTTGTCAACAAGGAACTGTGCAAGTTGGTAGTGGCTCCATAATGGTGTGGGCTGTTTTTACATGGAATGGACTGGGCCCTCTGGTCCAACTGAACCTATAATTTACTGGAAAGGGGTTTGTTCAGCTACTTCTAGACCACTTGCAGCCATTCATGAACTTCATGTACCCAAACAACGATGGAATTTTTATGGATGAAAATGCGCCATGTCACTGGGCCACAACTGTTCGCGATTAGTTTGAAGAACATTCTGGACCATTCCAACGAATAATTTGGCTACCAAAATCGCCAACATGAATCCCATCAGACATTTATGGGACATCATCGAGAAGTCAGTTCATGCAAAAACTCCTGCACCGGCAACACTTTCGCAATTATAGACGTCTATAGAGGCAGGATGGATCAATATTTCTGCCGGGGACTTCCAACGACTTTTTGAGTCCATGCCACGTCGAGTTGCTGCACTTCGCCGGGCAAAAGGAGGTCCAACACGATATTAAGAGGTATACCATAACTTTTGTCGCCTCAGTGTATATTACCTATCATACCACCTGTCACTAAAGCTACCATATATGACATCACTTTTCATATAGACTGGTATTTACGGATATTTATATACACTTCGGGAGAAATTACCACAGTACTTAGCTTTTCTCACATCACTCGATTCGGGACGATATATTTGCATGCATTAGAGACACACATACCAAGTTTCACAAATTTAAAAGGTATTTGCATCGATATGTATATTGATTTGCTTTAGAGGGCGAACTCTAGAACAGAATTCACATACATATTCAATATTATGCCAAATTTGCCATATTTTTTCATTATAATGCAGTAGCAGTCTGTATCATAGGAATCTGTAAATGTGTATAGGTAAAAGTTATATATTTACAAGCCAGCACAATTGGGGCAGCACTTCCGATATAGTATAGAGCACACCAGAAGAATAGAAGACTTTATAGTTGATGTATTACCATAACTGAGCAATGTGCAAATAGGGTTAATCCCAACAACTACAAGATAAATGTTTCATAGAAAAACACTCGGTCAATGCCGGAGACAGGATACGATATGCAAACATATCAACACCATCTCACTAAACATCTCATTAAAAG
The DNA here is from genome assembly GCA_002778355.1 of Clitarchus hookeri. Lineage (NCBI taxonomy): Eukaryota > Metazoa > Arthropoda > Insecta > Phasmatodea > Phasmatidae > Clitarchus > Clitarchus hookeri. The sequence goes on from NQII01004373.1 coordinate 91,212, forward strand.
TACCAATTCAGTTAAATCTACAGGCGAGCAACAATACCAAGTCATTAGGAACACAGAGGCCATATGTCACGCAAATCATTTAGACTATGTACGACCACAAATCACTGGTCCCTGGCTTGTTCAAGGGCCAAAGCAGGGAAGGGGTATAGTGATAGCACCCTGCAACATAACTGCACAATTTAGCAGCTGCCAGAAAATACTTAACAAAAGCGAAAATCATAAACACATATGCTGTTATAATAAATGATTTATAATTAATCCCATTTGTCAGGAAAGATAAGGTTCATGCAAGTAGGATGAATGCGACACAAAATCTATACATTACCATAAACCTGAACCAGAACACCTCACATTAAAGAACCATAACCTGCATGGGTGTATCGACGATGAATTGTTTCATGGTGCCTTTCTCAATATATAAAAACTTAATAATTACAAAGAAAAATTAAACACCCTCCAACATAATAATAATATACCTTAAGTGCTAGAGGTTGCTACATAAAATAATTTCACCAAAAAATTAACATTTAAGCAGCCATTTCTCAAGAATACTTACTGCATTTGTTATACCAGCAGAACTTCGCCTTTAGAACCTACTCAAAAGTAAAACATGTGCAGAACCTTACATTGCTATTCAATTAAAAACCGGAGAATGGACATGATATAATATCATATTCCTGAGCTCATGAACTTGATGTCTTCTTATACCTCTACAACCACTCTCGCATACACTATTACCAATGTTATGTTTGTGGCTTTGATCATACAGACTAAATATACAGTTTGCTCATACACAAACACCTTCTTTCCCTTCCCGACATGTCCAACCACTCTTATGTATTTCATAATAAATTGAAGAAACTTTTATACAAATATCTGCAGACTGCCAGGCATTTATAATATCTTAACATTATGGTTTTCCCAGCAAAGCACTCGAATTTTTAGTAAGCCGCGGGAATTAAAAGCATTCAACATAAAAATATTTCTAGTTGTTGGGATATATCTACATGAATGTTCATTTATTCTCGGCCATTTATAACATTGCTAGTGGTCCTAGATCGCTGCATTTGTTGTTGTAATCAATGTGAGCCATTTTCTGTCTTTGTAATATATATATACATTAGCGCTCGTTATTTTTTTATAATATTGTTACCCTGCTTCTGATTCCTTACAGTGTTTCCTTTCGAATAGCAATTCATATAGTCCCAGACCACCATTTGTAGTGGAATCACCACCTTGTATGATTCCTTCAGGTGAGAAATTAATTTCCTTGGCTCCGAGAAACAAATTTCCTCTGAATTTATACGCACTTCATGTTGTACTGACCTTCATTAATTAGTAGGGTGCTGCTGGATCAAGGAACTATGTTTTCAGTCCTTGTTGATGTAATTTTGTCTCCTGCGCCATCTTCAAATGCCTTTCAATGCTTCTGCCAATTTTCATTGCTGTAGTCCCACTTGAGTAAGTAGAATATGATTATCCCAGTTACTTTCCTGCGAATTACTTTAAATTTTTGCAGCTACGTGTACATAAGCCTTCCATGCACGTTCGTGAAGGCTCTTTTTTAGCACATTTGAAAGGTGTCACGCTATCCATTTCAGATGTAGGCTGTGCTTGGTTGGCAGTTAAATGTTTCAAACAAACATGTTCTCTTCTGCATAGAATGCAAACATAATCTAGCTTTCCGTCATTATATTCAACTTTTCTTACAGCATCAATTTGCTTAAAACTGAACAAGGGCTCAGATAATGTTATGGGTGATTGAATCTGAGTAAATACATTCATCGGCCCATCAGAAAGGTGAGCAATGTCTAGGTCTTGCGACAACGATGTCGATGTATGTTTTTAGTGGTCAAGAAATACAATATTTACGAGTCTTGAATTTTTTTTTTTTATGTATCATTCTTATAAAATATCATATTCTAGCATTTCGGAGCAGGTCTTTTAACACTTTTATTTTTTTCATGTAGCAGTGCAGTATCACTTTTACTGAAATTCTTGGTACAGTGGCAACACTGTTTCCGTGTAATTTTTGGGCAACTTGAAAAAGTAAGCTTGTATTACTTGACATAATCGATTTCATACCATCAGTAGCTTTCATTATATTCATACAAATGTAGACCTTTGATAATACAGACTGCGCCTAATAGCCCTACTCAGCTCAGGATTGCTTCCACACAATACCGAATCCAGACATGACTTACTTCGCAAAAGACTGAATGACAACCTGAGGTTTTACCAGACAATTCAGGGGCTTATAAATATATATGTATACATAAACACATACATATATGAGTCGTCACGAATAAAAATGCTCTAAATGAATCAAAAGAGTTTTGTCAGGAAATACAAAATCTTCTTATTGTGTATGGAAAAAAAAATTGTATTATTATGTTCGCTATAGGGGCATTTCCTGGGAATTTCTAAACAAAGTGAAATGATTAGTATTATTGCATGAAGTAATATTGATTACCCAGTTTTGCCCCAGTAATGATTCGTAAAGTATGTTTGCTCCTGTAGTGTGTGGTTCATAGTGACTGCTTATAACATAAATTGTAAAAAAAAAAAAACTGAATAATGCATCAAGGGACAAATAAATCAATGTAATGACATTAATATAACTTTGAAAGAAGGAAGAACAAGAAGTTATCAGTATTACTAAAGAGCCTACTTTCCTTTAAATGGATGCAAATAATGTTGATAGAGTTATTCAAAGATTAAATGGTAGGTGGGTCTTGACGTCCAGTTGATAGCGATATCATTAGAGATGCAACCAGAAACAAGTGCAATATTAGAGAAACAATTATAATTACAAATGAGCCTTACCTGGTGCACGAACACAGAAAGCCTCGTACCATTACCTGGCATGCAAACAAGTAAAAATTTGCGGTAGGATTCGGAACATCAACTTCGAAAATAATCAGTCTAAAGTTTTGGTAGACTAGGACTATCAACTTAAAATATTTACAGGGACATAAGATTGAAAATAAGCATGTGAGGCACTTGAATCATGTAAGTTTTCATGGCCTACCGTAACACTACTCGTGTGCAGAATTTGATGGAAATAACTTTACTGCTTCCCGAGATATGGCATAAAAGCTTTAGTTTCTCTTTTGGTGCTATCCTACAGAACATCCTTAAACATGCTCTTAAAATAGCATATTTGATGCTTCTTATGGATACTGAAATATTTCCAACTGTTTAATAGGTATGATAAATGTATCTAAATAATAAAATTGAAATATTTTGAAAAAAACATATTTTTGACCAACTTGAATTATATAAGTTTGCAAGCCCACTGTTGTACTACTTGTGTGCAAAATTTGGCGGTAATCAGTTAATTGGATCCCGCGATATGGCATAAATGATTAANTCAGTTAATTGGATCCCGCGATATGGCATAAATGATTAATTTTTTCGCCTGGCACGTTCATACAGAAAGGTGGCAAAATATGGTTTCTGTAAACATAGTTTATGCTTCTAATAGAGACTCTCATTATGCAAAGTTGAAATGAAACGAACTAAATTGTTTAATAGAAATGATAAACTATTACGAATTATTTATATTGCTGCCATACTGTAAATAAACCCACACACACTTTAAAAATTTCCTACTGTAGCACTACCAGTGTGAAAGTTCAGTGGGAATCGGTTGAATGTTCCCGGACATATGACAAAAAAACTCAATTTACTCATATCGCGGTATATTCATTACTGCAGAACATAACTGAGATTTACTGGCACATTCTATGTTTGCCACAGATAGTGTTACATATTATGTTGGTTGAATATGTTTGGACATGTGGCATATTGACATAAAATATTTACATTGCTGTGATTTTGTAAATATTTGACTACCTCCTAAAGTCATGTAAGTTTAGATGGAATACAAAAGTATAACTTGTTGCCTGGATTTGGTGGGTATCAGTTAATAGTTTCCCGATATAGGTCACGGAAACTAAATTTTTCATGTGGCGCTATCTTCCAAAATGGCATACAAAAATTATGCGTATTCACACATTTAATGAATGTAATATATATTTTCAGAATAGTAAATTTGGTCAAAATTGGACAAACTGTATGGCAGATATTGCAAATAAACCTAAAATATTTTCATTGTCGTCATATTAAAAATAATTGACTTTACCACGTAAATTGCTTATGTGAATATTGCCTAAAATAGTGTTACTCATATGCCAAATTTTGCAGTAATCGGATCTGTAGTTACCGAGATATAAAATAAAACTGCTTTGAGGCATTTCTTAAATCGTTTATGTTGTAGTAACATTAATAATGTTGAGACAAAGTTACTTAACGTTAACCATTTAAAAGTTTTATATTCCTGTAATGCAAACATACTGTTCAAAGGGTAATGTTAACAAAGCCTCTAAGTAATGTTGCCAAAACTAAAAGTTTTATTACGCTAAAATTAACAGGAAGAACAAAATATTTGATGTTACTGCAACATTAAAGAAATGTCCAACCAATACAAGGTTATACTGACTCAGCGTTGTAAAAATGGCGGATAGTAGTGAACACCGATAACCTCGTTAAACGAAACCACTGTATTTAAAAATTAAAGAATAGTTTGAAAATTGTATGTAGCTTAGACCAGCTCTCAAGCCTTGCAATGCAGTTTACGTTTGCCAATTATGCAAATATTTATAGAACATAAAGTATGTCCACGTAACGAAAGAGAACTGCATTTTGTCGATATGTTGCATTAAATACTTACAACATGAACCACAGTTAGAAATATTAAGAAAGCGCAGTTGGAAAGACATCTGGCACTCACGACACGGGTTCAATCCCCCTCCAATCCTTAATTTTTTTTCTTTGGTTATATCTATTTTTGACGAAATAATAGAACTTCATTTATTTTACATCGGAATGTTTTTTAAAGCAAATAAAATACAATATAATTGTTAACATTAGTTCAACACAAAATTTGTTTTGCCGCAACATAAACACCATCTCAAAGTTTACACTACAGAAAGGATATAATGTTTTTACGTTATTATTTGAATTTTACATTAACATAATAACTTAAGAGTATATTACATTAAGAGTAATATATTTACTGACGGTTCACAGGTAACAAAAAATTACTATTGTAGTATTATTAATACTGTTGTACAATGCCGGCAAGTAGTGAACGGTGATAACATCGTGGAATGAAACCGCCGTATTAAAATTTTAAAGCATAACATGAAAACTAAATGTAGCCGAGACCAGCCCTCAGGCCTTGCAAAGTAGTTAACGTTTGCCAAATATACATATATTTCTAGAGAATAAAGTATTTCTACATAACGAAAGAGAACTGCAGTTTGTCGTATAAATTTTATTCAATACCTGCAATATGAAACAGAAGCAGATATGGCAACGTAGATCAGTTGGTAGGGCGTGGAGTGCGTCATTGGCTGAGGGCATGGGTTCGATTCATCGGCCTATCATCGTTATTTTATTGTTAGTAATTTTTTTTGTGACATAATAATTGTACTTATTTTATTTTACACTGAAATGTTTGTTTAAAGCAAAAATATACAAGAAAAATTTTAACTCAAGTGTTAACGTCAATGCAACACTGCATTTGTTANATGTTTGTTTAAAGCAAAAATATACAAGAAAAATTTTAACTCAAGTGTTAACGTCAATGCAACACTGCATTTGTTTTGCCGCACCACAAGAGCTGTCTTGCTACAACACAAAATTTATTTTGTCGCAATATAAACACCACCTTAATGTTGCCAGTACATTAAGGAGATAATGTTGCAACAAAAGTACTTCATGTTACAGTAACATTAATAGCTTACCTTTATATTACATTAACAGCAACATAAGGTACTGACGGCTTACAGATAACAAAAGATTAATGATGTTGTAGTAACATNAGCTTAGCATTATATTACATTAACAGCAACATAATGTACTGACGGCTTACAGATAACAAAAGATTAATGATGTTGTAGTAACATTAATACTGTTTCCAAAACATTTGACTTTTTCAGTGTAAACTAGCCTAAGATAGCTATTGTCGACAAATATGTAACACACATATCATTCCAAGAATGAATCAAGTCAGCTAACTAATAACAAAACGATACAACGCAGCGAAAATGTAGCATACAAATAATTCCGAGCAGGAATGTTGCCAGGTAACACCAGAAAATCTACACAACATAGACAAACATCAAGTAAGTAATATGAAGAATATTGCCAAAAACTGGACGAACAACAAATAGAGCACAAACGAAAACAATACTGGAACAGTTGTAAATATGGGCGACACGACGATGATAGTACAGACGAAAAATAGCAAGCTTCCTTCGGTGACAACAGGTGTGACGTTTCGGGTACTGCAATCTGTTCTTCACGCACACAGCGAAATTACCTCCAATGCACAGAGTTGTTTCTTACGGTTCACGATATATCAGTAATTTGCATGTATTTTTTCAGATTAGCATAAGTATGAAGATAACGACGTAGTGCTGCAGGGACCAAAATAATTTCCTTCTGAAATATTTGAAGAAAAGAAGTATTGTTATAAATATAATGACAATGTATTTCACTTTAAAACCCATTACTTATTCATGCAAACTGTTTTCTTGAATTCGTCTAATTATAAATAAATGTTCGGTAAATTATAAAGAAATATATTTTATGCTGCGTGGTCGACAGCAAATANAATTCGTCTAATTATAAATAAATGTTCGGTAAATTATAAAGAAATATATTTTATGCTGCGTGGTCGACAGCAAATAATCGTTACACTCTAAACTTGAACCAGTGAGAATTGAACCAAATCAATGAATCAGTGAGAATTGAGCAACTGATAATCAGTGCCAGATAAGTAATTAATGAAGTGGTTGAGTTTCACTGATTTATTTGTAATTTCCCAATGAATTTCAAGAATGTCACTTCTATAAATCACTTGTTCCCAGCTAATTTGCTTGATTCGCCGGTAAGCAGTAGCTTATCAACTGACCTTCAGTGAAAAAAATTTCGCTGATTGATATCACTGATTCGAATTTAGAGAGTAGTGGCCCAAATTCCGGCCATGAAAATAAAACTCGAGATATAACCTGCTATCTCTCTCTCTTTCCCGATCTATGTACATAATATATACATATTAAAGACAAAATAAGAAACTTTTATACATACCTTATTTAGTAATTCCAGTAATGTTATCGTTTGATTCTAACGTTTCGCGATTTATTTTGATAACATCAATACATTTTTTTTGCGTTTATGTGACTGAAACATTATAATTTGCGTACATTAAAAATACTTCAACCCAGTGGCAAACATTTACTCTTCAGTCAAACCAAAAATGGTCACGGATTTTAAAACAAAAAGGGTAGCCAATGAGAGTTGGCTGGTTCTCCAATATGCTAAGTACAGAATACTGTGAAGTCTAAACTGATAAAGTTGTATCACATTAAAATTTTACATGTACTTCACATCATACATTCGCACATTTCAGGTATAAAGTGCATATGGGTCTCAAATATACACACATTGAGTTCTTGTTTTCAGAGTACGGGGTGGAAAATGGCACTTCTAATGTGAAACAGCTAGAAAATATTGCCTAATGCAAAAAACAAGCTAGACAAAATTAACATCTTATTCCTAAGATGCCTATAATTCTGAAGTAAATGTTTGATGAAATTTGTAATTCATGTTTGAAGATAATGTAATAGTAAAAAAAAGCTCTTGAATTTTTTATTATAAAATTTTCTCCGTATTTGTATAATTTGATTTGATTCTCACTTTAATTTAGCCTATAAAAAGTAAATATTTGTTCTATTTTGTGAATTAGATTTTTTGTAAATTTATAAATGCAAAAAATACACTAATTAAAGATTTATATGACCCAAAGAAAATACGTGTACACAGCACACAGCCAGAGATAAGCGCTTAACATTTTAGTTTCAATACCACGACTTTGCATATGTACTATCACTATTTTATATACGATTTGCATAATACATCGACATGTCTGTTATGCGACGGACAAGTCATTTTACGAGAAGTTGAAAACATATATACAACCTATGGTCTAAAGTGAATACTAAGGATGGTACACATCGTTGAAGTTGGACCTAAAACATCCGTTTATTGCAAATATTACAGAAAATATTTGAGATGGAACACTGATTGTCTGGATAATGGTTAACTGAACAAATATCTTGAAAAACCACAACAATTGTCGTTGTCATCAAATTTTTTATGTAAATGATCACGTTCACTGCCTCTATTTCGAACTAACCTCCATGACACTGTAGCATATTTTAGATTTAAAAGAAGGATTATTAATCCCCATGTCACACTTAACAAAAATGTTGCCCTGTGCAAATACCCCAAGCCTCCCCGTTTTCGATTCAGTGAACTAAACATACTTAGGCCAAGCCAGCGAGGTTTTCTATTACCTGGAGTCATTTAAATTAAACGTTGACAAGTTGCGCTGTGCATTCGCGCACGCATGTGTGTGTTAAAACAGTAGGGGAAAGGAGGGGGACATAGATGACAACATGACTGGTACCTGTATTTGACACGAGTGAACAGCGAGAGGTGCTAGCTGCGCTCGGAAAGGTATGAAGGAAGAACGAGACTTCTAACATTATATCGCGCATCGCCGGGCGTTATCGTTGGCCCCTGGGGAAAGGGGCAGCAACACGACTGTTTATAATTGTGATTTGTTATTATTTATTATGACACGCGTTTTATAAATGTAACAAACGAGCAGTGGGCCAGACACTTATTTTTGAAAATAGGGACCCCATAAATATTTTAGCTTAGTATGCTTTATCTATCAAACCATGTAACTAAGAAACCTATGTTGGCACAACCTTGGCATTCGGTTGGAGAGGTTGGCTTTATGTTGGGCTGCAACACACACATTAATACAACTTTGGCCCAATGTAAAATGCTACCGATAATTTGCTACTACGAAAATGTTATGAAGTTACGTAGCACACCCCAGACAAAAAAAAAGTCACTAAATCAGAAAATGCCATAACCTAATGAAAGTGTATTTTTTATATTTGAAAATGTTTCTTGATGGTTAACAAATTGTTAAACATACTGTTGGTAGTAGGAATGTGTATTACTTTTAAACTAACATTGGGCAATCAACATTAGCCCTATATGTTAAAGTATGCAACAAACTTTTTGAATGAAAACAAACCACCACTTTCTTATAATTGATAAAGTATTAGGCTTTTTCATTACCAGAGACATTTCTCCTTTAAATATTTTAGTGATGTTTATATTGTGTCAATGTTGGGAACACAGTGGTTGGTAGTTAAACCAATTTTTAATTCGGGCCAACATTGTGTATTCAGTATTAATACAACAATGCTATTTACCATATTTATGAAGAGATAAAGCAAATATTTTGTATGTTTGTTTAAAAGCTAAATTTTTACCCCACAAATTACGTTTTATTTAAAATTGTCTCTGTTGGTCATGTGTTGGTTAGTTTTTGGAAAGCATACTGTTGAAATTAGGTTGAGCCAACAATGTTTAACCAAAAATATGCGAACGGTTGTAATTGCTATATTTGTAATTAAACAACACTATAATTCGTAGTATTGTTTAAAAGCAACGTTTTTAATACACAAGCCATATTAAAGTTAAAATTTATTTATTTGATCATGTGTTGGTTACTTGTTGAAAAACAAACTTTCGGCATTTGGTATGTAAACATTTGTTGTACTAGCATGGAAAAAAACATTAATATTCACAGCACTTGACATTAATATTCACAGCACTTGAATACCTGCAAAATAAATTTTTTTCTTTAAAATGTTTATTTTTTTCCTGATATGTTGAGACAAATTTGCAAACATAAAAAGTAGTGATGGCTACGTTTTGTTATGTCGGGCCAATATTGGGTTGCAGACATTTACTAACATAGGATATCATTAATATTTTCTAAAAAAATATATATGTAATTGGCTTACTTTCTCCACGATTCGAGATTTTTAAGCAGAGAGGTTGTTAAAAAATAAAATGGCTGTGGTTTGTAATGTATTAGAAATCAGTTGGAAAATATAATGTTTTCAGTGGTAGGTATTCGTATATTTGGCCTACACCTCTAACTCTTAGCATTTGGTTGGTAAATGTTTGGAAAAACGTTGTGTTAGAACGCAAGCATTTGGCCAGTGTTTTGGAAACAATTACAAATTTAATTTCGATTTATAAATATTTTTAAATTAATTAGAATCTAAGATAGGAATATCGAAGGAATTAATAGCTTAATAAAGTTTTATTTTTACAGTTGAAATTTGGATGGCACAATGATATGCTTGGTGACATGTATGTTATGTTGGAANTAATAAAGTTTTATTTTTACAGTTGAAATTTGGATGGCACAATGATATGCTTGGTGACATGTATGTTATGTTGGAATATAATCAGGATAATGCTAATGCAAGCCAGTTTTCATTACATCTTCAAGCATATGTGACATGATTTATAATGTTTTATATTGCGAGCTGTAACTCAACACAAGGTTTTAAATAAATGATATGTTTAATACTAGAAAGTGTGTATGGCGTAACCTTAACTACATTAGGCTATTTCTCATTGGAAAATACTTATTTAAATACAGATTCAAATTAGTAAAATCTGAAATATGTAGGCCTACATTAAAAAATATAACCCAGTGTATTGCAATGTTTTTCTATGTTAGGTGATTATTGCTTCACAAGTGCTATGAGAACACGGTAGTGTAATAGATAACACATCGGGTTGCTCACATCAAGGATGTTAGATTGAATTTAACGCCCATCAAGTATACACTGGTGGAAAATGGATAATGAACACCTGGGTGCAATAGTCCCACATGAATGAAGGTTTTATTGAATAATTATACAGGTTTTATACTGTATATGATAATGATCACAGGGTCGTACACCTATAGACAGAGATTATAGTGTCTTGAACAACAATATCAGTATCTTGTGTAGCCTCCTTTAGCGACGATGCATTCCTGCAGTCGTGTGTAGAGATGATCATAAACGTTTCGGATGTCATCTTGGGGAATAGTGTTACACGCTAATTCCACCTGTTGTTACAACTGGTGGAGGTTTGTGGCCAGTATTGCAGACCACACCAAACGCTGTCCCATCATGTCCCACACATGTTAAAAGGGGGGGGGGCAGGTCGGGTGATCACACTGGCCAGAGGAGTTGACGAACACTTTCGAGAGCATGTAACACGAGACGTGTGTGCACGGGCATTTTCCTGCTGGAAGAGGACATCTTCTTGGCATTGTAGAAACTGCAAGAAAATGGGCTGTATGATGTTCTGGATGTAGCGTTCACATTTCAGTATTACCACAACAAACACCAGAGGCGATTGTCATTGCAGGCTATTGCTCTCCAGACAATGATGTCAGGNCATTTCAGTATTACCACAACAAACACCAGAGGCGATTGTCATTGCAGGCTATTGCTCTCCAGACAATGATGTCAGGAGTTGGTCCTGTATGTCGCTGTCGTATACACTCTGCCTGTTGCAGCTCCCCTAGTCGATGCCGCACTCGCAAACGACTATCACTGGCGTCAAGGCACAATCTGCTCTCATCACTAAACACAATTCTGCGCCATTCATCCCTCCAGTTTCGTAATCCGCAACACCATCCGAGGCGGGCTGCATGGTGATGAGGTGTGAGAGGAAGCCTGGCAAGCAGTACCCTTGATTGTAGCCCAGCATCCAGCAAACGGTTGGTGATGGTCCTAGCTAACACCCTGGGTACAACAGTGGCCCTAATCTGTGCGGCGGTTGTCTGCTCGTCTGATGTGGAGGTGCAGGCGAGAAGCCGTAGNTGGGTACAACAGTGGCCCTAATCTGTGCGGCGGTTGTCTGCTCGTCTGATGTGGAGGTGCAGGCGAGAAGCCGTAGGCTGCTGCCATCCGGAACCAGTTTGACGAGCATGTGCACCATCGTTGGACCATCGGCACCACTAATGATGCACAGCACACACTTCACGTCCCACGCATTGGGAAATTCTTCCGTAGGACGATCCAGTTTCCCTAAGGCCCACAATACAACCACTTTCAAAGTAGGTTAATTGCACGGGAGTGTGCTCGTCTATGCCATCGTGGCATGTCANAGGCCCACAATACAACCACTTTCAAAGTAGGTTAATTGCACGGGAGTGTGCTCGTCTATGCCATCGTGGCATGTCAAAAATACTTAATACACACAGGCTGATGCTTGAAACAACATACTACACTTTCATAAATACAACTACAATTGTATTGGGCTCAGCGGTGTTATGCCTAGTATGCGGTTCCTACTCTGTCCACAGCATAGGATCATTGCATGTAATGTCCTCTGTCAGTGCCCCATGCACATATGGTGTTTCTACGTCACCACTTTAGTGGTGTTCATTTTTCATTTTCCACCTGTGTATTTTCAGATCATAACATAGAAACACCAAAGTAATTTTTTTTTTAAATTTTATACTTTCAGTTTGTGGGTAACCTATGTTGGCGGATTATTGCGTATTGGTTGGCTATATATATGCAGGAATATATCTTGCCAACACATTATTAACATCTAAACATGTAAGCAAATTATTGGTTAGTAAATGACTGTGTAAATGCCTTTCTGAAATAAAAGAAAGCTACTGTTAAAAGTGTGTACACAACCATAGCATTATGTTGTGCCAATGTTGTATTTCAGTAGGTAACGAACATAAAAGTTATGTTGGGCCAGCATAGGCTACTGTAACATTTCGGCATTGGGCCAATGTAACATGCGAATATTGGCCCAACCATATGTTGCAATTAGGGCAGAATCAACTAACTTTGTATGCTGGCAGTATCTATTCCAAACAACTNATTGGCCCAACCATATGTTGCAATTAGGGCAGAATCAACTAACTTTGTATGCTGGCAGTATCTATTCCAAACAACTAATTATTCTACCCAGAGCCTCTTTTGTAGTAATAAATTAAGATAATGCTACATGAGTAAATTAAGTTTTATGTTATATCTTGGTAAAAAAAAATCCACTGTTTCGTACCTAATTTAGCAAACAAGTAGTTATCATTAATACTGGTATATTTTAAGACAATTATTTTCAAAATAGCGGCCTGATAAATATTTATACTCTAGAATGCTATATCTATGAATCCATGTAACGAATTTGAGTCTAGCATTTATGCTGGCAGTATTTGAGCAAACATTAAATGAGCTAAAAGATGAATTATTTCATCCGCTATTTTGGAAAGCAGTACTACATACCACTTGAAAGTTAAGCTTTTATGTCCTATCTCGGCAAATAATGAACTGATTCCCATCAAATTAAGGCGACAAGTTGTAATTTTTTAGTTTATCTAAAAGTTCATGCCTTAATCATGACTCAATTATTTTCAAAATAACAGTCATGTAATTATTTAGGTAAGTGTGCCATATGTCCCAAAACATTTCAATTAAATTTTTCATTCTCGCAGTATAAATCACAAACATTAAATTTGCTAAGACATAACCTTTCTATCGGCCATTTATAAATGAATGTAATATCGATTGACAAAAAATGGCGTTTTTATAGCATATCTCAGTGGCTAATCAATCGATTATCATCAAATTTGCACTAAAAATTGCTATGGTAGGTAATGTCAAATTACCTGGGTAAAATATGTTAGGTTTTTTTTTAAAGAGGGAATATAAATAACGTAGATAAGTTTTCTTATATCTGATAAATTATTTAACAAAATGCAACAAAACTTTGTTTGCTGACAGTATCCATTAGAGGCATAAAATATGACAACAGAAGGACTCTTTTTGTCTGACTTTGTGTAAGACAGTGCCATGAGACGAAATTGAATATTTATACCGTATTTGAGGAAATAATCAAAATAATTACCGCCAAATTTACACACAAGTATTGCTAGAGTAGGTAATTTAATATTACATAATTTAAGTGGGTCAAAACATTTTCAAAATGGTTACCATATAAATTATTTAGTTAAATGTGTCATATTTATAGACTATTTTAACCAAATTCAATCAATCTATGTAATTTGAAAGGAGCAGTCATATATGCCTGTGATACAGACCTATTGTCTAGCAATTTTTCTGCTATTTATCCAAATGAGAAAATAAATCTTTTGTACCAGATCTCAGGGAACCAATCAACCGACATCAATCAAAATTTTCAAAAAAGTAGTGCTACGGTAGGGCATGTAACATTACATGATTTATGTGACTCAGACTTATTTTCTAAATAAGTGTTTCTTGTTAGTTAAACTTCTCTACTAAAACAGATTGAATACAACCGAGGTTAATGCTCCGAATGCTACCTCCATAATGCATTAAGTTGCATGCCATTTTATGTACGATGTTTCTGAGACCGAGAACCAGGTAAGGAATATGTGTATGTGTTGTCTCACTAGTGTTGCATATGTTTCTGGTTCTATCTCTAATTAAATCACTGTCAAGGAGACTTAGCAAGGTCCACCCCATTACTGAGGAAAATCCGATTCCCTCCTTAAGACGGCAATCTGTGAAGTATGAATCATCTTGGGTGTAATATTTAACTAAAATTTCTTAATTTGTCTCTGCATTTGCATAGTGTGGGTTACTACTCTATGCCTGTTGCTATCAGAAAAAAAACTAAGCAAATAAGAAAAACTCTGTATGCGATTATATTCAGTTATTCATTTCTTGGCAGTTTTTCGTTAATTATGGTACTCAACTTGGAAATAGCTACAGAGCGCTCGAGCATTCTGGGTTATTGAATAACAATTGTCATCTAATGAAGAATATTTAAATTAAAAATTACTTTTATTTATATATCCTTTTATTTTAATAGACCCCGAGTGTCCTGACCTAGTATATTCTAAAACTATTTGAAATACCTCTTAAATTTATTTTAATTATTAAGTAGTGTCGAGATCGGCATTCGTATAAAAAAATAATAATGAGCACTAGACTACTACTATAAACATATACAAAAATGTTATACACAAATCTGAAGAATAAGGTTATAAAACAATACGAAGGAAGATAACTATTATTATTTACGAAATGGATGCTTGTCTCGTCACAGATGTGGTGCCTAAAGGGCCTATACGTAGACTAAAAAAACTGATAATGGAACATATTTATCTCTTGCTTGCAGTAGCACGTAAGTTATTAGTGGATACCAATGCTCTACGAAGAACAAAATGTCCACAGATAATGCTGAGCAGACAGTTGATATTAATGTGGCAAGCAATGACGAGTTAGAGATGTATGTGGCATCGGACCCTTCAGATTTTGGGAGTCACAGCGAAGCTATAAGCACCGAGATATTTGTCCAAGGGGTAGTTCCATTAGATGCCAGTACACTATTAGCGTGTAACTCGTAACCTGAATGGAGAGATTTGTGCGGCTCTTAACATTGAGGCCTTGAGAGTAGCAACGAGTAAGAAAGTTAAACTTCTCAACCCAGTCTTCTTATGTATATTATTATAAATATGTTATAGAGTTTAGAAGCTTGTAAAGTAGAATTAACATTTGAGATGTCAGCAAGCTAGGCGGAATTAAACTCTTAGATTTCTGTAATTAATTTAGAATTAAAATCTTTGATTTCTGCAGACAGGCTGAAATAAAATCTAAGAATTTTGCAAGTCAAGCATAATTAAAAGCTTAGTTATCTGAGACTACCGCCTGTCAGGCATAATTAAAATATGAGATTTCTTCTTTTACACACTGATTTAAGGACTGAATTCTCATCTACCCTGCATAAGGCTGAATCTTCTAATGCTATAGTAGCAAATACTTTAGGAGCTGAGAGCTGTGTATAATGAAGCACAGTCGCAGTTGATAGTTTTCTGCGACAGAGCAGTAGCCGAGGTAATATGTGAAGTAGTGTCTANTATAATGAAGCACAGTCGCAGTTGATAGTTTTCTGCGACAGAGCAGTAGCCGAGGTAATATGTGAAGTAGTGTCTATGATTGAACAAGTGTCCCATAAGGTAAGCTGTATTGCGAAATGATTTCAGGTTCGGAGTGCCAAAGGGGCTACAGAGATTAATGGTCTAAACAGTGCAGTTGAGCATCTGTAGTCAGAACACGATGCGTTTAGGACCTTCTCAAACACATAACCTGATGGTATTGCAGCTATAGAACGACGTGTTCAGGATCTGGATAAAAAAACACAGGCTATCAACTATAAAGGCAATCTGCCTCTGCCATTTGTTCAGTATGTATCAGTCTCAAGTCATGTCCGAATACTAGTAGATGAGTTTCCAACTCTCAAAGACAGTGAGATGTAAAAATCTCATGTCCTTCTGTATTTTCCTATTTTCAGGTGGGTAAAACTAATCCTCCAAGGCTTTGAAAAATGTGTCTCGTATTGATGGGGGGTCGAATGTTATTCCATTCNAGGTGGGTAAAACTAATCCTCCAAGGCTTTGAAAAATGTGTCTCGTATTGATGGGGGGTCGAATGTTATTCCATTCAAATGTATTCTGAATTCCACCAAGCAATCGAGAGCAAATACTAGAAATGTCAGGTGCAGGAACTACTACAAGCCCAATGTCTCAGCTAGCTGTCCTATCCTAGTCGAATTAACTCTATTGAAGCTCATCAAACTTCTATGTTTGAACAAACTCGCCATATGACCCCGCTTATGACACACGAGGTGTTAATGTCACTTGTGTTACTGCAGCTACCTAAGAGATATCAACTACAGTTCATTAACCGCCCTATCTCATCTTAACAGCGATTACGAGACCAAGTGCTGAGATATGCTCTTTTATACACCATGTCGAAATTTTACATTACCAATCAGCAACAGTATTCATGTAATCCTCGAGGCATTGGTTACCCACATCGTGTAACTACATACGACACTATGCTATCGAACGACTGGTCACCTCCAAGGCAAAGTACTACTTATTTGCTGCATCAGGACTCAAAGGAACAACATTCCAACCATGGACGGCATCCATACTGGAGACATAAACGCAAACGATGCAGATTAAGTAATCCAGCGAGGGCACAAAAACAATAATTCCAAGCAAGAGGACAGTGATATCCCGATGTAACTACAATACACCCATCACGATTATCAACTAATAAATGAGCTAACTCCCAAGTGTGTTATGGATTCTTGTGGAAATAAAAAACCCAATCATGCAGNGATTATCAACTAATAAATGAGCTAACTCCCAAGTGTGTTATGGATTCTTGTGGAAATAAAAAACCCAATCATGCAGTTTTTAGGTTTTCAGTAAATGTCAGTCCTTGACACAGGAGAGGTGCTCCTCAGACTGGAATAAAAGGAGCTGAAGAGTCAAATTTTAACCCTTAAGCTCCTCCTTTCATTTNAGGAGAGGTGCTCCTCAGACTGGAATAAAAGGAGCTGAAGAGTCAAATTTTAACCCTTAAGCTCCTCCTTTCATTTCACAAAATCAGCATCGCAAACTTACATGGCAGAAATTTAATAGACAGTAGCGAATGATACCACAGCAGACAAACAAATCAAGACAAGGGTCGGTAGCACTCGGACGTCGACCTGTGAAGCTAAATGTATCCATTGAGTATCTACATAATAATGTAATTCATGCTTCGATTTGCCAGACTCCGACTGAGTCACTACATGGCATTATTTCGAAGCTACCAATGCCCTACCCCGAAGATAAAACTTATCACATTATCACAAAGTCTGGAGAGGCAGTCGAAAATCAGTTCCTTATGGAAATTTGTGAACTTGNGAGGCAGTCGAAAATCAGTTCCTTATGGAAATTTGTGAACTTGTAAAACTATGTCTTTGTAAAGCCGCTGACACTCGCAAGAATGCTAATAATATAATAAAAGAGCCTAATTTACTACAAGGGGAGATAGAATTAGTTAAGGCCCACAATTATAGTAATCAGTCTGAATTTATTACATTTTCCCTCCTATCTTTGCTTCGCTGTCCATTCCATGTATCCAAAATAATGCATCAAAGTTGTGTTGAAGTGGTAGACGTTGACAGCGGAAGACTATTCGGAAGGCTCAATATTACCCAGTTTAGAATGTTTCATCAGATCATTGGCCCAGATCAGCCAAGAAATAAATGTGGTCGCTATAAGTTTAGAGTCGGCAGAATTTATGCAACATAACTTATAAAAACTAACAAGTTCTATATAACTGAAGGGGTATAATTTGCACCCTATTGTTTAAAAGAAGATTTTTTTCACTCCTGATTAGTTCAGTTTCTGATAATCCTATATGTCGATAATGGTGTTTTGTTGTATGCCATCAGAGTAATAAATGTGGTTTAATTTGTTTTACTGTATTGTCAAGAGACATTTGTGATGCGCAGCCCATCGCAATTCGGCTGCCCATTGAAATAAAAGTTTTTGTGGCCATCAAAACTTCGTCGGAACTGTATCGCTGGCCGGAAATATATGGTAAATACATACTAATCTGATTAGTTAATTGTATTGACTGTTTGAGGCCATAGTTATTGCAATTATGACGATAATTGTAATGATGTAAGGACCTTATAAATAAGTCACACAAATTTCTACTACAGAAGAGATTCTCAACACAATTTAGGTTATACTGGAGAACACTGAGTATCCTTCTACGTTTCCATTATTTTACATTGTAAGATATGTGTAAAATAACTTGTTTAACAATCTGTAATTTAAGGATTGGTTTGGCTACCAGATTACTGTGAGGAACCAAATTCTTGATTTTTCAAACCAGTTGCAGCTTTCCTGAACTGCCCAATACTGCTGTGAAGATGGACTCTCCTGAATAATGTTTCTTGGTACAGTATATAGCATGAAATAATGTGCAGTGAGTAATGGTGGAAAATTTTGTTGTAAGAAGAATTTTTTTTTATCTACAATCAAACTAATTTACGTTTATATTATTGTGTATTCTCTATTGATATCGTATAGCTGTTTTGGTTTCTTAGAGTTTGAAACTTTGTGTTGCCTTAATTAATGAGGCTCCACCTAAACATGATTACATTCCTTGATAACTCAAGTGCAATTTATACAAGTTGGCTGACGACAGGGACTGTCTTGTCATTGTCTCCTCAAACACCAAGTTAGCATGAGGGGAGCACAACTACGATGTCAATGAGCGAGCAGATTTGGGCGTCGTGTGGGCACTGAAGCGATACTGGCAATTTCTCGACTTAAAATATTATGGTTACCCGAATCAATATGGTGGTAGGTCTGTGACACTGATCCCTATGTTCTCTTAGGTAATTAAATTAATTACAAAGTTTTATATGTATATATATTCATGTTATGTTATGTTATCCTTAATGCGGCTATGTTTTATTTGTTGTTTTTCGAGGTCTTGCAATTTATCCAGGAAAATATTTTTTCATGCCTTTATTTGGAATTGTTTAGAGAGTGAAATTCTTAGTAGGGTATTTTTATGTTTGCTCAAGATGGCCGAAGTATAAGTGGAATGGTGGAATGGACATTACAGTTCAATTTTTGCTGTAAAATCATTGTTAAGACAGTTTTGTAAGCATTGGAACATTTTTTGTAATAAATCTGTAAATAATTGGGAAATTGTGTTTGACTTGGGGAGAAATGTAAGGAATTTTGAGGGGAATTTGTGTATTTTTAGGCCGTGATGTCACTCAAGATGGCGGTGGCTATAGGTCAAGGCCAGGGACCCCACGGATTGACATAACGATATGGCGGCAAACTTAGCTGCGACTGCGGCCTGTGATCCCTGCATCAGAACGTTCCAAACTATACAACTGTGAGGCTCGGAGACCTTAATATATGCTACGTAAATAATTAAAATAATTCTTAAATTATTGATCCGTTATATCGCGATTGCGCGTATTGATAACACTTACGCTATGATATAAACCGATTCTGAACTGATATGCAAAAATGTCATTGTACGCATTAATAATAATCTGTTTATCGAGATAATATTTAAAAAAAAGAGCATTGGCACAATATGATATTTCATTATACTATAAGTCGCTATTTTTTCAATATACCGGTAACATATTTTATCTGGGAAAATGCATAAAATTTCCTGAATTGGCAGTGGTGCTGTCCACTCAAAGTTAATTTAAACTTTCAATACGTTATATGTTTTTACCGCTACAAATAGACGTATANCAGTGGTGCTGTCCACTCAAAGTTAATTTAAACTTTCAATACGTTATATGTTTTTACCGCTACAAATAGACGTATGCTTAAATTTCATGTCGGTTTATAGAGACACTTTAATTATATTTGAAACACTATTTATGGTTTTAGTCAAGTATGTGTTTCAAATTATGATGTCTGAATATCCCGTAATTACTCGTATTATTTTCACTGAGTTACTAAATATGATTTACGTTGAACTTAATTTTCTTTAAATTACAATGACTGAATGAAAACGAAGTTTTATTTTACATATACCTCTAAAGTACATTTTATGGTCNCAGTGGTGCTGTCCACTCAAAGTTAATTTAAACTTTCAATACGTTATATGTTTTTACCGCTACAAATAGACGTATACTTAAATTTCATGTCGGTTTATAGAGACACTTTGATTCTATTTGAAACACTATTTATGGTTTTAGTCAAGTATGTGTTTCAAATTATGATGTCTGAATATCCCGTAATTACTCGTATTATTTTCACTGAGTTACTAAATATGATTTACGTTGAACTTCATTTTCTTTAAATTACAATGACTGAATGAAAACGAAGTTTTATTTTACATATACCTCTAAAGTACATTTTATGGTCNATTTTCTTTAAATTACAATGACTGAATGAAAACGAAGTTTTATTTTACATATACCTCTAAAGTACATTTTATGGTCACATATGATAAGCATGTTGTTGTGAATATTTTGACGTCTGGAAAACCATATATTACTAAAAAATTTGCAACAAACAGTTCTATTCTTCGTACATTACTCAGCGAGTACTAAAAATTGAATTTAAAGTCTCGTGGAAAATTTTACACATTTTAATTCTACGATCTTAAATCAAAATGCATTTCTCTACTTCATATGCACTTAATGTGATGAATATGTAATAAATTGTTGATAAACTATACTGGTTGACCACATAAGTATTTAATTTTAATAAATTTACGGTGCTAAAACTTGTTATGTGATTGTCAACCTGTACAAGTTCTATTTAATTTTGTGTGGAAATTATGTTGTCTATTTCATGTTACACCGTATATGTGCCATTACTAGTATATAAGATATACAAATATTTTCAAAATAGAAAAATCACAGTTTTTAATTGCACTTTGGTTTGATAGTAAAATGTAAAATGTCTATATCATGTAAATGACAATAAACGTGCAGTTCTAGCTCTTTCAAGATGAAGGCAAGCAGGACATATAGCTACTGTTCATGCTACTAGAAAATTTGTAGTAATTTAAATAAGAGAAATATAGCAATCATATACTGCCTATGAAATGTTCACGAAACCTGAAAAAGTGTTATTTATTATTCAGTAAAATTGAATTTTTTTTATAAGTAACAATTTTCTGAGACATTTTCCTACGTAGGAAATGTTACTGAAGTTACAGAAACCATTTTCACATCTCTTACAGTTCCAGTAATAACAATATTTTATTTATTAGAATCAGATGTAGTAACTTGAAAGGGTGATTATGTAACAAAATGTACATGATATAATAAGGTATATAGTGTAGTTTGCATTTTAAAACCACTATTATATAAAACATTGCACATATATTGACTCAAATTGACTTAATTTATATTCTAGCCATGTATTCCTTGTGGTATCAAAAATATTTAGTTTGGCAAAATGTTATCGTTATTTTCAGTCTAACGATTTGTAAACTGGCAAAATGTGGTCAACTAGTATGAACATATGTAAGTCNAATGTTATCGTTATTTTCAGTCTAACGATTTGTAAACTGGCAAAATGTGGTCAACTAGTATGAACATATGTAAGTCGAGACACGAGTGTGAAATAATTTACCCTGATGTTGTTCTGTAATAAATGTTTGTATGTGAAAAAATATCTTTTTGTTATCGTTTAATTAGTAGTAGTAGAATAAAAGGTAAAACAACCAGTAAGCAAAATACGTAGACACGCAAAATTTTGCAATTGTGTTGATTATTACAGTAAAATTTTGTAGTATTTTTGCTGTTAAATTAATAGATGTTTTCGTTGTTAAGACAAATTTGTAACCATTGGAACATTCGTTCTAATAAAAATATAAATCAGTATATGATAAAATAAAAGTCAGTTTTATGTATTTTTTTAATTTGTTAATACTTCTAGGGAAGGTGCTAATATAACCTTATCATTCTATGACATATAACCTATATTGCTTAGTTAAATAGTTATAAAAATTAATTGAATACCTTATTTTGGCAAACAGGTGATGACTGATTTGTGGCATTTCCCCAAAAAATTGTAGCAGAAATAAATAGAATTGCTTCGCTGATTCGGGCACAACGGACAGGGAATAGAAGCCTAAGATGTAAGAAATCTTGAAAGACTTCACAGCAGCCGGGTGCTTGGGTCCCGGCAGGCGGCTATCTTGTGATGTCGCGACTGAAANGCTGTCGACGAATGAAGCCGGTATTCATAAACATATCTTCAACACTTGTTTCGTCAAAACAATCTTATTACGTGTATTAAGTTCGTATTTACATTTCATGGACAATTCTTAAGCTTATCTGAAGCACATGCAAAAAAGGCGGTCTTCACGAAGGTCATCATATTTGTGTGTGCCTTAAGACTGAATATTTCTGTTGCATAGTCAATGCTTGAGATCACAATATTGAACCACATTTCGTAGTCCTTGAGACCTTGCGTAAGACGGCAAATAAGCACATCTTCGCCGAGTCCACTGAAGAAGTGACTTGAGTGAGTGAGTGAAGAGATTTAGGTGGCTCTTAACTGCTAGGTATTGAGAGCCGATGAGGTTGAAGTGATGTGAGTATGGACCAGCACCGTAATGAAAGGGTGGAGGAAACGGGAGATCCCCGAAGAAACCCGCTGACTAGCGGCATCGTCTGGCACGATTCCCAATTGCGAAAATCCGGAGTGAACTGGCCGGGGATTGAACCAGGTTCACCTTGGTGGGGGTGAGCAGTCTACCCGCTCAGCCACCGTGGCCCCTAGTTGACTTGAGATGGTACTTTTTTTTAAACGACGGATGCTGATTGGATAACTTCGTACGTCGAAGTGGCGAAGATTTCTATAAAGTGGCGACAGTTAAGCTTGTGTTACGTAGAGATTAATAATTTTATTACGTATGCGGGTGAAAATCTAAATTTTCTTGCTCTGAAAAAGTATCTAAAGAAATGGAACCCTACAGTAAATTTTTAACAAAATGTATATAGTAGAAATTAAATACCACTAATTACATTGCGGAGACTAGATAGTGCTAACCAAAATACTATTTATTTACATAAATTTATTATAGTTATTTTTAATTATAGTTGTAACTTGCAATAAACGTATACTGAACAAGCAATAAAATATACCAAAATATACCGTGTGCTAAATCAAAAATACAAGTAAAATTTTGTGTATATTATACACAGCAGATTCTTAATAAAAATGTTACATAATACATTATATTTGGTTTTCATTATGTTGTTTAAATATTGTAAATTATATTGCCTGCTCGTGTAAATAAATCACATTATTCATACAGATTTCATTAAAATAACTTATTACACTAGACCGCAACATTATTCTTAGCAAAATAAGCAATTTCGTTACGCTTCAACGAATTAGTATCAATGTGTTTGTTTAAGCTCACGTATTTATGTATTTGCAATACACAATACTTAACGTATAATTTGGAATGCTTTTATCCATTACCATATAATATCGCTCAGACGTAACAGCGTGGTGACAAAAAGCATTTATTTATTCCTATTTCATGTCTAGCCGCAATATTTGATTTTAATTCGAGTCTTTTAAACATGCCTTAAACTCGAGCTTGACCAAANAATGTTATCGTTATTTTCAGTCTAACGATTTGTAAACTGGCAAAATGTGGTCAACTAGTATGAACATATGTAAGTTGAGACACGAGTGTGAAATAATTTACCCTGATGTTGTTCTGTAATAAATGTTTGTATGTGAAAAAATATCTTTTTGTTATCGTTTAATTAGTAGTAGTAGAATAAAAGGTAAAACAACCAGTAAGCAAAAAACGTAGACACGCAAAATTTTGCAATTGTGTTGATTATTACAGTAAAATTTTGTAGTATTTTTGCTGTTAAATTAATAGATGTTTTCGTTGTTAAGACAAATTTGTAACCATTGGAACATTCGTTCTAATAAAAATATAAATCAGTATATGATAAAATAAAAGTCAGTTTTATGTATTTTTTTAATTTGTTAATACTTCTAGGGAAGGTGCTAATATAACCTTATCATTCTATGACATATAACCTATATTGCTTAGTTAAATAGTTATAAAAATTAATTGAATACCTTATTTTGGCAAACAGGTGATGACTGATTTGTGGCATTTCCCCAAAAAATTGTAGCAGAAATAAATAGAATTGCTTCGCTGATTCGGGCACAACGGACAGGGAATAGAAGCCTAAGATGTAAGAAATCTTGAAAGACTTCACAGCAGCCGGGTGCTTGGGTCCCGGCAGGCGGCTATCTTGTGATGTCGCGACTGAAATAATTATTTTCGTTTGTCGTTTGTTTCTCGGGTAAGCCACCAGTAGTACTGTCGACGAATTAAGCCGGTATTCATAAACATATCTTCAACACTTGTTTCGTCAAAACAATCTTATTACGTGTATTAAGTTCGTATTTACATTTCATGAACAATTCTTAAGCTTATCTGAAGCACATGCAAAAAAGGCGGTCTTCACGAAGGTCATCATATTTTTGTGTGCCTTAAGACTGAATATTTCTGTTGCATAGTCAATGCTTGAGATCACAGTATTGAACCACATTTCGTAGTCCTTGAGACCTTGCGTAAGACGGCAAATAAGCACATCTTCGCCGAGTCCACTGAAGAGGTGACTTGAGTGAGTGAGTGAAGAGATTTAGGTGGCTCTTAACTGCTAGGTATTGAGAGCCGATGAGGTTGAAGTGATGTGAGTATGGACCAGCACCGTAATGAAAGGGTGGAGGAAACGGGAGATCCCCGAAGAAACCCGCTGACTAGCGGCATCGTCCGGCACGATTCCCAATTGCGAAAATCCGGAGTGAACTGGCCGGGGATTGAACCAGGTTCACCTTGGTGAGGGTGAGCAGTCTACCCGCTCAGCCACCGTGGCCCCTAGTTGACTTGAGATGGTACTTTTTTTTAAACGACGGATGCTGATTGGATAACTTCGTACGTCGAAGTGGCGAAGATTTCTATAAAGTGGCGACAGTTAAGCTTGTGTTACGTTGAGATTAATAATTTAATTACGTATGCGGGTGAAAATCTAAATTTTCTTGCTCTGAAAAAGTATCTAAAGAAATGGAACCCTACAGTAAATTTTTAACAAAATTTATATAGTAGAAATTAAATACCACTAATTACATTGCGGAGACTAGATAGTGCTAACCAAAATACTATTTATTTACAGAAATTTATTATAGTTATTTTTAATTATAGTTGTAACTTGCAATAAACGTATACTGAACAAGCAATAAAATATACCAAAATATACCGTGTGCTAAATCAAAAATACAAGTAAAATTTTGTGTATATTATACACAGCAGATTCTTAATAAAAATGTTACATAATACATTATATTTGGTTTTCATTATGTTGTTTAAATATTGTAAATTATATTGCCTGCTCGTGTAAATAAATCACATTATTCATACAGATTTCATTAAAATAACTTATTACACTAGTCCGCAACATTATTCTTAGCAAAATAAGCAATTTCGTTACGCTTCAACGAATTAGTATCAATGTGTTTGTTTAAGCTCACGTATTTATGTATTTGCAATACACAATACTTAACGTATAATTTGGATTGCTTTTATCCATTACCATATAATATCGCTCAGACGTAACAGCGTGGTGACAAAAAGCATTTATTTATTTCTATTTCATGTCTAGCCGCAATATTTGATTTTAATTCGAGTCTTTTAAACATGCCTTAAACTCGAGCTTGACCAAANCTATTTCATGTCTAGCCGCAATATTTGATTTTAATTCGAGTCTTTTAAACATGCCTTAAACTCGAGCTTGACCAAACCAGAAGTGGTTAAAAATAGACTTTGCCTTGAACACGCCGCCTTCACAAAGATCGTCTTATATGTACACTATGAAAATTGGAATCAAAATAACACTGTCTTGAGAAATAAGATTGTATTGACCAAGAATGTATTAAGCTCAGCCTTGAGGCTTGACTATGAATACCACCCTTTAGTCGCTGATCGCTACACTCACAATTTTCGTGGGACCGCGGTGGCTGAGCGGTTAACCTGCTTGCCTCCCACCAAAGCGAATCGGGTTAAATCCCCGGCCGGGTCACTCCCGGATTCTTGCATGTATGAAATCGTGCCAGATGATGGCGCTGGTGCTCCGGCCCTTCATTCCGGCGCTGCTCCATACTCACCTCAATCATCATCATCAGCTCTCAAGACCTCATTGTTACGAGCCGCCCATATCTCTTCACTTGCTCACTCACAATTTATGTTTGTCATTTTTGTCAATTGTGGCTGCTAAGGGCACCAGTATCTACTAAATGACTCCCTCTTGCTCGACTACCATCTCGTTTACATCACTGGCAGCCAGGGGCACGCCATTTCACCTCGTTTTCTTAGTCAATAACAGGGGCGCTGCCATCGCTGGTTTCTTGAACTGCCTGATGGGCGTCGCTCGCATTGGCTCCACTCGGGTAAGTAAATGTGATGTACCATGCGATTATGTCCCCAATATCAATGTATGAATTTTTAATTTAAATTGAAAATAACCTGTGAAGAATCCAGTCCCGAATCAATAAACTTTGTGTGGCTGAAATTACTTGTTCTGCTCACCATTACGAGGACAGGTATAAATATGCAGGTTTCATATGAGGTACACATGAAAACTTATGATTCTCTCACCAACCACACCTCACCACAACCAAACACAACCCAACATCACCTCCATCTTAAGGCAGGAATACAACTGACTTAGCATAAGCAAATCTTGCGCAACAGCGCATAACTCACCCGCGGTACAAATATGAGATCTACAGTCAAAATACACACGTACAGAAACGACGGAAGTTTACACAAAACAGTCCTGAAAATGAAAGCAAACTGTGCTCGGTAAACTGCGCGTGCGTGTGGTGACAACATTGGAGTTAAAAAGTACTGTTGACAGCACAGTTAACTATGCTGCTCGTATCGTGATTAGTAGAGTTCATCTGAACATACACCGCTCGTACATTTCTCTATCAAAACAAACTTCTGTTTATATGATGGCAAACTCTTGAAGCGTTTGTCAAATTCACAATTTTTCAGCTATTTTCATATGCACAGGAACTCGGTGGTATCCACATTCTAATTGGCCACGCACGGTGCATGGTACACATGCACAGGAATGATAGAATATAGCCAAATTTTCTGTGCACCTGTCCTGTGCTATTTTTCTCTGCATGTGGTGTGCTTGATTGTGGTGATTGTCATACTAACACATGTATTCGCTTTCTGTCCCTGGGCTATATTCTGCGCTATATCAATTGCAGCCTGGCCCTTACTCAGCACCCCACAACAACCACTCAGTCCCTTCGCCCATTGTTCTTCCATAATTCCCCAAAATATCCCAGAAATACTAAAAAGTCCTGTTTTATCAACAAAAACCCTTGAAATTTTTCGAATTTAAACAAATGGTGGAATGGATTTCTGCTAAATTTATTATCATGTTTTTCGTCATTGCATCAAAATTGACAGGTCCCTAAAAATACAATGCCACAGATTTAAATTTCAAAATTATCGCTATATTTTGTTAAAAATATTGTGACTCTGCAATGTAANAAAATACAATGCCACAGATTTAAATTTCAAAATTATCGCTATATTTTGTTAAAAATATTGTGACTCTGCAATGTAACTTAATGATTAGATTTTGGGCACGTATCAAGTATGTGAGAAGTCTTAGGTACTGTCTGCCATCTTGGATTCAATGTGATGTATAAAAATATCTATAATTATTTGTTAAGCATTTTAAAACACACGAACTTAAATATATCAAGCGAGATGTCCCAAGACTCATATTTTCAGACGAATTCGAATATGTTGTCAGAGATAGCGATTACATGCCTATTTCCAGCACCATATTGAATTTTTATATGAATACCTTTAGTATGAATATTAAGGCTTTTTAAACATAACTTTAACAAATGATTGTCTATGGCTGCCATTATTTTCTCAAAACATTTACGAATACGATTTTAAGTATTATGTTATGTTATAATGTTGTCACTTTCAAAACTTAGAGCAATTAAAAATTGTGTTAATGTCTATAATACCATATTTTAAAGAAAAATTTGAATACGATGTTAGAACTGGTCGTTAAGTGATTCTGTCTTTCACCAAATTGAATATTTTTTAGTATGGTGGTATTCAAAGAAGTCATTGCTCTAATTATGGAGCGAACACAAAAGGTGTTATGTACATCATTTATGGCCAGACTCTGTGCTTCTGTGTAGGTTAATGTATGCAGTAAATCAGAATGATGTGAAAAAGTGAAGCAAGTACTTGTGAACAAAATAGTCGAATATGAACTGTGCTATCGGAAAAATATTAACGTTTGTAAATGGCAATAGAAAATCACAGGAACAATAAATTCTGTGAAAATAAATGTTTGCCTGCTGAGGGTTTCAGAATGTGCGAATTAATCGTGCGAAGTATACATCGGTACCACACCAATAAAATTTACAGGAAAAGCCACCATGATTTTTCGAGAACAGGAGCCATCAAATATGTTCAAACCTGAGAAGGAATATATGTGCGAATATTCTCTTATGCACGGCATAACATACACCAGCAACCTGTGCACAATCGTCAGTGTGAAGCTATATGAAAATAACATCAATTTCTTTCCCGAGGAAAGCATAGCCGACGGTGACACTTCCCTACTGTGTACGAGATTGTGATAATTNAAAATACAATGCCACAGATTTAAATTTCAAAATTATCGCTATATTTTGTTAAAAATATTGTGACTCTGCAATGTACCTTAATGATTAGATTTTGGGCACGTATCAAGTATGTGAAAAGTCTTAGGTACTGTCTGCCATCTTGGATTCAATGTGATGTATAAAAATATCTATAATTATTTGTTAAGCATTTTAAAACACACGAACTTAAATATATCAAGCGAGATGTCGCAAGACTCATATTTTCAGACGAATTCGAATATGTTGTCAGAGATAGCGATTACATGCCTATTTCCAGCACCATATTGCATTTTTATATGAATACCTTTAGTATGAATATTAAGGCTTTTTAAACATAACTTTAACAAATGATTGTCTATGGCTGCCATTATTTTCTCAAAACATTTACGAATACGATTTTAAGTATTATGTTATGTTATAATGTTGTCACTTTCAAAACTTAGAGCAATTAAAAATTGTGTTAATGCCTATAATACCATATTTTAAAGAAAAATTTGAATACGATGTTAGAACTGGTCGTTAAGTGATTCTGTCTTTCACCAAATTGAATATTTTTTAGTATGGTGGTATTCAAAGAAGTCATTGCTCTAATTATGGAGCGAACACAAAAGGTGTTATGTACATCATTTATGGCCAGACTCTGTGCTTCTGTGTAGGTTAATGTATGCAGTAAATCAGAATGATGTGAAAAAGTGAAGCAAGTACTTGTGAACAAAATAGTCGAATATGAACTGTGCTATCGGAAAAATATTAACGTTTGTAAATGGCAATAGAAAATCACAGGAACAATAAATTCTGTGAAAATAAATGTTTGCCTGCTGAGGGTTTTAGAATGTGCGAATTAATCGCGCGAAGTATACATCGGTACCACACCAATAAAATTTACAGGAAAAGCCACCATGATTTTCGAGAACAGGAGCCATCAAACATGTTCAAACCTGAGAAGGAATATATGTGCGAATATTCTCTTATGCACGGCATAACATACACCAGCAACCTGTGCACAATCGTCAGTGTGAAGCTATATGAAGATAACATCAATTTCTTTCCCGAGGAAAGCATAGCCGACGGTGACACTTCCCTACTGTGTACGAGATTGTGATAATTATGACTGTGCAGTTCATGTATGATACCCAGAAATTCCCCTTTCCAAGGACTTTGTAGACATGAAACAAAAGATCGGGGAAGAAAGTGTGTAACGTTAGGTATAGTCACCTAATCATAAAATTTCGCCTCTCTACAGGTCAGAATTATTTATAAGCTGCTTCGGGCATTATCGGCAGCAAAAATAGTCCGTGGAGAGTCACGACGCAGGACCTGGACGGGACGGATGTGTCATAAATAGCTACGCAAATCTAGCGAGGGACCACAGCTCAGTTCTACTCGCTGATGTGCACCTGTGTGTGCACTCATCCAGGAAGAGGAAAGTGTGTCGGCGCGGACATTCAAGGGTTTGCAGGACAGCGAAGTAGGAGAGGGCATGGAGACATTCTGTACCCCACTGCCCACACCGCCGACAACCAACAATGGATGCGATGCGAGCTGTGAGACTCGTAGGGCTACCAACTGTGACCAGCTGTAAGAAGTCAAACGCAGTCTTCCACTCCCAGAAAGTGATGGAGAGTTCGTGCTAGAAAACCACTTAAACATTTCCAAGAAAACTCGGGATAGAAGCGTGACATGCAGGAAACATCCAGTAGTAACACGTTGACATGTGTATACGTCAGTCTGGCTCGCAAAAAAAGCGCCTGCTCAAGCACTCCACAATAGTACATGCGAGCTCGAATGCAGGCACCTTATGCCTGTAAACGAAAACATGTGGGGAAATATATGAAAACGACTACCCACAACACCAGGCAACAAAGAACATGTAGNGCGAGAACGCCTTGAAGTGCCGCTCACAGTCGCGGTGGACCAGACGAAGATTGCTCAGGCCCCAGCGGACAACTACTGAATTCCTTTAGGGGGAATTATTGCACCCAAGATAGCATTAGTAGTATGATTTGTTATGTCCGAGAGCACATGACATCTGGCAGAGGAGCAGAGGACTAGCCGCCATCTTGGATCCACCCTATTAAATGACCTTGACCTTGTCCACCATCCACAATCTTGGATGACCTTGACCTCTATCTGCTATCTTGGATGCTGTCACATCCGCCATTTTGGGAATCAGTATGGTGCCATCTTAGATGTCCCCTCGTGCTCTATCATTCCACCTCGCCATAATTTTTCTATAATTTTCCATTTTTCTACTCTGTCATTCTTTCTCGCCTGCTCCCTCCCACTCCAATCACCATCATGGATATCGTCTGCTATTGGCTGCCATCTTCGATATCTATAAGAGGCCATATTGTTTCGTCTTCCGCCATCTGCTTTGTGGTGCAAGTATCGTCCACACTGTTGGATAGGCAGCGCTTGTGTCGCTTGAAGTCGTCATCGGCTGCTAAGAACACTGGTGTCGGCTGGAGACTAAGGAGATGTTACTCGTATATGTGCTGTACGCAGACACTCGTCTTTATGGGCGTTATATAATTTAATACAGTATAAAATATTGTGGAGGTGAGGAGCTGNATTGTGGAGGTGAGAAGCGGCGATCTGTTAGACCCTGGATTGGTAGACAGATGCCCTATTCGACTGAGCCACCAAGACACGGGTGAAAGTACAAGAACTTAATTATGTTTATAAAATATCCTCAGAATTATTCGTCGCATATTATAGGCATGAGTATGTCTATTCCAAAATAAATAATACATACGAGTTATTTTTATTTATGGCAATTCAAGCAGCTACCATGGTCTAGTGTCAAAACCGTATGTCATCTTGGATTATAATATTATGCCACAACCAACGATTATGCACAAGCATAATTTTATCGTTCAAAGTCTTAGATTAAAAAATGTTTTGTAACTTTTAAACTTACATACTATAGTGTCTATGGAGTAGTATTTTAAAAAGTAATTTTATTATGATGTAACCACCATCAGTTATACAAAAAAAGATTTGTATAAATAAAAGTTATGTATTTCAATTTAATATATATTTTATTTCACTTTTAAAATTTACAGAAAAGATTTATGCCGAGCAATCTGTTTGTTGATTCGTATTTCCAAGACTTATTCGTAGTATATTATGCCATAACCATTGATACTGAAAGCATAATTGTATAAATAAAAGTCATTTATTTAGTTAATATATTTTAAATTAAATTTTAAATTAGAATATCGAGCAGCATATCTATGGATTCGTATTATCAAAGACAATTAGATTATTATGTCGGAAAACATGACTATGAGGCAATAACAAATGGAAATTTATAAGCATAGAATAGAGTTCGTAGATATACCAGGTGTTAATATATTTTCATGCTAATGTTTTCAAATCGAATGCTAATGTGACGCCACAAACTTTGATTATTCGCATTTTTTCGATGCCATATCGACTTTGGTACGCAATACCATGATCATAGGTTTTTTTTAGTAATTAATGTAATGAGCCTGACCCACGAATACAGAACAGTAGTTGCGTTACCTCAGGTTGTGTTTTAGGTGCATTATGTCTATGTCGGACACCCACGAACTTACAGACCTAGCTGGACATCATTCGACGACTGCTGCATTTATAAACATTGATATTAGATCATATCAGACGAGTACAAGTCCAACGAAGATGAATATTAAATTATACCTTACGTATTTATATAAGCATAAATTGACACCATTTTCCATTTCTCGAAGTTATAGTCATAAAATTTATTTCATAGGTTTAACCCATGNCATATCGACTTTGGTACGCAATACCATGATCATAGGTTTTTTTTAGTAATTAATGTAATGAGCCTGACCCACGAACACAGAACAGCAGTTGCGTTACCTCAGGTTGTGTTTTAAGTGCATTATGTCTATGTCGGACACCCACGAACTTAGAGACCTAGCTGGGCATCATTCGACGACTGCTGCATTTATAAACATTGATATTAGAACATATCAGACGAGTACAAGTCCAACGAAGATGAATATTAAATTATACCTTACGTATTTTTATAAGCATAAATTGACACCATTTTCCATTTCTCGAAGTTATAGCCATAAAATTTATTTCATAGGTTTAACCCATGACCTAGATCAGAGCCATGTGGTAAATTATGCCTTAAGCTTCCTTATAAGCATTGCTGACTGCCGTTTTCTATCCAATGAAGCTATAGTAATCAAATGCATATCATATATAGTTACTGCTCATGACCTAGACCAAAATGTTATTGAACATTGTGCACTAAGTCTTCTTAACATTATGCACTAAGCCTTCTTATAACTATTTTTCGTTGCCATTTTCCATCTATTGAAGTTATAGACATCAAATTCATATAATATGTAATACTCGTGACCTTAATCAAGGTGATACCACAAGTTATGANGTTACTGCTCATGACCTAGACCAAAATGTTATTGAACATTGTGCACTAAGTCTTCTTAACATTATGCACTAAGCCATCTTATAAATATTTTTCGTTGCCATTTTCCATCGATTGAAGTTATAGACATCAAATTCATATAATATGTAATACTCGTGACCTTAATCAAGGTGATACCACAAGTTATGACTCAAGACTTCTTAAACTAGTTGGCTGCCATTATAGAACCATTTAAGTTATAGCTATCAAATGTGTATCACAGGTACATCTCCTGAAATCAAACAAAGTGATGTCAGTTATGCCTTAAACCTTCTTATAAGCAAAGTTGGCAGCCATTTAACACTCATTCATGTTATAGTCAACAAATTCACATCACAGGTATGACTCCTGACTTTGATCAAGGTGATAGGACAATCGAGCCATAAGCTTTTCATGAAATATTTTTTAATTAACTGTAGCACATGACATATTTACAGCCGTATTTTATTTTGTAGAAACTTACGAATAAGGTGTTGAGTAAGCAAATGATAATAAAAAAATTATGTATTTAAAACATTTTGAACTCATATTGTGTTATGTATCTACAGTCCAGTGTTTGTAAAATAAATTATAATATGATGCCAGAATTGTAGATTACTTGCCTCCCTGTGTCAGTTTTCATATTGTATTAAAGAGGAACAACTAAAATGTAGTGACGAGTTTTGGAACATAACTATAGAAAATGATGTGTCTTCGGTTGCGAATATTTTCAAAAGTGGTTCGAATTCGATGTTAAGTATTAATATATTTTAATAAATAAAATAATTTTTCTATTTATATCTTAAGTTGCTACATTGTATCTGTTCACCATCTTGTTTCCATTGTTAATTTTGTTTCTATAAAACAGATATTTTTTTTAACCATTTAAGACATGGCTCTCAAATGAGGACCAATTTACCAGAGAGCTTATTGTATCCATCCACCATTTTATTTCTGTCTACCATATTGCGCCTGGCAACCATATTGGGTCCTGGGTGAGGGCTAGTGGTTATATTGAGTTTGTCTGTCATCTAGGGCATGGCTCTCAGATGATGACTAATGGACTGGCGAGCATATTATGACCGTCTACCATCTTGTTTCTGTACACCATATTGTGCCTGGCGACAATCTAGGGTCCTGGGTGATGACCAGTGGTCATATTGTGTTTGTACGTCATCTAGGACATGGAACTCGGGTGTGGACAACTGAACTGGTAACCATATTGTACATGTCCGCCATTTTGTTTGTGTCCAACCATATTGTGTCTGGAAACCATTTAAGCACAGGTCATGGGTGAGGACCAGTGGTTATATTGTGTTTATCCATAATCTAGGACATGGTACTTGGGTGTGGACCGGTGGACTGGTGACAACATTGTATCTGTCCACCATCTTGTTTCTGTCCAAGCATATTGTGTCTGGAAACGATCTAGAATATGGGTCCTAGGTGAGGACGAGTGGTCATATTGTGTTTATCCATAATCTAGGACATTGCACTTGGTTGTGGACCAGTGGACTGGTGACCATATTGTATCTGTCCCCCATCTTGTTTCTGTCCAAGCATATTGTGTCTGGAATACATCTAGGACATTGGTCGCAGGTGTGGACCAGAGGACTAGCAGACATACTGGGTCTGGTAAGCATCTAGAACATAGGTCTCGGGTGTGGACCAGAGGACTGGTGATCATTATATGTCTGTCCAATAGCTTGTTTCGGTTCACCATATCGTTTATAGCAACCATTAGGGTAGGGGGTCTCAGGTTTGGACCAGTACTAAATATCTTGGCACAATAGCATTGTAGTTTTTGGGCAGTCGGTGAAGGTATGCATGCAGTCGCAGTCAACATACTATATTTCACATCACCAGTGGCTCTTATCATCTTCAAGAATACAATAATTTATGCACCTGGACTCCTGCTGAGACTTAACTCCTGCCGAGACTGACTACTGATGAGACTAACTTTTCGCACTATGTCAATTTGCATATAAGTTTAAAATGAAATATTAATGTATGACATGGGAAAGAAAACATAGAGATGAGATAAATTCTACACTTTTAGCTATGCTGCACGACATATGTTTTCGTGATTTTGATACACTGCACAACGCAATTCGTCCAGAATTTCTGATATTAACAGAAAAAGTGAATCAGATGATATACAAAATGTAGTTTATTTTCCTGTGAAGCGGCTCTCGAGACTCCATTGTTAAAAGCCACCCAAGTGCTGGCTAACATAATAATAAAATTTTGTTTTGAATTNAGTGCTGGCTAACATAATAATAAAATTTTGTTTTGAATTAAAAATTACATGCCTGTAATCCTCTGAAGAACCCAGCACCATGACTAACCCTTTTTAAATCTATAAAAGCTGTTTGTACCACCACAATTAATTGAGAACTTCCTTCTCTAGTCTAGATCACAGAGTGAAAATGAAAGTATGCTGATACACAAGTCAGAAAATGTTATCAGCTATCGTGACATATGAAAAGCTTAAATCACTTGCAGCACTCGACATAGATANAATCAGATGATATACAAAATGTAGTTTATTTTCCTGTGAAGCGGCTCTCGAGACTCCATTGTTAAAAGCCACCCATATGCTGGCTAACATAATAATAAAATTTTGTTTTGAATTAAAAATTCCATGCCTGTAATCCTCTGAAGAACCCAGCACCATGACTAACCCTTTTTAAATCTATAAAAGCTGTTTGTACCACCACAATTAATTGAGAACTTCCTTCTCTAGTCTAAATCACATAGTGAAAATGAAAGTATGCTGTTACACAAGTCAGAAAATGTTATCAGCTATCGTGACATATGAAAAGCTTAAATCACTTGCAGCACTCGAANATGCTGTTACACAAGTCAGAAAATGTTATCAGCTATCGTGACATATGAAAAGCTTAAATCACTTGCAGCACTCGAAATAGATACCGAGCTTTTATACCTGCTTAAATAATTTATTCTCGCATATGCGTGACACGCAATACAATCTGTCTAAANATAGATACCGAGCTTTTATACCTGCTTAAATAATTTATTCTCACATATGCGTGACACGCAATACAATCTGTCTAAAAACATCTATCTGCCTATCTGCAACAGTAAGAAGAGGTTCTTGTCTGTCTTCTGTGACACTAGTGTATTTTCAAGGAAGTGCTATTGGAACAAACACACCACATTCTAGGAGCTGGTGTAAGACAAATCGGGAGAGTGCTGCCGCAAAATAAATAAAACAAGGCACATTCCAACACTGACATATGTACAATTGTAAAGAAGATTGGTTGTATTTTGGAGGACTTCATGGGCTAGACAGTGAACGGGCTAATTAGGTCTCGTATAGCAGTCCATCAACCAAGCTGTTTTGCAGCTACATAGTAGCAGATATCTACTAAGGGGCTCAAGATGGTCAACATAAACTGTCTTTTGTATAGTTTATAGTATATAAGCATGCATTATGTAAGAAGGTTTTTACTTCGTTGATGGATGTGGCGGAAGGCAGATCGTCACTATATTCATCTACTGTGTAAGCTGTTATAATATGAATAAAGAACCTGAGGATAAGGATATGACAACATCGGCAATGGTGCCGCGAAAGCGCACGGACTCAAAGAGTTGAAGTTATGAAGCAGCAGCCAAGTGCAAGTATTGTAGTAAGGCATTCACAAATAACATAATTCCAGCCGACATGAAGCTATAAACTGCTTATTCAGCACTTCATACAAGATTTATCCATGCGTTAACTGTGGCGTGGTATATATGAATAAAAGTGGATTGAATGCTCACAACAGAAATTGTGCTACAAAACAGACATAATCATAATTGTTTTTTCGAATGAAGCATGAGTTAGAGAGTGTAGCTATTATTGTGTTTTTTTTAACAAGTCTGTAAAATAAAATTAAAATATGGAAATGATTTCTGTATTATTCTTTTATTTTAATCCCTGCATATGTTAACCCTCCAGCGGTCGCGTGGTTGACATGTGTCACCCTCTTCCTCTACATTTCCAAGAACTAGTTACTGGGAGGCGTTTGAGCTCCGAGCCTGTCAGTACCTGTCAATTAATCTTGCCTGCTATTGCCACTGAAGTTCGTCGCCTGGTCTTCGTTGATACAGTCGTGCAGTTCCCTTTGTAAGTGGTTTGATAGACTAATTTCCTACATGCGACCATCTGTGTACTCTTCTAAGGTAACATATTTTTTAAAGCAATGTATCGACAGTCAAGGTCCTTTTTTTATATTAACAATATTAATAACATATAATTATATTATTAACAATAATAATATGCTTTTAATATGGAAGAATATTTTTCTTTGCTGTACAACAATTTAACTTTTTAGCTTACCATCTATTTTCTGAAAATTTTCTGATACAATCTAATCAATTTTTTTTCTAAATGCAGGGCCTTCTCTTACTGGCAGTTATTGTTATTACAACCTACTGTTTTCCAGGCCAGTATGGTGGAATCAAAAACATGAATGAAGGAAGTTTCCTCGGATCCTGATGTGTCGATGAAGTGACTGAATTAAGTTGATGAAGATGACGAGAACATCCGTGAATCGGATTCGGATGAAAGTGATTTTGTGTATGAGGGTGATCACAATTCTGATACCGAACAGTCTGATTATGAGAACAGCGATGCTGAAGGTAAGGAACAAAATTATAAAACTTTTATTGGAAAATATAGAAAAACCAAATGGGTCATTAATTTACCTAAAAAACAGCCAGAATCCGTACAGAAAATGTAATTTTGCACCTACTTGGACCAAAAGGTGAAGCCTCACAGCTTGTTTCTCCAGAAAAAGTATTAGAGCTTTCTATGGACTAGCACGTTTGCCGAATTATTATAGAATGTTCAAATATTTTCATTGATTCTGTAAAATTTACAGGGGATGGACAAAATAATATGAACACTGTGCAATATAGTACATTTTGTTGCATGTTGGCAACACTGCTTCCGTGTAAATAATGCGACGCGTTGTATTGCACAGTTTTCGTGCCAAGTCTTGTATCTTATATTTCAATGTATTATACGTTTTGTTCTGCGACTGTTAAAACAAGCTATCGGTGATATGTGTGATCTCTCAGACTTCGAAAGAGGGCAAATCGTTGGTGCTCGGTTAGCGGGAGCGTCTGTGACGAAAACAGCTGAATTGTTTAACGTTTCACGACCGACAGTATCCACGGTAATGACAGCATACACAAAACATGGTAAACCATCATCGGCGAAGAGGAATACTGGGCTAAACCCAAAGTTAACTGACAGAGACCGATGAACATTAAAAATAATTGTGGCCAGACAACATAAAACTACCGCGGCANTACACAAAACATGGTAAAACATCATCGGCGAAGAGGAATAGTGGGCTAAACCCAAAGTTAACTGACAGAGACCGATGTACATTAAAAAGAATTGTGGCCAGACAACATAAAACTACCGCGGCAAAAGTGACAGCAGAACTCAACACTCACTTGAGTAATACTGTTTCGACAAAAACAGTACGGCGGGAGCTCCACAAAGCTAACATTCATGGAAGGGCTGCAATTGCGAAACCCTTTATAACGGAAGCCAACGCTAAGCTGCGAAAGAAGTGGTGCCACGATCATAAAACCTGGACACTTGATGATTGGAAGAATGTGGTATGGTCCAATGAATCATCGTTTACATTGTTTCCTACAAACGGCCGCGTTTATGTATGGAGAACCCCAAAAGAAGCCTACGATCCGGACTGCTTGCTTCCTACAGTCAATCATGGGGGAGTGGGCGGCTATATCGTGGTTTTCAGCTGGTCCTCTCATTCACATCACTGGCCGGATTACTGCGAAAGAATATCTCGACATTCTCAATGATGAAGTTCTTACTATGACTAGTATATTGCTGTCAAACACTGCCATATTCCAAGATGATAATGCGCCCACACACACACAGCCAAAAAGATTCAGTCTTGGTTTTAGGAGCATCAGAATATCATCAAACATCTTCCCTGGCCAGACCTCAACATAACTGAATCGTTATGGGGAGTTTTAGAGCAGAGAGTGAGGAGCAGATTTCGATCTCCAACATCATTGAAGCAATTGGCGGATGTTTTGGTACAAAAATGGGACAACTTTCCATTGGAAACTATTCAGACACTCTACGAATCTATTCCGCGAAGAATTGCAGCTGTTCTAAAAGCAAATGGTGGCCCAACACCTTATAAATAAATAAGTAATGTGTATATGTCAGGTGTTCATATAATTTTGTCCATCTCCTGTAAATATTAAAGGGAACACGATGCAAGAAACACAAACGAAGTGGAATTTAAGGCCTTGTTTGGACTTCTTTTGATAGGTACTTATAAATTCTCAAGGGCAAATATTGCTAAATTATGGGACAAGGGTAATGGCTTAGAATCTTGCTACCTGACAATGAGAAAACGGAGGTTTTTATTTTTCTCAAGTGCCTTCGTTTCGATAGCATTCGATATTGGGCTACTCGAAGAGAAATTAATAAGTTTGCTCCCATAAGAAATATATTTGAATTTATAAACAACTGTTAAAAATATTTCATTCCTAGTGAATATCTCACTATCGATTAACAGCTGCTTCCATTTCGTGGCAAATGCCCATTCCGGCAGTATTTACCAAAGAAACTGGCAAAATATGGAATATAGATATTTTCCCTATTGGATGCGAAAATTGCATACACAATTAATTTATAATGTTACCTAGGCATTCAGCCTGAGAGGTTTTTCAGGAAAATAACTCGTCAACAGATGTTGCTATGAAGCTGAGCGAGCGTATCAGCGGTTCACATCGTAAATCAACCACCGATAATTGGTTTAGCAGTTATCCTTTGGCTAAAAACCTTTTATCAAAAGGACTTACGTTAGTCGGCACGTTCCGAAAAAAATAAGGTGGAAATCCCGAATGATTTTTTTTTACCAAACAAACAGCGTATACCTTACTATTCAATTTTTGGGTTCCACGAAGATGTTTCATTGGTCTCATATTGCTCTAAGAAAAATCAAGCCGTTTTGGTATTATCATGACAACAAAATTTATGAGGATACCGGAGAACTCCAAAAAACTGAAATAATTACATTTTACAACAAGACGAAAATCGGAGTTGATATAATTGATTAACTAATTAAAAAATATAATTTGGCAAGAACTTCACGAAGGTGACCATTGGTAATTTTTTTTCGACCCAATTGAACATCTCGGCTCTCAATGCATTGGTAATTTTTAAACTTAATTTCGGTAATCCAATAANTTTTTTTCGACCCAATTGAACATCTCGGCTCTCAATGCATTGGTAATTTTTAAACTTAATTTCGGTAATCCAATAACCCGAAGTGAATTCCTAGAAGATCTGGCTTGGGAATTCATAAATCCGCAGATCCAGCATCGCTCAACATGTCGCTAATCCACTGGAATTGAGACGGCGGGCGCACATTCTACGCGGACAATCAGTAGCTGATCCAAAGGATGTTAAGGTGCCAGAGGTATTTGATTTCTTTGTGGATGCCACAGGGACAGTACGACATGAGAATGGTGAGCAAAATGTGGAAAATGTATGTGTAACGAACATTTAAAAAATGTATGTGCAGAATGTTTAAAAATTTGTTACTTCAAATATTTATTATTTTTCTTAAATATACTTCAAACAAAAAAAATTTAGTGTGTGGTTTGTTCACTTTATGTACACCCTAAATATTACAGAAATAATTGCTTTACTGATGACATAGTTATACAAGGATATTAGATAAAATAAAAAATGGGTGACACTTGTCCGCAACATGACCTTTCTTGTGATTGAAAATGACGCGACTGCTGGAGGTTAAGCTGTTCAGTAGAAACGATCAAGAATAATGAGGTACATGTACATCGAAGATGTTATTCATTTTAGCATCAAATTTACATTTTGTCTGATGGTCGTACGCAGTGCCTTGATACGTATAAATACCTGTAAGCTGTGCTGACATAACAACTTTCAAGATATGTACTTATATGCTTAGTATATCCATTGGTATGAATTTCTGTGATAATTCATTCATAATTTTATTTGAAACAAATGTTAACCAATTACTTAAAAAAACACGAAATCTTTATTTCAGCTAAAATTACAACACAATCGGCTCATCATAAGAAAAAGAATTGCACAGTCACTGAACATTTCGTGTACACTTTACCATTAGTTTAAATAAATTATTACTCAGACGCAGATCGAACCTCCATCTCAATTTAGTACGAAGGGCTGCTAACAGTCATTACCTCCCATCCTACACCACCACCGAATGTTGCTGACATAGTGCATATATAAACACAAAATGTCTTAAAATGTAATACTCTGTCAGAGGCGAATAAAAAAATCAGCGGGGCGAAAAATATATTTGTCACATCACCTCGGCATATGCTAAATGCAGTCGTACTATTCTAGAGATAATTAATTAAAATATTCATAGAGTACTCGCAGATTATTCGAGCAGCATTAGAAGAACACTTCAGTTCTCCCAGTATAGGTGAAACAACTGGCTGGTGGTAAGTAGGTCTCTGCCCATGCGTGATTTTACTCCCAGCATGACCAAAACACTTTCCTTTGTCAATGGCACCAAGCAGTAGCCACAGAGTAGAATAGTACATGGAAATAAAATGTTNTGACCAAAACACTTTCCTTTGTCAATGGCACCAAGCAGTAGCCACAGAGTAGAATAGTACATGGAAATAAAATGTTGTGGTTCCATAGATGTGAGCTAACCCATTCGTCTATTAGCTTCACAAAGCTCTGTACCAATCCATTTTCCCGATTGGCTACTGCGTGCTGCGAATTGGCTGGACTTCAANTGACCAAAACACTTTCCTTTGTCAATGGCACCAAGCAGTAGCCACAGAGTAGAATAGTACATGGAAATAAAATGTGGTGGTTCCATAGATGTGAGCTAACCCATTCGTATATTAGCTTCACAAAGCTCTGTACCAATCCATTTTCCCGATTGGCTACTGCGTGCTGCGAATTGGCTGGACTTCAAACTGGTGAAAAAGTTACCAGGTGTTGACTGGCAAACGGCGTTACGACATGATGCTAGTCAGTGACAGCAGTTTTATTATGTGTATTGCTAGATTTCGTAGTAAATGAAGCCATATTAGTATTCAGTGTGTTCTGCTTTCCATTAACTACGATGCATCAAATCCAAACGCATAAGAGTTTTGTGGCACTATTATTACTGCATATATTTTACTGGTCCGCAGACACCTTAAATTTACGCATCGCATTTAATTATCAGAAGTCCCCAGTTCGCATTTTTATTGAAATAATATTTGATATAAAATAACTTAACGATACTTGCCATACATGTTTCCTTGTTCAAACTTCTACAAGTGGATTTATTTTTATATCAGTATTGTACACAACGTACATATTAGTTTAAATAATATCCAGGATAGATAGACGGAATTTGTAGAATCCTTCAAAGTATTCCAATTCAACTCTCCTGCAGGCGAACTGAAGTCTGCATAAATCCGATAAAAATAAACAGGATTTTTATTTATATTTGGTGCTAAAACTTTGCACAACCAGGTTTTCTATTTAGTTGAGATCATTCGCTTTAATAAATAGGTATGTTAGAACCATGCCACCTTGTACAGACCAACCACTGTGTCAATCCATTTTCAATATTGTATAATTTTCTTTTTGTTGCATTCATTTATTTTTCATTATTGCATATTAGGTGAGTTCCACATGTATAAGTAGTACAGAGAGATATGTTGTATTCTGCCAAACACA
Organism: Clitarchus hookeri; assembly: GCA_002778355.1. Classification (NCBI taxonomy): domain Eukaryota; kingdom Metazoa; phylum Arthropoda; class Insecta; order Phasmatodea; family Phasmatidae; genus Clitarchus; species Clitarchus hookeri. Next base: position 134,469 of record NQII01004373.1, read on the forward strand.
TGGTAATCTTAACTTTTATTATATCTATTATTCACATTGCAAATATATGAAGTTGATTTCGAAATCTTGGTAATTATCTCTTAAATATTTTTGGTTGCACGTGAGGGGAAAATTTATTGTTACTAAAATCAAATACTTTTAAAGACATATAATTTGTATTTGCAACCAGGCTAACCCACACACACAAAATACGCACATACATATCCTACTAATATTGTAAATGCGAAAGTCTGTGTGTGTGTGTGTGTGTGTGTGTTTGTTACCATAACGGCTGAACAGATTTAGATGAAATTTGGTATGTAGGTACTTTAGGTCATNTGTGTGTGTGTGTGTTTGTTACCATAACGGCTGAACAGATTTAGATGAAATTTGGTATGTAGGTACTTTAGGTCATGGAACAGGACCTAAAGTTGCTAATTGCTCAAAATTGCTACCACCGACAGTAATGCAAGCTTGGTAGCGTCAGTGGAGTGATTGGCGAACAGATTCAAATACGCCGGGTATTTCACGCACGCCACCATTGTCAGCCAATCACGCCATATGTAGAGGTCGCCAAGCATGCGTGACTGTTGGTGGATGCATTTCCAGCAACTGTTTTAACATTTTCTGTACGAAATCACTCGCTAAGTATGCTGCTAATGAACATTTTGTGTTTCCGTTAATGTGTTATGATACCTTTCACCATACATTTGGACGGCTTGCTTGGCATTTCTGCCACGCTCGCCATAAATAAGTAGAGCATCAAGATTTTCCTCATTCGTGAACTTCATTGCATACGTACTGCCACACACTTCAATACCACTTAAAATAACAGGTTACGGGGACTGGTGCTCTGCTGCGATTTGGAAGCGGTCCCGCAGGATGAGTTACGGCATGTGCTGCTATCTTAGACCTGTGAGTACAGCTCCACCGCCCCATGCTTCTGACCCACCTAACTTAATAATATTTTCACATTATTTTTTGGCATTTCTGTGTTACTTTGCATTGCATGTTCCATATCACCGTATTCCTCTTTGCTCGTACTTTCGGATGCCGTTGAAATAAATGTATGTTTGTAGGGGAAAAGTCATATGGGGTTTAATTATTTTTGTCCGTGCACGTGTTACTAATAGTCACTTTGCGGCGAATTACTTGCTACCATACGTAACTTCATTTAGCAAAAACAGCATTTCGTGATCTGCAACCGTTCCGGACATTTTGGGGGTGTCCGTGTTAGGTGGACCACTATGTATACACATGGGTATGGTAAGCAAATGTACTGTATTAATTGCCTACAAGCAGTAATGAACCCAGAACTTCAGAATATGGAATATACCAGCGAAGAGGGCCATAATGTTGTTAAAGACTTTTCATGCTAAAGTGAGCACTTTTGAAATGAACATTTTAAAAAATGTCACTACCCCTACTTGCATACATTTTAACGAACAGACTTTCTAACNAGCACTTTTGAAATGAACATTTTAAAAAATGTCACTACCCCTACTTGCATACATTTTAACGAACAGACTTTCTAACATGCGCCTGCAGTTAATGAAGGAAGGAAATTAGTTTCATGCCCTTGCATTGAATTGAAAGTGTTATGTTAACATTTGTGCACACTGANGTTAATGAAGGAAGGAAATTAGTTTCATGCCCTTGCATTGAATTGAAAGTGTTATGTTAACATTTGTGCACACTGAAATTATTTTTTTCGCTTTAAGTTTTGTTTTTACTACAAATAAGTGTAAGAATCAGGAAATTTGTAAAATATTAGCTTTTCTAATATTTTCAGAGTTTCTCTTTACACATGCATGAATAAAGTGATCAGGCCATGGCATTGTTAAATTTGCATTTGGTGGAAAGATACATAAAGGGCATTCAAGTAGATCTTAAGCAGGGCTTTCAAAAGTGCTCAGTTTATCGTGAACAACCTATAGAGATGTTTTATACAAATAATTATATTTTGATAATGTAGTATGATCTTTAAAGAAGTAATGTTAACCAAGACAAATATATATATATATATATATATATATATATATATATATATATATATTGAAAACCTCTTTTTATTCTGGACTTGTAATATTATCTTTAAAGACGTAATGCTGTTAAAATTATTTGTACTTACATATAATGAGATTTTTGAATACATGATATTTTAAAATAACTTCTAAAATGTAATTGAATTCTGAAGTTGTAATGTTAAAAGTGTAGGGTGTATATTGGGGAATAATAAACAATATCTTTTTTTGGAAATTACTTTGGTTTTTGTATTTCGGTATATATAGCCCCTGTATCAAAAAACAAAGTGTCACTTTCAGCAAAATAACGCTAAACCGCAGTTCTCTTTCGCTATGTGGAAATACATAATTTTTTTTTTTTAGAAATATATGTTTATTTGGTACATGTAAACTGCTTTGCAAGGCTTGAGGGCTGGTCTAGGCTACATTTAGTTTTCATATTAAGACATAAAATTTAAATAAGGTGGTTTTAATTTACGATGTTATTGCCGTTCACTACTAACAGCCATTGTAAAATAGTTTGAATGTTACCACAACAGTAATGCTTGGTTACCTGTTGTTAATCATCGGTAACTAATGTTGCTGTTAATNAATAGTTTGAATGTTACCACAACAGTAATGCTTGGTTACCTGTTGTTAATCATCGGTAACTAATGTTGCTGTTAATACAATAAACTGATAAATTATCAATGTTTCATATTGTTGGTATTCAGCAGTACAACATAACGACAAACTGCAGTTCTCTTTCGTTACCTGAAGTACTTCATTCTCTAGAAATATATGCATAATTGACACACTTAAACTGCTTTGCAAGGCTTGAGAGCTGGTCTAAGCTACATTTAGTTATCACACTATGCTTTGAAAGTTAAATAGAGGTGTTTCATTTTAAGAAGTTATTGCTGTTCACGTCTATCCGCAATTTAACAACGCCAAATCAGCGTGAACTTGTCTTGGTTGGACATTTATTTTATGTCGCATTAATACCAAATATTTTCTTCTTCCTGTTACTTTAAGTGTAATAAAACATTTGGTTACGGCAAAATCAAAATAGAGATAAACTAAAGTTGTCTTTCTTTACATGGAAATACTTTATGCTCTTTGATATATGCATAGTTAGCAAACGCAAACTGCTTTTNTAAAGTTGTCTTTCTTTACATGGAAATACTTTATGCTCTTTGATATATGCATAGTTAGCAAACGCAAACTGCTTTTCTAGGCTAAAGAGATGGTCTAAGCTACATTATTTGTCATAGTATGTTTTACAATTTAAATAAAGTTGTTTCGTTGTNCTAGGCTAAAGAGATGGTCTAAGCTACATTATTTGTCATAGTATGTTTTACAATTTAAATAAAGTTGTTTCGTTGTACGAGGTTATCGCTGTTAACTACTGTCCGCCATTTTACAACGCCAAGTCCGTGTAAACTTGTGTTGGTTGGCCATTTCTTTTATGTCATAGTAACTGAAAATATTTTCGTCTTCCTGTTATTTTTAGCGTAATACAACTTTTGGTTGCGGCGAAATTTTTAGAAGCATTATTAATATTGACATTTCCAACAGTATATTTGCATTATTGTGATATATGATTTTGTAAATGTTTAACATGATTAAATTTGTTACATTATTATTAATTTTATAACAACATAAATGTTTAAAGAAATGCCTCAATAGTAAGTTTTTTTTTTTACAAAAANTACATTATTATTAATTTTATAACAACATAAATGTTTAAAGAAATGCCTCAATAGTAAGTTTTTTTTTTTACAAAAGCATTATACTTTTTTCTGTGTACGAGCAACATAATATTTATCGCGATTTCTTCTTTCGGTGCGGTTAAAACTTTACATGTTATAATCATTTGAATGTTACTTCCGACCAACGAAATTTTTTACTTGTTTATTAAAATAATATATGATTCAAAATTATACAGTCTTACAGTGCTGCAAAACAATGCCGTCTCATGAAAGACGTTAAACTAAGGTATCTTCCATTCCCATCCACCCGCAATAAAATAACCAGAGCCCCAGCAGNAATGCCGTCTCATGAAAGACGTTAAACTAAGGTATCTTCCATTCCCATCCACCCGCAATAAAATAACCAGAGCCCCAGCAGTATAACTTCGCCATAAAAAATTAATTAAGCTGAAATGGTAACATATTTTGATCATAGCATTTGTTTACACACTACGTTTTCTTCACAGGTAGAACCGCTGTGGCGGAAGGATGCATTGTTTTCGCGCTACATTTATAGAACTGTCAAATTTTTGTGATCTTAAATGAAATTGAGTATAACTACAGAAGCTGCGCTATATATTAGCGAGAGGACAGTCGGATTCCGAAAGGCAAGAGTGAGCAGAGAAACCCTCCCAATAATCACGATAAATTCACTCAATCGGCCAGGAAACAGTCATAATTCGCCGACCGCAGGGCCGGGACCTCGGGTGAGAATCGAACCTACATTCCACAGAACCAGTCGCCACACAGTGTGTCATTTTGGCAATCTTGGCAGAAAAAAAATTCACATTTTCAAGTTTTCCAGATATTCTAGTCTGTTTTATATTTCAATAGGAGAATGGCCACAGTGCATGATAACGTAGTTTTCTGCCATACATACACGCGCGGCGGGCAGTAGTGCATGTCTGGATCTGTACGAATTTGCACGAGTCCGTCATAGCAGCGACACCCTATCGCCAGTAAAGATTGTGCGCTTCACCTGTGTACACATGCGGTGCTATGGAGAGCTTTATGCAATATGAAATACAATTGCTTTCAGCTTCGTTTGTTTTACAATGCTAGTTGCGTGTAAAAAAAAATTTGTTGTCGTCGAACAACATCCCCTTGAAGAGGTGAGTAAAAGGAATAATGTAAACACTATTGTGTAATTTCACGTAAAATTTTAGTTTGGAGGTTCGCCGAGTTGTGCGTTGTGTTTNGGAGAATGGCCACAGTGCATGATAACGTAGTTTTCTGCCATACATACACGCGCGGCGGGCAGTAGTGCATGTCTGAATCTGTACGAATTTGCACGAGTCCGTCATAGCAGCGACACCCTATCGTCAGTGAAGATTGTGCGCTTCACCTGTGTACACATGCGGTGCTATGCAGAGCTTTATGTAATATGAAATACAATTGCTTTCAGCTTCGTTTGTTTTACAGTGCTAGTTGCGTGTAAAAAAAAATTTGTTGTCGTCGAACAACATCCCCTTGAAGAGGTGAGTAAACGGAATAATGTAAACACTATTGTGTAATTTCACGTAAAATTTTAGTTTGGAGGTTCGCCGAGTTGTGCGTTGTGTTTATATAGGTTTTAAAGCTACAATGCAAGATAATCTAAATTTAAAAAAAAATTGCCAATAGTTGCGAACTGATGGCATTTATTTAATCTTTACAGAATGGCGCATTCCATTTCCTGGATGGCCCTTTTTGAAGTATGGCTTGAAAATCCAAATAAATCAAAATTAGATGCATTAATTGCTCATGTTCTGGAAGAAATGGGAAACAGTGAACATTCTGCAAGTGATTTCAAGTGCCTAAAAAGTAAGTCAAAAATGTTTTGTCATAACGTTAGCATTAAGTGGGAAAAAGTTGGAAGGCATCGACTGCAATCGTAAAATAACACTATTGCTTCCCCGGGCAGAGGGAATACTTTTAAAAAGGCTCGGATATCTTTACTTCAAAGGCGAGGGTCTTTATCTGCAGAAAAAGCACTTGCCTAAATGGATATTAGTTTGTCTACTCGTCAGTATTTGCAGATATGTGAACAAGCTGAAAACTTAAATTGCAAATTATATACCCCTTATCNGGAGAATGGCCACAGTGCATGATAACGTAGTTTTCTGCCATACATACACGCGCGGCGGGCAGTAGTGCATGTCTGAATCTGTACGAATTTGCACGAGTCCGTCATAGCAGCGACACCCTATCGTCAGTGAAGATTGTGCGCTTCACCTGTGTACACATGCGGTGCTATGCAGAGCTTTATGTAATATGAAATACAATTGCTTTCAGCTTCGTTTGTTTTACAGTGCTAGTTGCGTGTAAAAAAAAATTTGTTGTCGTCGAACAACATCCCCTTGAAGAGGTGAGTAAACGGAATAATGTAAACACTATTGTGTAATTTCACGTAAAATTTTAGTTTGGAGGTTCGCCGAGTTGTGCGTTGTGTTTATATAGGTTTTAAAGCTACAATGCAAGATAATCTAAATAAAAAAAAAATTGCCAATAGTTGCGAACTGATGGCATTTATTTAATCTTTACAGAATGGCGCATTCCATTTCCTGGATGGCCCTTTTTGAAGTATGGCTTGAAAATCCAAATAAATCAAAATTAGATGCATTAATTGCTCATGTTCTGGAAGAAATAGGAAACAGTGAACATTCTGCAAGTGATTTCAAGTGCCTAAAAAGTAAGTCAAAAATGTTTTGTCATAACGTTAGCATTAAGTGGGAAAAAGTTGGAAGGCATAGACAGTGCTTTCTTCAATTAAACTCATCTTGCTCCAAGAAAACAATATTTTTCCGTATTTCAAATATGCTTGCCAGGATACCCTTAGTACAGTATGTAGTTCTGGTATGTGACCTGGTCGGCCAAAGAAGCCTTTAGGTGCTTGTTGCTCTAGGAGTAAATTGTTAAAAGTGCAACCAATCTTGAAAACAACTTGTGAAGAGCTGTGTACCACTGCACATATTCAGTTAAGGAAAGAGGGCAAAGAGATTATACTGCAATAGTAAAATAACACTATTGCTTCCCCGGGTAGAGGGAATACTTTTAAAAAGGCTCGGATATCTTTACTTCAAAGGCGAGGGTCTTTATCTGCAGAAAAAGCACTTGCCTAACTGGATATCAGTTTGTCTACTCGTCAGTATTTGCAGATATGTGAACAAGCTGAAAACTTAAATTGCAAATTATATACCCCTTATCNAGTTTGTCTACTCGTCAGTATTTGCAGATATGTGAACAAGCTGAAAACTTAAATTGCAAATTATATACCCCTTATCTGAGTGTTAAAGAAGCTAAATAACTATGTGTACTGTACTTACCTTCGTTTTGGCGCATGCATCATGCATCGGATCTGGGATCCATCCACCATTTTGGCAGGCGTGGGTGGCAGCCATATTGGTCGGTGCAATCCGCCATATTGGTAGGATTCACAACCACCGTACGCTGTATTGGTAGACGCAGCCGGCGGCCATGTTGGTCGGTGCAGTCCGCCATATTTGTTGGCATCGCAGCCAGGGCTCGATGCCATGTAGGATGTTCTTCCCCCAGACATCGCTTGAAAATATTTTAATAAAAATTATTTTAATAAAAAATTATTTCAATAAAAAAATAGCACCCACCACCACACCCCTCAGTACCCTAACCCATTCAACAACCTAGTGACCCTTGACTACTGACCCTGACCCATGGCATTGACCCATGAACTTGGCCTATGATGTTGACATTGACCTCTTGACCTAGACCCCTGACCATGTATTTGACATTGAACCATGGTCTTGACCTTAAACCAAGGTATTTACCTATGATATGACTTTGACCTTAAACCATGGCCTTGAACTTGCCCTGGGTTACCCTGAAATTAAAAATCGTGAAACATGTTCAACAATTCTTCAAAATCGAAGAACATATGTTACCCCACCCCACAACCATAAACAACACACATATTGGCCTTACATAACAGAAATTATCCCTTCACCCACACCAATAAATTGTATCTGACCAGTGGCCACTAAAATACGACTTTAACACATATTTTGCCAATATTGGATATTGTAATTTCCTTTTTTAGCATGAACTCCAGAGAACTCCCAATGACATATATTTCCAAACTTTTTTGGAGACCGAAAACATAAAGTATTTGCTGATAATATTATAAAATTAAAAAATTAATCAAATACAGCATATTTTCATTAAAAAGATATTTAAAATTACNATTTGCTGATAATATTATAAAATTAAAAAATTAATCAAATACAGCATATTTTCATTAAAAAGATATTTAAAATTATATGAGGAAAATTTATCTTTTCCTTTTTGTTTTGTGTATTGAAAGCCACTGTATACCAGTGAGTCCTGATTTCCATGGGTAAATGGTGTAATGCTTAAAACACCATTTGTGTACATGAACTTTGTACACATGCGAAGTAATCTGCGATCGCGCCGATCTTAAACAGCTTTTTATGTAACAATAATGTGAAATATATTAAGTTTCGTCCTTCATCATTAGAAGATCGATATTTTCAGGTTTCTTGTTCTTAGTCACACGTGTTGGCACCTTGGCACCACTTTTCCCCTAGCATTCAGCGAGTACACATTTACAGACATACGTGGNATTTGCTGATAATATTATAAAATTAAAAAATTAATCAAATACAGCATATTTTCATTAAAAAGATATTTAAAATTACATGAGGAAAATTTATCTTTTCCTTTTTGTTTTGTGTATTGAAAGCCACTGTATACCAGTGAGTCCTGATTTCCATGGGTAAATGGTGTAATGCTTAAAACACCATTTGTGTACATGAACTTTGTACCCATGCGAAGTAATCTGCGATCGCGCCGATCTTAAACAGCTTTTTATGTAACAATAATGTGAAATATATTAAGTTTCATCCTTCACCATTAGAAGATCGATATTTTCAGGTTTCTTGTTATTAGTCACACGTGTTGGCACCTTGGCACCACTTTTCCCCTAGCATTCAGCGAGTACACATTTACAGACATACGTGGNTTAGTCACACGTGTTGGCACCTTGGCACCACTTTTCCCCTAGCATTCAGCGAGTACACATTTACAGACATACGTGGGTTGTTGTTCTCAAATACCCTTCTTTGCTGTAATCTGCTATAATCAAACTTTACTTCCACCTCTGCATACCACTTTCCCACATGCTGTGGATGCGATGATTAACAAATCCAGCCAACACTGACCACTTGAAACATTGGTGGTTATAGTTGTGGGGATTGATTATGGCAGGTTTGTGTTTGATGAAGTCTGGAAGGTAAACATATGTCGATAACTGTGAAGGTTTATGCTCTATGTTACATGGGGGAAGCTCCTTGCACATATTCATATGCAACCTTAGACCATCCTGCCATGAAATCGACACCACACACTTCGAACTTGCGTACTTTATTTGGGTGGGGCTCTTTGTACAACCATGCTTCTCATGCCATCGGGCATTGCTGCTACAAGCGAAGGTCTTTCCACAAAAGCGACACTTAGAACGTAGGAATGGTTTAGCAGAGGTGGTTGACAATACAGTTGATTCTGGAACAGACGTCGATGTCCCGGTTGGCGATGCAGTTAACTCATCTGAAGAAATAAATGACACTTCTGCAGTTCCAGTGTCAAATATTCCCGAAGACCCTGGAAATTCTGGTAAACAAATAGGGACCTCAGCCGTAGATGCAGATGATATGACTGAAGAGGAAGCAGTCGATGGATTTGCTGGTATCACTCCCGAAGAAGTCGATGGTGGCATTTATACCATGCCCATAGCAGTCGACAGTGAAACTATTGTAGGCAGCCCACCCGAAGAAGTCGATTGCACTGCTGGCACCACACATGGAGAAGTCCATGCCATGGCTGTAGATCCTATTAGCTCTGGAATGTCTGAAGACATTATGGATTCTGAAAATTATGTCGACTGTAAAAGCTAGATGAGACGATCCGTACCTCCACGCTTTTACCGACGAACAGCTGATCTTCCACAAGGAGCCAATATTTATACCGATAGCAATCCCCTCCCTTCTCATAATCCCTGTGCAATTTTACCTTCTCTCCTTTACCCTTCCATCTGACAAACTGCCTGTTTCAACCTGAATGCATGTGTACATTCCCAGGTACATCTGTGCTATCACCTGCATGTTTCAGCCTACATCAGTATTACCACAATACATAAATAGGTTACATAGCATAAGAATTATGTGGCTTTTCTTTTTTAAATGTTTCTTTAAGGGAAAAAATTATAGTCTAAAGAGTTTCGGTAAAAAAAACTTTCAAATTGTTTGACACACATAATTTGTATATAGATCAATACATAAATTCCGTAACAGAAAAAATATTCTGTCTATGTTCATGTTCTTTTTGTTGTTCTTCGGAAACGACGTCGGTGTGACTTCTTGCCTAGTGGTAGCCAGAATATTTACATTCCAAGGATAAGGTACACAATTTGTGGAGCAGCTGTGCATTCCTTCACGTGGGTGTCCATACAGTTTCTGACCTGTCGCAGACATGCGGCTGCTGGTCATCGTAAAGTTTTGCTAGCTTGTGCAGCGANGGTCAGCCGGTCGTTCGTCTTCTTGCTCTTCTCATCCAACATTTACCACAAATAATGGAGTCGGAAGGAGCGCATCTTTGTCGTAGGACACTGCGATCTTCTTGAGCATGTAGCCGGTGTGGGTCTGGAAGCCCTGCAGATTACAGTACATACTGTTGCTGTATATGCTCAAATTTGACTACACAGATATTGCTTAAGGCCCATACTATTTACACAGAGGTGACAAAAGTCATGGGAGAGCAATATGCAAATATACCCATGGCAGTAGTATCACGTACAAAATGTATAAATGGTCAGTGCATTGGTTGGGCTTTCATTTGTAGTCAAGTGATTCATGTGATAAAGGTTTCTGACGTGATTATGGCCGCACGATGGGAATTAACAGACTTTGAACGCGGAATGGCAGTTGGAGCTAGACGCATGGGACATAACATTTCGGAAATGGTTAATGAATTCACCTTTCTGTGATCCGCAGTGTCAAGAGTGTGACGAGAATACCTAATTTCAGGCATAACCTCCCACCATGGATAACTTAGTGGCCAACCGCCTGCACTTAATGACCGAGACCAGCGACGTGTGNATAACTTAGTGGCCAACCGCCTGCACTTAATGACCGAGACCAGCGACGTGTGCGCAGAATGGTCAGTGTTAACAGACAAGAAACACTAGGTGGAATAACTACAGGAATCAATGTGGGACGTACGACGGACATATCCATTAGGACAGTGTGGTGAACTTTGGCTGTACTGGGCTATGCCAGCAGAAGACCAACTCAAGTGCCTTTACTAACAGCACGACATCGCCTGCAGCGCCTCTCCTGGGCTCGTGACCATATCGGTTGGACCCTAGACGACTGGAAAACCGTGACTTGGTCAGATGAGTCCCGATTTCAGTTGGTAAGAGCTGGTGGTAGGGTTCGAGTGTGGTGCAGACCCCACGAATCCATGGACCCGAGTTGTCAACAAGGAACTGTGAAAGTTGGTGGTGGCTCCATAATGGTTTGGGCTGTTTTTACATGGAATGTACTGGGTCCTCTGGTCCAACTTAACCGATCATTGACTGGAAAGGGTTATGTTCAGGATGAACCTCTGGTGAACGTGTCATTCATGGACTTCATGTACCCAAACAACGATGGAATTTGTATGGATGACAATGCTCCATGTCCCCAGGCCACAACTGTTGGCGATTTGTTTAGTGAACATTCTGGACAATTCCAGCGAATGATTTGGCCACCAAGATCGCTCGACATGAATCCCATCGAACATTTATGGGGCATAATCAAGAAGTCATTTCGTGCACAAACTCCTGCACCGGCAACACTTTCGCAATTATGGACATCTATAGAGGCAGGATGGCTCAATTTTTCTGCCAGGGACTTAAATCGACTTGTTTAGTCCCTGCCACGTCGAGTGTCTGCAGTTCGCCGGGCAAAAGGAGGTCCGACACGATATTAGGAGGTATCCCATGACTTTTGTCGCCTCATTGTATATCCTCTGTGGCATTCACGAAATTATCTTGACGTCTTGGTCTCGACAATTGTATGGTGCGAGTCGGGCGTGTAGTAACAGACAGAAAGCATACGTCTGTGGAGAAATATTCCCATGCATAATGAATTCGAGCCTGCAGTCGATTACATTGAAGGTAATATGCTCGTCCTGTTTTCTTACATAGAACACCATGAGAGGTGACAAACTCTTGAAGGTACCCTTTCTCAGGATTTCGGATTGGTTGCGTCCATAATATGCATTTTTGAATAGAGCATACATTTGATATGCCAACAGGTACTGTCCATTTTCAATGTTCATGTCTATGTATGGATAGATCTCACTATTCAAGTATATTTTCACATTTTTATTGGACATGTGTCTAACTGAGAACAGCTCACTCTCACATTGTGCTGTCTTCTGGTCTGTAGCCCAACGATGATGTATATCGGTTTCTCCGTGGCACAGCTGGAATTCAACATCCAGTTGATGCGCTAGTTTGCAGGCAATCCGGGGTACATCTCGATACTCCACGACCTGAAAGCCACATCCATGTTTTTGCCATCTTCAACATTCTTCAGCATATTGAAGCATTCGGTAGTACTCAGCTGAACATGAGGCAGCATCGATTTTGCATACTATAGCTTCAGTTCCACTGTCTCAAGGTTTTCTCCCATATCCACAATGGCATCTGTGTGTGTATTGGCTAGGAGCAGTATCAGTACCTGCTTCGAATTGATGATAATTCGTTTATTAGTAACATCGCTAGAGGAATACCAACCTCGAATTTCCCTCCGGTGTATATAGGAACACTTGAGTAATCTTCTATCCCCCAGACTGTAATCTTGACTGCATACAGCTCATTCGGCATGCGCCAGAGATAATTTTTGATCGTGGTCATTAGGCTGACATCTCTCATCTGGTCTAAAAGTCGTCTACTTGAATAAATATGTGGTGCTATCGATGAGGTGGAGAAAACCATTGCTCGCTATTTTCATCGATGCCGGGTTGGATCCATCTCTTTCGTCATTGTCCCCATGAATCATAGAAATGACTTACATGGATGAGTGGTATTGGAACATTATCTGAACTTCCGATGGTAACATGTGTGGTCCGATCAGGAATGGCTGGTATGCATAAAGTTCCAATTTCGTAATTATTTTTTTTAAACATACCGGGTCGCCGATGTTTATGTAATCTTCCATGGTGATCGACCTCGAAGCCAAAACTTCGAAGGACAATCTCGTTCGCATGTGTTAATACCTTGGTGACCTGCAGTGTACTGATCGCTGGTATGGTGTCTTGCTTAGTTTTATTGCTTCTGGACACCGTAAATATTATTCCCATTTTCTCAAATGCAAGCGTAATGTGATTTCTTTGTTTCAAAAGTTCACCAACTTTCTGTGCTGGTTAAAAATCGTCACTACCAACTCGTGTGCTCTCTTCGCGACGACCAGAAAATAAATGATGCTTTACAGCCACGACGAGTTTATAATCTGGAGAGACCACAGCGAAAACTCGTGCAGCATATTTCTCGGCATACCATTGACATATGTACCGCTCACCAAATTACAGTTTAAGCGTATCACATTAACAAGCAAGAAGTTTTCAGGTCATGACGATTCGTGGATTTTTTCAGCTTCGCATATGTGTGGCTCGATACCGAGCATCATTCCGATGTAATCCGGTTTCGTAAAGTCGATATATTCGCTGTATCTGATGATTCTCTTCAGAGTATTGGAATTTCCACATAGTTCAAGTTTTATGTTGATAGACAGCAAATATTCTATGTACCTGGCAATGCCATCTAATTCGTAACAGCCAACAGGCTATGTTACCTCGTGGCAGACATTAATGTTTTTCACAATATATATCTTGCAGTTTTTTCATCTATGCTCGGTTTCGTTTTGTAAGTATTGAAAATCGACCAAACTAATGCACCATCCCCCTTCCAGGTCAAGTGGAGGAAAGTGTACAGCATGCATCTCGGATCTACAGCCCATCAAGATAAGCATTATCGGNCCCCTTCCAGGTCAAGTGGAGGAAAGTGTACAGCATGCATCTCGGATCTACAGCCCATCAAGATAAGCATTATCGGCATGACTGGTGTTTTCTAGTTCATGTATAGACATGTTTTCAATTACTTGTACGAACGAATAAGGAAACGGAGACACAAGTGTCCACAGCTTCACATGTTCGGCATCTGCTCCAATTCGTAGTCGTAAGTCAGTTTGCAATTTTTTCTGGTATAGTTGCAGCTCGGGTGGAAGACGCAAGTTACCGAAACTGTCGTAGTAGTCAGCACAATTTCCAGGTTTAATGTAAGTTACCCAGTCCGTACCAGGCCTGGATGTCCTGCCAGATTGATTATGGCACATTCGTCATGTTTTGGTNAGATTGATTATGGCACATTCGTCATGTTTTGGTTTAGAAGGCAATGAACGCATGAACACTCAGCAAAAATGAGATATCTACAATTTGAGTACAAACAGTTCCAAATCAAAATCCGTCAGCAGCGATTTCGTTAGAGATTTAATTATCGCCTCTTACTGCTGCATCGCTTTTTCACACCTCCTACTGCTCCTACAGTATATGGCCTTAGGTAGTGGCCTTGGAAATTTTTTACCCATGGTGATAGCTTCCATATTAGTATTCTGCTTTGAGCCTCCATGAACTGCTTCCATTTGTTCGATGTTGTGTTAATGGCTCGGACGGTACCGCTTGTTGCTCCGATCAGGCCCTAGAGGGCCGCAGGGAAAAGTACTGGAAAAATCCGTCAGTAGAACTTTTCTTGGTCTTGCATGCTTTACTTCCCTTTTTCACCACTTTTTGTTTCACTAGCATATTTCGCTTGCTCTTTGATACCTGCCAAATGCTGAAGTTTGGAAGTAGGTATTGATTCTGCTCTGCGGAGTGAGGCGCCAGCACTTGATGCTAGCCCTCAGTGATAGGGCGTATAAATACGTCGACACTGTTGTCTCTAGGTCCAATTTACTAATAAATTACACTTTATTTGTGAGTTCACATAATCGAGTTTTATTGTTGCTTGAACAGGTTAACTGGTACATGAACTCACGAGACAAACTCCCCTCCCCTTTTTCTATGTAGGCTACGTATGGTTTGACGCCGCGATTGGCGTCGTGGGGGGGGGGGGAAGATTCTTCACACTTGGTGTAGAACTACTTATCTGACACTGCTGCGCTGTCTTCCCTCGGCTGGCGGTGGGGCGTCCCGACGCCTGCTCTCGGAACCCCTCCTCCCGGGTCCACTCAGCACTCTTCGTTTGACGAAGTCGGACTGGCTTTTCTCGGATTCTTCCCGCCGCACGTCCCGCTTGACGGCCTCCGACTGAGGTCCACGTCTTGATGCATTTGGCGAACTCGTTTTCTCTCGGCTCCCGGTACACCCTTCTCGTTTGACGAAGTCTGACTGACTTTTCTCGGATTCTTCCCGCCGCACGTCCCGCTTGACGGCCTCCGACTGAGGTCGACGTCGTGATGCATTCTCGATCCTCGACTGACTCCGACTGACTGACTGACTGCTCGATCCGCGACTGACTGACTGACTGACTCGTTCATCGCACTGGCTTCGTCCGGCTCCGACCCGGACGCCTCGCTTCAGGTCCCCCGACTGACTGATTCGACGTCTCTCAACTGACTGCCCCGTTGCTCCCCCCTTCACGTGGTTTTGTAGCGTCCATCACCATATTCAACTTCCCCCGTCTCTGCACGTGGTCCGGGGTGCTTGTCGTCCCCCCGGGTCATAAAACACGTGGCCGCTGCTCGTGTGGTCCGCAGCCGGCCTGGCGTCGTCCCTTGGTTCTGGCCTGGAAGTTTATTGTCCCGTTCTGCACGCACGTCCGCTAAAAGCTCTCATGGTTTATTGCGGTACAAGCCCGGGACAGACGCAGCTGGTGGTGGGATCTCGGTGTCCCTTGGGCAGCTGAAAAATGCAGCTGTGTCCGCGCCCTGGTGCCTTCCGTTGTCTCCGGATGTCGTCTGCACGTGTAGGAACAGTTGCACGTGCAGAAACCTTTGGTAGCGCACCTTTGCAGCTGCGAGGCTCCTGGCGTCACTCTGCCGGCACGTCCACAAAACCCTTAATCCTTATTGTGGTCGCACGCCCGCGAGCTTCGCCAGAGCGTGTGTTCTGATGAATAAAATATAGGTACGCAGAATGCGTCATCTTTGCAAAAAATGCCCATCATAACTTTGGCCTTCATCACGTCAGAAATGCCTCACGTCCTTGTTTTTTTCGAGCTTGGTATCTGATGATTGTCTTATCTCGTCGACCTTCTGTGCAAGTGTCTTGTATGCCTGGTGCCGAGCTTGTATATCCTTGTTCAGGGAGTAAGCGATGCCATGTTACTTGCATGCTTCGTCTAGTGTGTTGATACCCATGTCACCATTTTCCAGCCTCTTAGCTTTCTTTGTTCCTGGTCCGCAGAACATTTATCCAGGAATGTGCAGCTCGAACGGTAGATTGTTGATCAGCGTTTCGACGATCCTTCTTCCTGATATGGCCGTACTTCTACGAGACATCACTGTGAACTGACCTAAAATTTATAAAATGGCTTATTTTATACTTTTTTGTTTCAGTATCATTCTAGACTAGGGACAGTACGGACATAAAGTGCTAATGAAGCATCTGCTTTGTCGTTTCTGCGATAAAACATTTACGGTGTTGGATCTACATGCAGGATGAAACCTTCAAGTATGGTATTTCAGTGCAAAGTTGGTCAATGTCAGTTTACTCGGAGTGATATATTGAAAAGTTATTATAAAACTTGTAGCATTGGTTCTCTGCAACTGCAATAAGCACCACAGTTGACACTGCATGTACCGCAGTCAGCACCACATGTACCGGAATCAGCACCACATGCACTACAATCAGTACCTCATGCACTGTAGTTAGCACCACATGCACCTCAGTTAGCACTGCACGCTGTTACGAACTAAGCTTTTCAGCTAGCTCGTACTAGAAAGTATTTAGGGACGTAGCTCAATAATGACTCATGATTCGGTAGAGCATAATAGCATCTGATGAGGTTTTATTACATGAAGATTTAACAGTTGCTATTTAAATAACTATTGATCGGTCGAGCTTTAAATTGAATTTAAGATGATGTTTATTATTACTTTTCATTCACGCCATTTTAATTTAAACCTAACTGGAAATTCATCACCTTGTTGCAGCCGGCTGGACGTTCCAGGTGTTACACCGGCCTATATCAAACGCGTGGTTCTGCGGACTCCGCTCAGTGACCGGTGGAGGGGATTTCTGCAACTGTCTTCTTTCGCAAGGATTGACGNCGCGTGGTTCTGCGGACTCCGCTCAGTGACCGGTGGAGGGGATTTCTGCAACTGTCTTCTTTCGCAAGGATTGACGACCAAATGTTGGCGTTTCAATCCCGCTCGTTTCCAGGTTTAAGGCTTGAAGGTTTGATCAGGCAAGCCATTCAGCTAAGGCCAGATCACACCATAACAACGAACTACAATCAGCACTGCATGTATCACAGTTATTCCACCATGCACCACAGTTAGCACCGCGTGCACCGCAGTTTGCACCACACTTAGCAATGCAAGAAAGTCGTGGTAATATATATATATATTGCTAAGAAAGATGTTACTCTACCCAAACGTATTACTACTAAAGATGAACAATCCCCCTCGAATCACAACTTGGAAGCCTATTTCCGAATACAATGAGGTGCCTCATCACAGCACCATCGAATTGAGGGAAAACATTTGTCCTACTCAGCCTACTCGAAGAAGAGAATGGTATTCGATTCGAGAATATGTACCTGTACTCCGAATCGCTCCATCAACCGAAATACCAGCGACTGGCACTAGTACTGGAAGCCGCATATGGTGTGTGTTATTTCCCTTGCAGCGATAACGAAGCCGTCGTACCAATTGGGATGTGTTACAGACTTGCATCCAGGAGTACTTTAGCACGGGACAGCATGCGAACGTGGACTGCATGTAACTCGGCCAGACCTATTCACGAATAACTGAACAACTGTTTCGCGATAATGCTAATGTGTTGGTGCTGTTTCGCATGGACTATATGAATTTGCGACATGTGTACGATGNCAACTGTTTCGCGATAATGCTAATGTGTTGGTGCTGTTTCGCATGGACTATATGAATTTGCGACATGTGTACGATGACCATGTCAATATTGACATGGCATCGGATTTCAAGAGCCTGTGTTCTTTGTGCTGGAAATAAAAGTATTGATTTTTGGTGATTGTAAAAGACTGGCCTCTATATAAGGGTATATACCGACATTTATTTGATCAGTTCATCGTCGATGGTCGAGAATGAGTTGCAGGATATAAAAATTCGGGCAGGGTAGCCTCAAGCTGAGGCTTGACAAAGACGAAGACGTAGGTTGTCTCGTACCAATAAACGATGTAACTTGCGATGCTGGTAGAAGAATAATTCAAAATGTTGGAGAACCCGAATGAACCGAAGGTGCTGCTACTAAACATTTCGTCGTTGAAAGTGGTAATGGCTTCATCTCGGAATTATGCAAGGTGTTGGCTTATAAGAGAAAATTCTTTCGCACTTACTCGTCCCAGTTCCGGGCGAAGATGGACCATGTGAATACCGAGATCGTTTGCGATTTGATGGCAATGGACGATCACATAACGATTGTTCAAAGGCAAATTACCGACAGACTGAATGTGGCATAGGCAAAAAATGATGAAAATTTGGATGTGCTGGAAGATTCTACAGAGTATACATTCGATACCTCTATTTCCTGCCTCGTCTCGAAAACATATATTTAATATCATCGCGAAGACATATTTTATATCTGCAGTGTATGCCTGGAAACGATCGAAAAACGTTTTTTTTTTGGAGACTCACTACTAAACCTANACGTTTTTTTTTTTTGGAGACTCACTACTAAACCTATAAAAGAGAGCAACAGAAAATATTTTTATTCAGTACTATGTCGGACATTGCTAGCGAACTGCATCGAGTGATACAGTCGGTTCCCTCGAAGTATTTGCTCGTCNTGGAAGTGACATAATAGCAGCATGTATCCTGCCTATAGGTCAATATTCGGAAGAAGCCAAGAAGCGAGAAGTAATGCAAGGTGTTGGCTTATAAGAGAAAATTCTTTCGCACTTACTCGTCCCAGTTCCGGGCGAAGATGGACCATGTGAATACCGAGATCGTTTGCGATTTGGTGGCAATGGACGATCACATAACGATTGTTCAAAGGCAAATTACCGACAGAATGAATGTGGCATAGGCAAAAAATGATGAAAATTTGGATGTGCTGGAAGATTCTACAGAGTATACATTCGCTACCTCTATTTCCTGCCTCGTCTCGAAAACATATATTTAATATCATCGCGAAGACATATTTTATATCTGCAGTGTATGCCTGGAAACGATCGAATATCGTTTTTTTTTTTGGAGACTCACTACTAAACCTATAAAAGAGAGCAACAGAAAATATTTTCATTCAGTACTATGTCGGACATTGCTAGCGAACTGCATCGAGTGATACAGTCGGTTCCCTCGAAGTATTTGCTCGTCAAAATAGCCAGACTTTCGCGCGACCTTATAAATGAAGAAATATTAAAGCCCATTACTCGCTGTATCGATGTAATNTCAAAATAGCCAGACTTTCGCGCGACCTTATAAATGAAGAAATATTAAAGCCCATTACTCGCTGTATCGATGTAATTAGGAAGAGTGATGGAGCGCCTGTAGTCATAAGGGATTGGAATGAAGGTTTGGATGTGGATTTGGCACACAAGAAAAAGGTACGGAAGAAAGCCCTGAAATCTAATACTCTGGCTAGACGGTACCTAGTATCGTTNATTTGGCACACAAGAAAAAGGTACGGAAGAAAGCCCTGAAATCTAATACTCTGGCTAGACGGTACCTAGTATCGTTCACATCTCATAATAATGATATGAGGCAAAATGATAAATTGTTCCTTGGTGCTGAGGAAATAGAGTTTCTACCTGGTGGGATAATCCATATAGGCTTTTNAGGCAAAATGATAAATTGTTCCTTGGTGCTGAGGAAATAGAGTTTCTACCTGGTGGGATAATCCATATAGGCTTTTACAAGACATGTGGATTACCTGGGCTTCACGAACTTCTTTTTAACAAGAAGCCTAGGAAGTTTACAGAAACCGACCTGCTGGATTACAAGACGTTGCTCGAACTCATGCATGCACTATGACAAGAGAACAATCCCAAGACTCGTTGTAATAAGGACGAAGATCACGAAAAAAAATCGACATTCTCGCAGACATATTCAAAGGCCTAGCACTGAAAACTGGGGGAAGGTCTGAAGAAGATAGACGGTGACAAGCACGTCAACTGTGTGTACGACCCGTACGAACTTGTAGATAGACTACTACTACTGGTTGCTTCGCAAAGGGATGGAATTAACTCGCACACCAACAAGATTATATCCATCATCGAAGAACTGAAGAAGGGAGGCTGCATACGATGAGTCGGTTGCGAATNTCGCACACCAACAAGATTATATCCATCATCGAAGAACTGAAGAAGGGAGGCTGCATACGATGAGTCGGTTGCGAATCGCCCGCGAACTACATACGGCTGCCAGACACAACCACCATCGTTGCAAGGTCATGATTTGTGGGATGAACGACCTGTTTCAAGCCGAACTCGTCGAGATGACACCATATGTTCGGGTCAGCGAGGGCTACAGTACATGTTGACAGTCATCGATGACTATAGCAAATTCGCCTGGGCCAGGCTGGTAAAGNGGGTCAGCGAGGGCTACAGTACATGTTGACAGTCATCGATGACTATAGCAAATTCGCCTGGGCCAGGCTGGTAAAGTCGAACAACGCGCATGATGTCACCGAAGCCATGGCAGATGTGTTGTGCGAATGATGCATCCCGACTAATTTGCAAACCTACCAGGGAAAAAATTCTACAATGCAAAGTTTAAGGCCCTGATGAAGAAACAAACATAAATCATCATTCCACATACAAAAATCTCAAATTATCTATCGTCCAGATGTTCAAAAGGTAATCTGAAGGGTGTGATGTGGAAGCATTTCGCGGTGAACGGAAACTAAAAGTGGCTTGAGCTACTTCTGAAACTCGTCAGCTAGTATATTTGTACCGTTCATTCTACCAGTCGCATGAAGCCCGAAGAAGTCAAGGACGACTCCCTGGTTCGGGCTGTGTATGCCATTCCAAAGAGGAAGGACCCACAAAAGCCTAAAGTCAATATCGGCAACCTGGTGCTCATCTCCAAACAGAAAGTAGTCTTCGGGAAAGGGTTATGGACGAATGGAGCCCCGAACTGTTTCATGTGCGACATATATATGAAACTATACTCCGAGNCTTCGGGAAAGGGTTATGGACGAATGGAGCCCCGAACTGTTTCATGTGCGACATATATATGAAACTATACTCCGAGTACTTACTATTTCGAAGATCTGAAAATTGTACCTATTCGTGGCGGTTTCTACACCGAGGAGATCTTGCCTACGAAGTTTCCAGACGTTTATTTGGTCGAGAAGGTGCTCAAACGACTTAACGCAAGGGCGTATGTCAAGTGGTGGGGTTTCCCTGCCCACTACAATTCCTGGGTCACTGAAGAGGGCGTCGAGGACGATATACACTGAAGAGTAAAAAAAAAACTGTATAGGTGTGTGTAAGCAAATAACAGAGGTATGGAACCAATCAGAGTAACGCAATGTGGTCGGCAACTACAAAGGTAGGTTATCAAGATTTAAGTGAGTTTGAACATTGTGTTATAGTCGGCGTACGAGAGATGGGACATAGCATCCCCGAGGTAGTGATAACATTTGGATGTTCGTGTACGACCATTTCACGAGTGTACCGTGAATATCGGGAATCCGGTAAAACATCACATCTTCGACATCTCTGCGGCCGGAAAAAGATCGTGAAAGAATGGGACAAACGACGACTGACGAGAATCATTAAACATGACAGAGGTGCAACCCTTTCTCAAATTGGCACAGATTGGATTTGTGGACTGCCCTGCAGGAATAATGGTGTGAATTGCCTCCTGCATACCTTCAGACATTAGTTCAGTCCATGCCACGTCGTCTTGCAGCACTTCTGCNTGAATTGCCTCCTGCATACCTTCAGACATTAGTTCAGTCCATGCCACGTCGTCTTGCAGCACTTCTGCGTGCTGGGGCAGGGTGTGGGGGGGGGGCGTGCTACACGATATTAGGCAGGTGTACCAGTTTTTTTGGCTCTTAAGTGTATATAAAGACTTTTATTTAATGGCTTATATGTTTCNGATATTAGGCAGGTGTACCAGTTTTTTTGGCTCTTAAGTGTATATAAAGACTTTTATTTAATGGCTTATATGTTTCCTCGTGTCATAAATAAATGTTTTAATAAAATATGTTGAGTTTTATTTATTTTCAAAATTTAAATATTATCAGTAAATACTTTATGTTTGTCGTCACCAAAAAACTTTTGTACATTGACGACATTAGAGCTATCTGGTTGTAGATGCTAAAAAAGGAAAATAACTAAGGTTTTCTATAGTTTCCAATATTGGAAAAATATGTTATGGACATATACCATTGATTGGTATGGGCGAAGTGATCATTTCTGTTATGTGAGACCAATGGGGATGTTGGTTAGGGTTGTGGGGTGAGGTAATATATGTTCTTGGATTTTTAAGAATTATTTTACATTTTTCACGATTTTTAATTTTAAGGTCATATGGAAAATGTCATAGTCATGGTCCAAGGTCGTCATCTGTCAAGGTCATGGTATAAGATCAAGATTATGGGTCAAGGTTAATGTCGGGGTCAACTTCAATGGTCAATATCAGTTGTCAGGGTCATAGGTAAAGGTAATAGGTAAAGGTCAGGGATCAATCTTATAGGTCAGGGCCATGGGTCAAGGTCAGAGGTCAATGGTCATTGGGTTGTCGAATGGGTTAGGATTGGTGAGGAGTGTGGTGGTAGGTGTTAATTATTATAATTCTTTATTGAAATAATTATTTTTATTACAATAATTTTTAGAATTATTTTATTAAAATAGTTTCCTGGGATGTTATAAGAAGAACATCNATAATTATTTTTATTACAATAATTTTTAGAATTATTTTATTAAAATAGTTTCCTGGGATGTTATAAGAAGAACATCCAACATGGCATCGAGCCCTTGCTGTGATGCTAACAAATATGACGGACTGCGCTGACCAGCATGGCCACCAGACACACCTTCGAAGATGGCGGAAGGTGGCTGTGATGCATACCAAGATGGCGGATGGTAGCTGTAAAACCTACCAATATGGCGGACTTCACCGACCANGAAGGTGGCTGTGATGCATACCAAGATGGCGGATGGTAGCTGTAAAACCTACCAATATGGCGGACTTCACCGACCAATATGGCCGCCGCCCGGTCCTACCAAGATGGGCGGATCCGAGGCATGATGCATCCGTCAAAACTAAGATAAGTACACTACTGCTATGCTGGTCTCAAGGTACCATCTTAACATAAATATCAGCAGAAATACGGCTTCAGTCACTCCTTGACCACACGGTTACTAGCATTTGTCTNGTACCATCTTAACATAAATATCAGCAGAAATACGGCTTCAGTCACTCCTTGACCACACGGTTACTAGCATTTGTCTAATTTAAGAGGTTAGCATATAATGCATGGTTTAAACCTGCCGATTTCATCGTTATCATGAAATGTGAGTGAGACGTNAATTTAAGAGGTTAGCATATAATGCATGGTTTAAACCTGCCGATTTCATCGTTATCATGAAATGTGAGTGAGACGTTTCAGAACAAAATAGATACAAACAAAAGTTTTCTCAATTCCCGTAGTTCCTTTGCAGATTTATCGTGGTAAAGACGATTCCAAATATATTACTTGGAAAAACTCTGTTGCTTCTTTCACGAAGTATTGCCGCCCTATCAAACTTATGTTTGCGAAAGAATTTGCTGATTTAGTTAACACTGAGTATTTAAAATAACATCTCAAATAAAAGCACTTGATCCCAGCAAAATCAAAATTGACGAAATCGGCATTTCTATAAAGTCGGATTTGATATTTTGCANATAAAAGCACTTGATCCCAGCAAAATCAAAATTGACGAAATCGGCATTTCTATAAAGTCGGATTTGATATTTTGCACGGTTTACGGTAACGTTTTTAATGCAGTGTCGCCATGTTAGTCCAGCCAAACATGTTACTTTCGTGGGGTAAAACCCAGAAAAATTGATTATATAAAAGCCGTTTCGAGNCATGTTAGTCCAGCCAAACATGTTACTTTCGTGGGGTAAAACCCAGAAAAATTGATTATATAAAAGCCGTTTCGAGAAAGGCAGTAAAAAGTGAATTCCTTTCCTTCGATATATCACCACTTCATTCGNTGATTATATAAAAGCCGTTTCGAGAAAGGCAGTAAAAAGTGAATTCCTTTCCTTCGATATATCACCACTTCATTCGCGGATAAGGCTGTTTGAATGGACGTTCCACATTTCATATCTCCTAGACAGAGAAAAATTTCAAGCAAGGGGCTCTGAAAGTAAAGAAAAGGCATTAAACAAAGACAAACGTAATTCAGGAGAGGTTCAGAAGTAAGTAAGGACTTTTAGTTGATCTGCCTAAGCAGCAAATTGGCAGCACAAATGACGGCAACTATTACCGAGCGCTTTTACGAACCCCGAGAAATCTGCAGAAATAACTGGATTGGACCTGGTGTTAATTAAGCGTTTATGGATTATACTCGAATATATAAATTGTGAGCATCAAATTAATTCAGATAAATTTGTTTATAAGTCATTTCTTTGGGTCGTCGACAACCTACAAAATTACAGTTGGTATCCAATGCCTGTAAGCCTCCACATAATATTATTCAATGGAAGTGACATAATAGCAGCATGTATCCTGCCTATAGGTCAATATTCGGAAGAAGCCAAGAAGNGTACCTACAAAATTACAGTTGGTATCCAATGCCTGTAAGCCTCCACAAAATATTATTCAATGGAAGTGACATAATTGCAGCATGTATCCTGCCTATAGGTCAATATTCGGAAGAAGCCAAGAAGCGAGAAGTAATCATAATAGGCAGTATATNGCAGCATGTATCCTGCCTATAGGTCAATATTCGGAAGAAGCCAAGAAGCGAGAAGTAATCATAATAGGCAGTATATAAACGTTTTACACAGAAAACTTCCTGAGTATATACAAACACGGACTTGTTGAATAGATTATTTATTAAATCAGACCCATATTTAGTTTACAGAAGTTTCCAAAAATTAAAACAAGGAAAGTTAAGCAATAAATGCAACTTATATTAGAAATAGATACATCAATACCAGGGGAAGATTCTGCCAATTCATTCGAGCTAAACTCATCAGATGGCAACAGTGTATTGAATGATAGTGACTAATGGATATGTGTTTAATTAAAAACATTGCAATTATGATCAATCACGTAAATGAAATATATTGTGACTGTTTTTTAACATATGTACATATTTATTATTACATTTTTTTCACTATATACATTAAAGTATAACCATAATCGTTGTGAAGCCATATTGCCAGGTACAAATATTTTGTTAAAATACCAGAAGTTTAATAAATTTTTATTTTATCTGAAAATAATTAAAAATTACCTTAAATATATGTTTTTTACTTGTGTTTGTCAAAAATGGTCATAAATGTGGACCAAGTCTTTTTACACATTCAATAGGAATTTTTTCCGCCTTGATTGCCAAAATTACACACTGTGCGCCGCAGGACGGTGGTTGGTATACTATGACTGCAGTAAAAAGGGCCGGAAACAAACCCACTCCCACATCCCTCTTCCGCGGGAAAAAATACTTCACCTAACCCCAAGAAATATGAGGTCGTGCAGCACAATGCTCAGCCGCCCTCGAGAAGGTGCACTGATCCTAAAAATTCAAAATGAAGTCCGGGAACAAAACCGTGGTAGTAAATACGCAAGTACCCCTCCCAGGCCTGCCAATCCCCCACCCAGGACCACAAATAAGCCCGCCAAACAGCATGCCAATAAGCAAGAGCAGACTAGCACTGGTACAGAACCATGTGCCAGTGTTGTGAGCAATGAAGTCATTGACAGAGTCCATTGGTGAGTGGGTGAAGAGATATGGGCGGCTTTTAACAGCGAGGTCTTGAGAGACGATGAGAGTGAAGTGGGGTGAGTATGGAACAGCGTCGGATAGAAAGGGCGCGAGAGACGGGAGATCCCCGGGAAAACCCGTGACCAATGGCATCGTCCGGCACGATTACCACATGGGAAAATCCGGGACCTACCGCTCCGGGAATCGAACCCGGTTCACCAAGATGGGAGGCAAGTAGACTAACCACTACACCACCGCGGCCCCTACGAGCTTATTGGTTACTTAACAAACTCTACATAAAACGAAAGCATTATNACTAACCACTACACCACCGCGGCCCCTACGAGCTTATTGGTTACTTAACAAACTCTACATAAAACGAAAGCATTACAAACACTCCTGAGGGGAATCCGAACTACGAGATCCAAAGAGAATACCGAAGTTGGTAGCATTGTCAATCCTCAGCCGCAGGGAATATTGCAGCTTGTGGCCATCCAGGTACAGGCCGTCCGTTCGCTTTGCAGATGTGCTCACCTGTAAAGCTTTGTTCACAATTGAAAGCATAAGAGTAACCACAGAAAATGGGTCTTGTGCACAATAATTTACCGCCATATTTCCGAACATANACTAACCACTACACCACCGCGGCCCCTACGAGCTTATTGGTTACTTAACAAACTCTACATAAAACGAAAGCATTATAAACACTCCTGAGGGGAATCCGAACTACGAGATCCAAAGAGAATACCGAAGTTGGTAGCATTGTCAATCCTCAGCCGCAGGGAATATTGCAGCTTGTGGCCATCCAGGTACAGGCCGTCCGTTCGCTTCGCAGATGTGCTTGCCTGTAAAGCTTTGTACACAATTGAAAGCATAAGAGTAACCACAGAAAATGGGTCTTGTGCACAATAATTTACCGCCATATTTCTGAACATATGGATTCACAACTGCGCATAACAGATCGTGTGCATTAGAGTTTCTGTAATTTAGCACAAAGAAAATTTTTATATTTCAATTCTGGTGCAGGCACATGGAGAAACGGCCAATCACAGCAGAGTTTAAAATTTACATATTTGTTTTTTATTTAAAATGAAATAACAGCTATGCTGCAGAAACTAAGAAATTTTGCAATATATAAATTTAGAAGAAATAATAACAGTTAAATACCAAACTTTACTCAAGATTACCAATGTTTACTTTCGCAAAAGCAAAGGTTTTAAAGAAAAGCAAAAATTATAAATATTTTGGATTGCTGCCTATTTTCAACACAATATCTCGTTCCGTTAAAAAAAATCCACTTTTTAACGACACTGCCAATTTATGTCGTATTCGTCGCAAAACTTCTTTGGCTAAAAAATAATATATATTTATTCAAATGGAATACATTTCACACAATATTTTTGGTCGTATGAATGTTCTACTGTCCTGNAAAAATAATATATATTTATTCAAATGGAATACATTTCACACAATATTTTTGGTCGTATGAATGTTCTACTGTCCTGTTCTACGATTTGTGCTTATGTATTTTTATTGTGAACCCACCATTATGAAACCAACCAGCCTATTGCGCAACTGCTACTTGACTCACCTGCAATGCAACAAACTGTTGTATCAACACCCTTTCCGCAACATCGGTATCATGTAAACGGTGTAGACATTAAGATAAGCGCAACTAACAAGCTCCATACTGCTCTATCTTCCTTTGCAGGGGAAAACAACATCACTGTGCTCATTGCGAACTCGCTATGTATTCTGCTAGTGGCCCGCAGACTCCCAATATTCCCGAATCCCACCTAATAAAAGTAGCGGAGTACTGCGCATTACAGATTTGTGGGCTCTTCAATAGCGCAATACATTAATTTCCCTCACAATACAAACAAATAAATGCAAAACATTCCAGTCGATCATCTACTGGAATGCCAAGGGATTACTCGGCAAGCTGGAGGAATTTCGTGATTTCCTACACAGGCACGAAATCCAACTCGTAGCTGTCAACAAAATACACCTGCGATCCACTGCTTTCCTACGAATACCTGGCTGTGTTATACACTACTGGAACCTACCTGAAAGCCAGAAAGGTGGAGTAGCGATCATTATACACAGTAGCCTATAGCAAATTTTCACAACAGAACCCCAGCTGGATAGCTTAAAAACTATTGCAGTTAAATTTTATATCTGTGGCTAACAGCTGACAGTCATCTCAGTATATTTTCCCCAGAACTAACTTAACACACATGATCTCACCATAATATTAGAGCCACTTCCTTCCACCCTCATAATGGGATATCTCAATGCATNTAACTTAACACACATGATCTCACCATAATATTAGAGCCACTTCCTTCCACCCTCATAATGGGATATCTCAATGCAAAACACTAATCCGGCAACAGAAGAACTGCCACAGCAAATGGCGGGTGCCTCTACATCCATAAGGGGAACCACGACTTCATTGTTTGCACCCCATACAGTCCCACTAGATATCCAGAAATGGTTGTCGCTGAGAAATGACTGACATACTGGAAATTACACTTTATAAAAACATCGACTTCGTGTACAAACTGGAAGTCTATACTCATTAATTTCTGACTACTACCCAGTACTTCTAACTCCCAAGCGAACGAGTGCCGCAGCTTATAAACTGCGCCTATCATTCTAAGGCAAACTGGGCTGGCTTTGAAAACTACATGGAACTCGAACTCGACATTTCTGCAAATATTAACTCTCCTCAGCTTATCTATGAGTGTCTTAAAAACATCACAGCCGCAATCCGAGCGGCCATGGATAAATTCACACCACGGAAAACATTCACTGCGTACCCAGCACACTTCCCCAGCATATCAGATAATCACCGCACACAATCCGTCCACCCCTACTGGTAGCAGTCTGGTTCTCTATGCTTCAGTGAGTGAGTGAAGAGATTGGGCGGCTCTTAAAAGCGTGGTCTTGAGAGCCGATAAGGGGGATTGAAGTGAGTAGGAAGCGGCGCTAGAATGAATGGTTAGGGGAAACGGGGGAACCCCGAGAAAACCCGCTGACGAACGGCATCGTCCGGCACGATTCCCACTTGGGAAAATCAGGTGACCCAGCCGGGGAGTGGACCCATTTCGCCTTGATGGGAGGCGAGAAGGCTAACCACTCAGCCACCGCAGCCCTCTATATTTCAGAGAACAATGCCTGAGCCTGCATACCCAAATCAGGGGAGAAATAGGCACTTATAGGCATGCCGAGTGGCACGATAAAGTAGCTAAATACAGATGCAGGACAGCAGCCTCTAAAAAATTACGCGAAGGCCCCTTATTAAACCAGCATATGCCCCCCACTTAAGGGCATAGCGCACGGTACCTACACTTTACCTGACACTGAGTGAAGAGAAGGCATTTGGGCGTCTCTTAACTTCGAGGTCTTGATAGCCGATTCCATCAGAAGGCGGACTCTCTGGCGGAGACATTATTAACGGCCTTCCAAGCAAACATTGATTCTTCTGATCCCGCACATATTACAGATATCGGCCAACGAGTCGAGGCTCTATTGACCTTAGTCCCGATGTAGAGGTTCCCGCTCTCACATGTGGGGTAGAAGTGAAGAAAATTCTGCGTAGTTCAAAGCCGCGTAAAGCCACGGGATACGAGGAAATACAAGCAGTTGTTTATAAAACACATGATCCAGTACACCCATGATGTATTAGCCGAGTGCACAAACGTCATACTGCACACCTATTAATTTCCCGCACAGCAGAAGAGCGCCCAGGTCATCATTTTCGCAAAATTTGGAAAATACCTCACTCTATCTCAGAACTACAGACCCATCAGTCTACTTAGTGTACTGTCAAAAATCGCTTAATGTGTCATTCTTAGGCAAATGCAGTTACATATAGAAAACAGCAATATTCATCTCAATAGGCAGTGTTAATCCCTCCACAAACATTCCACAACACAACAATTAGTTCGTATTGTGGAACACAATACGAACTAATTTCGGCCATCTAAGTACACAGCCACAGTGTTCCTAGATATCTAGAAGGTATTCGATTGAGTCTGGCAGACGGTNTTCATAATTTCGGCCATCTAAGTACACAGCCACAGTGTTCCTAGATATCTAGAAGGTATTCGATTGAGTCTGGCAGACGGTACTTGTTCAAAAATTACACAGAGCAGACAAACCTGACTGCTGCATGCACATATTACACTCTTGCCTCAGTTATCGCAACTTCATAGTAGCAGTTCCTGGGACAAAATCACAGCCATGCCCTATGCAAGCAGGTGCACCACAGAGCTTTTCCTCCTTCGTGCGCGCCCCTATAGCAGTACCAAGTGTATAAACTGCACTGGACGCTATGAAGCACTGGTTTACCACATAGCGTATAAAGCTAAATATGGGCAAGGTGGAAGCTGTGGTGTTTTAACGAGATGCAGAATTCCTATATACTATAACAAGCCTGGGCTATTTGGTGCGTCCATAAGCTACCAACACCTTGCAGTTATATTCAACTCCAAGTTTTCTTGGTGAGAGCACGGAACTAAAATGAGACATACCATAGGATGCCTGTCTCAGTTACATACCCTACTAAACAGTGAACATAAACTGCCAAACAAAGAAGGAATTACAAAATACTCCGAATTTATAAGACCAGTAATTACATATGCAGCCTTAGTCTGGGGCTATGCAGTACAATGCCACATGCACCCCATACAATTACTACATAACAAGGTTCTCAAGCGAGCTGTTCCAGCACCTCGTTACATACCAACGGCAACTAATTAAACTTCGCGAAGAACAGTTTTACAAATCTCCTGCCACAAACACAAACCCCTTGGTGTCTGATCTAGGGAACTACTACCACGAGGTGTGCAGGAAATGCAGGAGACTGAAACATCTGTGCGAAAAACCCCCTTAATTAAAAATCACAAAATCACCAGGCTGGACACTACACCCGGCTCAACTACGAACCAAACCAACCTGGAACCTGGAACATGGAACCCGCCATACCATCAATATTGAAGTAATTACCATTAATAAACTGGCTATTCGCGCATCGGAAACAGTCGCGTTGTGGGGCAGTGTGGTTCACTATATATGTCCAACCTCCGAAAGCTCATCCATAACGACTGGCAATGTGGTACCTGGTGCACTGCTGAACACCAACGCCCACAACAGTCTGCCACATTTGCGTCGATTTCAGTTGTTCTGAGAGGGAACCTGTGCTGGTATGTTACGAAATTGTCCTGATAGCTGTGTACCCTCTGCCTCACAGGCGAACTTATAAGTCTACTGACCGCATCTCTCGAACATCAAAACTTCAAGAAATAGCAGGTTGACTACAACTACATTAAGCTGCCCACTGGCAGATGATTCTTTTACAGTGTGGTGACGAGACCCCCCTGCTCGTCTTTATATTTTGCCTTCGTACACATGCTAACAATGCATGCTAAACAATGTAATAATTCTGTATTTTATTTCCTAGCATGGAGAACCCAACCATCATGTCTTTGGTAATGACATTACTCTGGTGGCCTCAACGATTTACCATGACCTTTCCACGTGCTTAGTCCTAGTTTAATTGGAGGGTAGGGCCAGGCCTCAAACGCTAGTTTCGCACTCCAAAACCTCACTTGGCCTATTGATGCATGTTCCTCCTACTCCCAATTTAGATTTGTAGAGCATATAGACATAGGACCTGGTACTCACTTAGAACCTTCTCCCCCTCCGAACTCCAGTAGTTAGCCAACTAACATAGGATGTGAGTTGGCTAACTAACACCCTATGTTAGTTGCCACCAAAATAACTGCATCATAAAGTTTCGGTTATCAAAATGGTACCACTTTCGTGAGTTTCACGGCTAATCATGCGGTGCACACCAGTTCAATTCCTGGCCTGGGTACTCAGTTTTTTAAAAGTTATAGAAATTTTAGCGAGTCGAGGAAAGCACATAGTAAAAACCATTAACACATATGAGAAAAACTTAAATAAATAAATGACAAACTTGCTGTGGTCGTGGTCATTATTTGCGAGTAATGAAAAAATCGTTATTAAATCAAATCTTTATATTCATTATAATCTACGAAGGTGTACCATGTTACCGTAGTGACAAGTGACCGCACGACTGCTACTGGCTACTGCGCACTGCCGGCACTGGGCAAAAGTGTGAATGCATCGTCACGGCTTATTTGTAACCAATAAGAATGCAAGGAGCTTACTGGAAGTTCATTCCTCTATTTTTCCGACCAATAATGAAACAGTATAGTAAAATGTGTCACACGAAAGCTCCGTACGAAAACAGCACAAAGCTAAATCATAAAATGCTACATTTCTGAGGCAAAATGTGCTGATGCGTCAGGTGGTCGTAAGCGCTGAGTGTCCGAGGCGTCAAGCGACCGTACAGCTTCTGCTTCGAGGAAGAGTAGCCTAAGTTCAAACAAACACACTTCCCCGTTCAGCGCTACATGCGTTGTCTCGCCTAACCGCGATATTATTTCTCCAATTACATGTAATGCATTGCAAGAAATGTTGCCAGGGATTATTATGATGTTAGTTAATGCAAATAATGTTAGTTTTTTTTTTTTTTGCTTTAGGGGACAAGCAGCTTTATATTAAGACATTTACGCTCTATCTATGAAACTAAAAATGTTTTGCAATAACAAAAAAAGAAAAAAATTCTTCCTAACGTTGCTTAGCTTACGCATATATGTAAAAGATAAATAATAGGCCTAACATGAGACGATCTACAAACCCTGGATGTTTAAAGTAGTAATAATGTTTATTATCACTGATTTCAGTCTGGAGTCGAAGTAAACTCGAAACGTTATAACCATATATATTATATATAATGACGCTATTTTCCAAAAATATATGATATGTTTAAAAATATATCAGTTTATTTGGCCTTACGTGGCACTACAAGTGTGGCAAAAGTTTTAAGGGACACACACAAATAAACAATAAGGTTAGCTCATAAGGCTATTATTATTCCTCAGGAAAGTAGGTTAAATGATAAGAATCAATAAATATATCAATCTTGGTTAATTTGTGTTTTTATTGTTAAAAGCAAATTGTAATAAAGTTTGTTTAAATTTAATAGATTAATTTAATAATTCGGTGTAAATATTACGCGAAAATAATAGATGGTGTAAACCTGCGTTATTGAAATGTATACTTTGTAATTGGGGGAAGGGGGGTTAAGATTTCGTCGACAAAAGTGGTTATTCAAGACCAGGCAGAATAACAAGCTCGAACAATATAAGGTTTTGGAGGGAATCAGCCATGACTTATGTTAAGAAAAAATCACAGCATTTTCCGGGTGTGATTTCTGGAAACCCTGTGGAAATAACTTAATTGTGTGTAATATTTCGTGCCTTTTATCTTAAATTAATCAGTAAATATTAACTACATATTCCGAACCAGTCTACGCCCAGATAAGTGCACCCTTTACTTTGGTCCTAATGTGAAGATTATTTTACCTTTACCTATGCTGCGAGAAAAATTGTCAATTAACACATCGTCTGTATTAAGCTATTCAACGCACTTAAGGTAATCATTAAGACATTTAAGTATGGTATTTTTCTTATTAATACTAAAGAGTTCGTTGCAAACTTAAAAAAATTTACTTTATAGACTTGGGAAAACGCAACTAGCCGTGAGTGTTTAGGTTTCGGAAAAAAAAAAATTACATTGGCCATGAATATTTGTGAGGCAAAGTGTGACCGTGTGTCAGGCGACTGTACGCGGTGAGCGGCAGGGTCGTCAAGTGGTCGTACCACTTCTGCTTTGAGGAAGAGTACACTAAGTTCAAACCCTCTTTTCCCGTTCAGCGCTACACACGATGTTTCACCTCACCCTGTTATTTCTCCACTTACGTCAGATGCATTGCAATATACTGACCAGTGATTATTATGAAGCTAATATATACAATAATTTTAGTTTTATTCATATTTTACTTTAGTGAATGAGCAGCTTGATGTTTAGAAACATTGTGCTCTAATTATAAAACTGGATATATTTTGGACGAGTTTAATTCAACTCCAGACGGAAATCAGTGATAGTAAAATCATTATTGCTTTAAGCATGCAGGGTTTGTAGATCGTCGCAATGACGGAATGGTTGCCGCGGTCGCTGGGGCACTCACTCCCTGCGAGATGTTATAAGCAGTTGGCGAGAAATATTAAACAGGATTTTCTTTATCTATTACATAGATAAGTACGCTAAGCTACATACAAGTATTTTTCATTATTATTTAAAAATGGAATATATGCGGAAAATAATGTTTTACGAACAGTGCTACAAAATACAACTTCTGCCGAGAATAATTTAAATTTGAAAAGGTAAAGAAAATAAGAAAAATTCAAATTATGAAGAGTGTGAATCTCTCTTACTTCGTGGTTTTTACAGTTCTTGAAATCTGCAAGCAAGAATGCCAATAAAAATTGTATTCTCTGATTTTGCCTCATTGGGAAAATTTTGTATTCTTAAAAAAATAATATTTAATAACTCGCTTTAAAGCTGTTTGCAATATGAGACGAAGTAATTTTTTGTGATATCGATTCGATTTTGAAATTATGTGTTAATTATTAGAAAACATTAACTTACATATATAATACAAGGAGTTACCGCCACCCACGTGGCTTATTTCTCAAGTCATTTGGAGGAAAATCTGTCATATGACTATAAGTCCAGTTCCCAATATTTACACACTAATACGAAAAATTGGAAACGCAATACAGTGAACAGCTCCACTATAGTGTTGCGTGTGGGTATGGATGAAGGGTATTGTGTACCAAAGGACTGCACAGACAGGTGAGGAGCTACTTGCGTGCATCATGCATGCCGCTACAGAGACAGTCGTGTGCAGCTACGTAGAACAACGCGTGCGGTTAATAGGTATGGTGGTAGATGGAAACATTCTGATCATGTCTTGTAAATTTGTTACACTCAATTTCGATGCCCAACTGTAAACAATAGAGTCTGTAATTACATAAAAGTATTCACTTCCACAAGGGTTATTCTTTTTTCATCACCTTTATAATTTTTCGAATTTCTCTGTAAATATCGGGAACATGACCCACATTCATGTGACACACTTTGTTCCAAATGACTTCAGGAATGAGCCCTGTGAGTGGCGGTTACTCCTCGTGAATCATGTTTGTTTAAATGTTTCAATTATTTACATTTTTCTGCATTCTCCACGTTTGTGTTTATTGTAAAATGTCTAGAAAATATTTTTAGGAAGTGAATAAAATCAGTTGTTTGGCTTTTATTTTGTAGGATATACAACTTGCAGAGGCGGATTTTGGGTTCAGTATTTAAAAGAGGACATAACTTCTGAACATTTGATTTCTTTATCATATACAACTTTTAAAGATTTTACTTAATTTCATCGCGTTAATAATACGTTATGTAAGTAAGGCTATCGTCATTCCAACACATACGTGAATGGGATACATTCTTAACATACCGTAATTTCCAGTCTATAATTAAAATACTACAACAATTAGATAGACATCCGTATCAGGTGCGGAGGCTAGATTTTGAAAGTTAGAAGAAAGTAGTGCCGATATTGTGGTTTGGCTAACATAACCTTCATGCTTCCTTGTGTGTTATGACACATAAAGCCATACTTATTAAATTTATATTAGCTGTTGGTTACGTTTCCCTAAAAAAATTATTTCTTATACTAGTGACTATGAAGTTTAAGCGTTCTCAAGATCAAACATTTTTCTGGTTGGTGAGTTAAAAAAGTAAGTGGTGTGGATTTGTGTTTATTCATGATCTCTTTCATTTTGATCATTTCTTTTTTTAATTCATAAATGGTTTTCCTTATAAAAATATAACAATAATAAAATTGTCACGTGTTGTGTCTATTTCTTCACTAGCTGACCCGGCGGACTTCGTACCACCTAACAGTCAATGAATGTCGTGTTAACTTTTAGTTTAGCTTTATTTGGGATTTTATTAACATAAAATAAAATTAATACTCAAAATGTAATAAGTACAATAGTTTATCAGGATAATATAGATAAAGAAAATAAAAAATCATTAAAAGTACAAAATTAAGTATTTCAATGGCGTGTCAGCTGTATTTTGCTGCATATAATGTACTCGCGTTAATTTTCTTCAGTGAAGCACCTTGTGATATACGACATTTTTCGTTTGGTTATCAGGCGCAAGAACAAATAAAGCCGATGGTTTGCCGACGCGTGAACATGCCACGTATAATTGACCATGAGAAAAACATGCTTTTTCTAGATTCAGACCACAAACACTCAAGGATTGGCCTTGAGATTTGTCGTTTAAACTCAAAGGGCATATCGGTTGGGATCATAGGAATCCTCGGAATGAGAACTTCCTCATCTTTGAATTTTCCTTTGAGTATCGTCGCGTGAATCACATAGGTCATCAGTTTTCTTATAACAAAATGCGCTCCATTGCATAGTTTTGGTTGGTTTAGATATCGAAGCATTATTACTACCGAGCCAACCTTCAGTTGTAAATTGTGCGGTCGTAAGCCAGGCACATCCGAGGAGTTTAAAAATTCAGTTGGATAGTTGGTGGCTTCGTTCTCGTTTATTACACAGTCAATATATTTAAATGAATGCAGATTACCAACGATTTTATTCTTAATTAGTATATTTAAGTCATCCACATCTTTGTTCTTAGCCGCCAAAATTTCTCTCTCACTCAACCATTTGTTATTTTTGTGATTTGCAATGATGTTCGGGAACACTTTCTTGATGAGCTCGTCTTTCGATGAGATGAAATTGCACAAATTCTGAGGAAATGAAATCAATCAGCTCGATTCGTCGACAGGAACACGGCCATTACCGATAGTCAGAAATTGCTTGGAGAAATCTCCAGCAGATGGATCATTCATCAATGCAACTCTCATGTTTGCTGCCAGCTGAAGTTTCTTCACATAGCGCCACAGATTTTATGATTTGAGGCAAGCGTTTATTTCATCGGCAGCAGTCGATCTTGGAATGACTGGCAGTGTTTGGCGGAAGTCACCAGACAGTAAAATCATTGCGCCTCCAAAACATCTCGAGTCATTGCGCAGATCTTTCAATGTTCGGCCAAGTGCTTCTCATGCGCGTTTGTGCGCCATTGTGCATTCGTCCCAGATTATGATTTTAGATGCTACTAAAACCTTGGCCATTGTGGAGCGTTTTGCAATGGTACATGTCTGTTGTTCACTAGTTTGAAGGTTTAGCAGCAGTTTAAACGCTGAATGAGCCGTACGACATCATTCTAACAATGAGGCCACTATTCCAGAAGAAGCAACTGCTACCGCAATGTCGGATCTCGCTCGAGCAGTGGCCAAAATCAATGACATGAGGAATGTCTTCACAGTTCCACCGGGGGCATCCAGGAAAAATAAGCCACCATTTCCCTCATCAATTGCCTTGATTAATGTATCATACACTTCCTCCTGTTGGGGGTTCAACAGGGCCACATTCGTTTGAACTGATTGGTCTAACTCATGTCGATCATATTCACGTTCTCGTTCTAATTCTCGATTAAATGCGTCATTCATTCCTCGATCTGGCGCTGGCATTCCTAACCTGACTAACAAACTGCCGCACGTGAGGTAACACATGTCTTCGATCAAGAGCAAAGCCTGGTTATGCATATCATCATTCACCTCAAGATCGGGATTTCTTGAACTGACACGAATTCTATGTAAAATGTCTTCTGACATGTCATCTTTGTATTTGTTCCACAGGTCACGTGGATTCGATGGGAAGCATGTCGAAATGATGATAGCAAATAATGTGCGTATCTGACTTGGAGTTGCAGAAATAATTGCTTCAGCGATTGTCGTGTCCCAATGAGTATCGTTTTCAAGCAAATTGAGCTCTTGACATGCAGCACGAAATGTTGGGCACACTATACCATTAACAGTTCGTAGTGATTCAAATGATGTTGGCCCACGAACATTCACCAGCAACAACCGCAAATAGAAGCATTCATCATTATTCGGATGAACTGTGTAAATACGACCAAGAATTTATTATTACAGGCAATTATCATCGCTGAATTATCAAAGTGTTGCAATATTGTTTTGCTTGTGTTTGTGCAACTTGATTTTCTTTATTTATTTCAGAAAATGAAAATAATTCCTTTTTTTCACCTGCGCAATACATCACCAAGATTTAAAAAAATAGCCGGGTCTCNTACAACCGCAAATAGAAGCATTCATCATTATTCGGATGAACTGTGTAAATACGACCAAGAATTTATTATTACAGGCAATTATCATCGCTGAATTATCAAAGTGTTGCAATATTGTTTTGCTTGTGTTTGTGCAACTTGATTTTCTTTATTGATTTCAGAAAATGAAAATAATTCCTTTTTTTCACCTGCGCAATACATCACCAAGATTTAAAAAAATAGCCGGGTCTNATTTCAGAAAATGAAAATAATTCCTTTTTTTCACCTGCGCAATACATCACCAAGATTTAAAAAAATAGCCGGGTCTCTTTTTAAAATGCTGTTGGTGATAAAGTAGATAGGCCTTTGGTGATTACGAAATTGTAACGTCTATAATTTGACGATATGGTGCAATAATAATTTGGTTTTCATTACTACCAAGACGCGCAAGAAATTATAAGTCGTTTAGTTGTTGACTTCTGGATTGACGAGCTAATAGACATTTGTTTACAATAACGTCATGTAATTATTTTCGTTTTAGGGGGAAATACATTATAACGAATTTAATGTTGATTATAACGAAAATAATTTTCAATGTTTTAGTAATTTAAAACTGTTGATTCAATGATGTTGGAAGATTATTTTACTACAAAACTAATGTCATACAATATCCTACAGCGATCAGAGAGGTGTAATTGCGGATTGTTAATAACTTCTGAATTTTTAAGTCCCCGATTTAACCTAATATGCCATGGTAAGCCCAACGAATAGTTTTTTTATTTGATTAACGGAATACACTCCAGGAGACATTATATATTAATATTTTTAACAACAGACAATCTAGTGTTGCCAGTTCTTTAAATTCAGTAATTCATACACTTTTTTTCCTGAAAATATTTTTTATTACTTTCACCGGCTTTTTGTGAGAGTAATTAAGTTTTATGTTTGGAATGAACATATGTAATAAGTAACGTAAGTTATAGTATACTTCATAGTGTTCTCGTGAAGGTAATGTGAGGAGGAGAAGTGTTCCGTTTTTTAAGTATGTTGGTGATCGGACCATACAATACTTCACAGTGAAGATCACTATTTTTACAAGTACAACANTCCGTTTTTTAAGTATGTTGGTGATCGGACCATACAATACTTCACAGTGAAGATCACTATTTTTACAAGTACAACAACTACGAAGAAGAAAGTTTTTTCACCCTAATTACTCTGAGATGACATACACTTTCGCTACTAAAAGCAATAAAAACCAGCAGATAACGATTTATTGAAAATTTTATTTTTTTTTAGTTATACAGAAAACATTTAAAAAAATCTATTCACTTGGTAGAATTTCAACTTTGAAACACTGCCTTGCGACACTAGTACCTGCAGAATTAATTAGTTTTTCTCAGATTGTGGTATTAGTAATTTAATGTATCCTATTTTTATTTATCTATATCACTAAGTAAAAATGGAGGCCCTACGTTATTAAAAAAAATTTCTCAGGTATGTGTACGCAAATTCAAATAATATCGCTCGAATCGTTAAAATAAATTTCAGTTCACACTTGAAGTCGCTCACTGAACTGGAGAAGAAAAAATAAATTTATCGTAATTAAGAAATTCTCTGCTGGTTATAGATATTGGTATTCACTGAACTGGTCTATGTTCCGGGAAATATTGATAATAGTGACTGACTCCAGCCGTAGTTTCCAGCGTAGTTGCTTAAAATATACTGATTATAGTCCCTGGATAGACGCATAATAATCTCGATGCTTCCTTGAATTTGAAGAACTTCTGCATAGGGAAGCTATCCTTCCCAAGCAACAGTTCAATCACATTTCAAATAAAAATTAATTTAAATTTAGATGCATTTTAATGGGACTAAAGTCGAATGCTACCGGTTGTTATGGAAACTGTAATCAATACAGCAGTGTCCGCAAATACGCGTGTTTACAAACGTTTGTAACTGGTGGCATACATAAATAAAAACATTTCACTATTACTTGTTAATGCCAGAAAATACATACATCATATTATTAATGTTTAAATTAAATTGCTGTAATTGTACGTTTGTAATAAACTCAATACATTGAATACTTTTATTACATTTGTCTTATTTCTGTCTGTACTTTAAGACTGCTATAACTTACTTTCATTTGGTTCTAACCAACCATACAATCTCTTATCTTCTCTGGCGACTTTCTACGAAGGATGGATAGGTTTATGCAATCACCTGAGTGTCTGTCTGAAATATNTCCGTTTTTTAAGTATGTTGGTGATCGGACCATACAATACTTCACAGTGAAGATCACTATTTTTACAAGTACAACTACGAAGAAGAAAGTTTTTTCACCCTAATTACTCTGAGATGACATACACTTTCGCTACGAAAAGCAATAAAAACCAGCAGATAACGATTTATTGAAAATTTTATTTTTTTTTAGTTATACAGAAAACATTTAAAAAAATCTATTCACTTGGTAGAATTTCAACTTTGAAACACTGCCTTGCGACACTAGTACCTGCAGAATTAATTAGTTTTTCTCAGATTGTGGTATCAGTAATTTAATGTATCCTATTTTTATTTATCTATATCACTAAGTAAAAATGGAGGCCCTACGTTATTAAAAAAAAGTTCTCAGGTATGTGTACGCAAATTCAAATAATATCGCTCGAATCGTTAAAATAAATTTCAGTTCACACTTGAAGTCGCTCACTGAACTGGAGAAGACAAAATAAATTTATCGTAATTAAGAAATTCTCTGCTCGTTATAGATATTGGTATTCACTGAACTGGTCTATGTTAAGGGAACTATTGATAATAGTGACTGACTCCAGCCGTAGTTTCATAATCAGCGTAGATTTACGTACCCTAGTAGCTTGGAACTCTTCGTGGTTCTAATACTCGAATTCTTCCCTATACAAGCTCGCGTGCTTAAAATCTACTGATTATACATAGTCCCTGAATAGACGCATAATAATCTCGATGCTTCCTTGAATTTGAAAAACTTCTGCATAGGGAAGCTATCCTTCCCAAGCAACAGTTCAATCACATTTCAAATTAAAATTAATTTAAATTTAGATGCATTTTAATGGGACTGAAGTCGCATACTACCGGTTGTTATGGAAACTGTAATCAATACAGCAGTGTCCGCAAATACGCGTGTTTACAAACGTTTGTAACTGGTGGCATACATAAATAAAAACATTTCACTATTACTTGTTAATGCCAGAAAATACATACATCATATTATTAATATTTAAATTAAATTAATACATTGAATACTTTTATTACATTTGTCTTATTTCTGTCTGTACTTTAAGACTGCTATAAGTTACTTTCATTTGGTTTTAACCAACGATACAATCTCTTATCTTCTCTGGTGACTTTCTACGAAGGATGGATAGGTTTATGCAATCACCTGAGTGTCTGTCTGAAATATATACGCCCCAGCCTCCCCCCCCCCCNCCTAGCTCGGTCCACATATAGTATTCATCACGCACATCCTACTTTTATAGTTTTAAATTATGCTAAGTACTTATTTTCAAAATTGAGGCAAATTTATATTATACCTCGGGAATCATCGAACAGATTTGAAACAAATTTCCTAAGTTGACAGCTGATGAGGTAAACATTGAATTTCGAAAACAATAATTTTGAAAGCTAGTGTAACATGAAAAATAAAGGTTTTACATTATATCTCGGGAACCACTCAACCGATTCCTGTCAAATTTGGCATATAAGTAATTATATCAAAGGCCATGTTAATAATTGAGATTTAAATAAACACAGCACTTATTTTCTAAATGGTGGCCATATAATGATTTAAGGGTTAATTTCTAAAGGGCGTGGGGCATCGGAGCGCCAGAGCTGTTTATTTTATGATATACCATTACAGTCGACGGATGGCCATCACGTCCGTCATGTTAGATGTTACTAATATTGACATTTGACCATAACCCAGTAACCTTTAATATTGAAAATACCAAAAAATTCTAAAAAAAAAAAAAAACCCCAAGAAATTAAAGTTAATCCAAAAATAATTCTCAAAAATTTTAAAAATTGGAAAAATGTCTAGACAAAATGCTCAAATGAGCAAAGTGGATTCGAGGCTCCTCGATGCGAGAGCCTAAAAGTCCTCAAATCAGCAAAGCATGTTAGAGGCTCTTAGTGAAATGAGCCACTTAATACTAGAATTAGCAAAGCGGATTCGAGGATCTTAATATAATGAGCAAGATAATCATCAGAGCAGTCGAAGCAGATTCGAAGCTCCAATACAGGTCCAGCGGATCGGGCGGATCAGCGGACACGGACCCCCTCCCCCTCCTCAATCGAAGCCTGTGTCCTTGGATGACCTGGAACCAAAAAAAAATCGCTAAATTGCTCAAAAATTTAAATGTTAAAATATAGAAAACACAAAATAATTTAAAAAATTCTTTATTAAAAAATCTACTGTGTCCAGCAGACGACTGGCCCGTGCAAATCAATCACACAATCACATTGTCTAAACAATTCCCCTCACCCCCTCTCCAAACACCACACCCCAATGGACCCAGTTATACTCCCTCTGACTACCTCTCCCTTGGCCATCGTTCATACCATCGCATACCCTCTCCCTAACCACCTCTCCAAAGTCCATTCCGTCGTATGCAGCCATCTTGGTTGTTTCGGTTGTTATTTGTTTACATTTTGAAGTTTGTCTCTCGCCTNCACCCTCCAGCCATTTTCACACTACAGTTCAACCACCGACACTACATCAAAGCTGCGATGTCGATTTCACGAGGACATCGCGTTGCTCGCTCGTGATTGTTTGTTGGTCGCATGTCATCCCGTCCACTGCAATTAAATAACATAGCCAAAGGTGTGCCACATCACAGTTCCTCGTCTGATGCAAGAGGTGACAGATCGCACTCTCTTCCCTGGCATTTTCAGCATTCAGCCTGGTAAGTTATTTTGTTTTTATGTTCGTCTCTTACATAAATTCTGCAGGATATTATCTTATGTGCTCGTTATTTAATTACACATAAATTTCTCCACCAAAGTAAAAAAAAACTCTGCCTAAAATTTCGAATACCAGTTCTGACCAGCTAGCTATTGGAGTGTAGATATAAAGATGAAGTGTTCGTTTAATAGCATGCTTACGACCAACATCCCGAATTCAGCTGTGGTGTTACCGTCGTCGACTCCAGCTTGACTGCCTATGTTGCTATCAATGCTGTTCGCAAACAGTTTAAGTAAAACACTTGAGACTTGACATGTACGAGGCCAACTAGGATTATAAACAGTCTCATATTTCGTGCTCATCTCAGACAACAGTACTCCAATCAATCCCAATCCTTCCCACTCCTTCTCCACAATCCTCACCAATTCTCAACAATCTTCAGTAACCTTCTTCCTTAGCATTCCTCCTCCTCCTCAGTAATCCTTACCAATCCTCATCAATACTTCGGTTTGTCCTCTATCTCCACCCGTACATATAGAAATTACATTTATTTGCCAACTGTCTCAAAATTTATACACCTTGACTGAATTTATGTTTTTTTATGCAGTTCACTATCCATACCTTTTTTATACTTAGTCTTCATTAATATACTGTATGCAGATATTTACTTTCATATTCGAGTGCACATGACACCACTAATATAATTCTTATTGTAAACATTACAATATTTAAGAAGAATGCAGTTCATCATATCACATGCGATATAATCTATGACCTTCAGTTCACTAATATTCGAAGATTTCTCGTTAATGTTAGAGAAATTTCAACATTGTTGCAAATGGATCAAATATCTGAGTCAATCAACAAGTTCATTCGGGTCTTCGGAAAATATGTAGCCAATGTTTTCAGCGGCTTCTGCCTTCTTCATGTCGCATTTGCAACAAATTTGATGGAGGGGTGTGTCAGAGACTCGAAAAAAAAACATCGTCTTCAGTGCTCTTACTGAATTAAATTTACTTACAAGTGTATATTTCGCGCGAACCAACTCTACTGCAAGATGTAGATCACTTATTATCTCCTTAGCATTAGTTGTATCATCATAATCGTTGTGGAATCCATCGATGTAGCAAGAGTTATTAGAGGAAACACTTGCTAGCTCTCAACAGAAGAATCCTTGCAGTTTTTGATGTAGTTCATCAGTGTATCGCCCTGCATAAACTGCATGTGGCCATTCTCGTAGTGTTTCCTCATGAGAAAAGGACTCTTCGTACAGGTGGTTCTCTCATGTCACCCAGCATTTTGACTGAAGGTGAAAACTCGAACGCAGAATCGACACCGACAACAATCAGACAACGATGATGCAGGTCGCAACTACATGTTCGTTAAGGTCAAAGGCAAGCCTCCGTATTCGCAATCCATCATCGTTCTATGACGAAAGAGCTCTTCCATGTCGATTTTAACCTTATGCTTTCAGAATGACAGCTACCATTTTCTATATAAAACCGATTATTTTTACTGTAAAGAGCTTACTTAGCTTGTACCCACAGAACTTCTACCATTTTTTTTTTATTTAAAACATATGGGAGTACTCTGAGAAAAGCTACATAATTGTTCTCGTCAGGAGTAACAGATAATTGGGAAACATCTAGTTACCATCACATACGAATATTTTTATTGAGTTGAGAGATTTGGGTATGTCTTAACTACGAGGTGTTGAGATATATATATATATATATATATATATATATACAGAAATATCACATAAGAAAACACGTATTAATGTGTAGAATTAATGAAAAATTATTTTATATTTATAAATACATATGCCTAAAGCACATTAAAACAACATACTTTTTTTATATAAGTATCTCTGTGTTTTCCAATTATATTTTACTCCTGATGCGAACGAGAATGTGGGGTTTCTCAGAGTGCTACCATATTTAAAAAATTTTTTTAATAGCACAGAAGACCTTCTGTAGGTACAAGTTAAACTCGTTACAGTAAAAAGTATCACTTTTATGTGGAA
Source organism: Clitarchus hookeri (assembly GCA_002778355.1). Lineage (NCBI taxonomy): Eukaryota > Metazoa > Arthropoda > Insecta > Phasmatodea > Phasmatidae > Clitarchus > Clitarchus hookeri. The sequence continues at coordinate 179,452 of NQII01004373.1, forward strand.
ACCTGGTAGTTGTCATTCTGACAATGTGAGTTTGAACATCGATTTGGAAGCACTCTCTCATCATACAACGCAGATGAATTGTGAAAACGAAGGCCTAAGTTTGACCACAATGAACATGGAACCGTGGCCTCCATCATCGCTGCTTGATTGTTGGCGGTGTCCATTCTGCGATCGTGTTTTTCAACTTCAGTCAAATTTCATGGCGACATGAGAGAACCACCTGTACCGATACTCCTTTTATCATGAGGAAACATTACGACAATGGCCATGCGCAGTTTATGCAAGGCAATATATTGAAGAAGTGCATCAAGAACAGCAAGTATTCGTCTTTTGAGAGCCAGAAAGTGTTGCCTCCCTAACTCTACTGCATCGATGGGTACTGATTCAACGGGCGATTATGATGTGACAAATAATGGTAAAGACAGAATGAATGACCTGCATCGTGCAGTAGAGTCGGTTCGCTTGAAATATAAACTTACAACACTTTCATGTGAAATCGACGAAATTCAAAGTAAATGGTCATCAGCTCAAAATACTGATGACCATACAACTTTTTCTACAAAGAAAAGTATATTTAATATAGAACAAAAAACAGGTGGTGAAGATGACCAAGAATACCGCATTGATGAAAATTAACATGAAGACAGTGATAGTGCTAAAGACGATGGCGATTTTCTCGATTCTCTGACACACCCCTCCACCACATTTGCTGCAACGAGCGACATGGAGAAGGTAGAAGATGCTGACAACACTGGCTACATATTTCCCGAAGACCCGAATGAACGTTTTGATTGACTCAGACATTTGTTACCTTTGTAACAAAGTGAAAATTTCTCGCACATTGACGAGATATCTTCAATTTTAAGGGAACTGAATTTTAGAAATTATATTGCACGATATGATGAACTGCTTTCTTCTGATATTGTAAAATGTAAAATAAGCCTAACATTAGTGGTGTTATGAGAACTCGACTATTTAAATAAAGATCCGCATACAGAATATTTATGAAGACATGAATTATAAAAAAAATCCATGGATAGTGAACTGCATACAAAACTTCAATTCAGACAATATGTATACATTTGGAGACAGTTGGTGAATTAATGCAATTTCAATACATATGGGTGGGAACAGAGGACAAACCGAAGGGTTCATTGAAGGATCGGTCGCGGTATTGTGATTGATCGAAGGGTTGGTGAGGATTGCGGACTATGATTTCTGATGATTGCTGAGGATTGCGGAAGATTGTGGACGAGGATTTCTGAGTATTTCTGACGATTGTAGAGGAGAATTGTGCAGGAGGAATATTGAGGATTGGTGGGAATTTTTGAGGAGGAGGATTTATGAGCATTGGTGAGGATTGCTAATGAGTAGGACGTTTGCTGAGAATTGGTGAGAATTGCTGAGGAGGACGATTGATGAGGTTTTTTTTTGAGAAGGAGGATTAATGAATATTGGTGAGAATTGCAGAAGAGGAGGAGACTGCTGAGTAGGATTACTAAGGTTTTCGTAGGATTTGTGAGGATTGTGGAGGAGCATTGAGATGGTTTGGGATTGATCGATGTACTGATGTCTGAGAAGAGCACGAAATAGAAGACTATTTATCACCCTAGCTGCCCTCGTGCATTCCAAGTCTCAAGGGATTTACACAAACTGTTTGCGAACAGCATCGAAGGCAACACAGGTTGTCCAGTTGGATTCAACGATGGTACCACCAAAGATGAAATCGGATTGTTGGTAATAAGCATGCTATTAAACAAACACTTCATCTTTATATATATATAAATATATATATACACTCCAATATCTCGATATCCTGAAATGGTATTCGAAATTTTAAGCATAAATTTCACTATGTTGGCGAAATGTTTGTGTAATTAAATTATGAGCATGCTCAATAATATCGTGCAGATTTTCACGGAAGAAACGAATATAAAAAAATAACTTACAAGACTAAATGCTGAAAATGCTAGGGAAGAGAGTGCGATTTGTTATCTCTCGAATCAGAGAAAAATTGTGAGGTGGAACACCTTTGGCTACATTAATTAACTGCAGTAGACTGGATGGCATGCGACCAACAACCAATCATGAGCAATCAACGCAATAATGCCATTGTAACATCGACTTAGCAGACTAGTGGTAGTATTGGTGGTTAAGCTGTAGTGTTTAGATGACGGGAGAGTGAAGAGTTACCGGGCGTCGAGGGAATGCGAGTAATAATAATTTGTGATGTAAGCACATGATTCATTATAGGGGGTACATTGGTGTATAGGGTGTCAAATAGATAGCTAATTTAATATAGTGTTGTGGTGTATCCTTAGAGTAACAGAATAATTACCAAATGCAAAATAGGCTTCATTGATTGGAGAGATGGGTGAGAGGTCACATTGAGGGGGAAGGCAGATGGCATGTCGATAATAGGCAAGATACTAAATATAGCAATGTACACAAATAACAAACTAGAAAAAAAATATGGCCGCATATAAGATGGAATGGATGTTGGAGAAATTGTGAAGGGTGAGGGCGTACGACAGTATGAACGATTGTGTGGGACGCGAGGTGGTGAGGGGCGAAGAGGAGCGTGTATGGTTTGGAGGTGTTTGGTAAGAGGGATGAGGGGAGGATATTAAGACAATATGATTGAGTGGCGAGTCACAGTCGTCTGCTGATAGTGGTACTATTTGAACCTCTGTAAATGCAAGTTTTCAAAATACATTTTTAAAATTTTTTTACAAATAGATTATAAATAATTTTTCTGTAATTTTGTTCTATATTTAATTTGGATATTTTTTTTTTTTTTTACATTTTAAAATTTATTGGAAAATGTTGCTTTTTTTTGGGTTCAAGGTCACCCAACATCATGGGCATTGGGTCAAGGACACAGGCATGAATGGTGGAGACAGACTATGTCCGCTGATCCGCCCGATCTGCTGGACATGTCTCGGAGTTTCGTATCCGGGTTTACTGCTCTGAATATTAAGTGGCTCAACCAGGAAAGAGCCTCGAATCCTCTTTGCTGATTTGAGGATTAAGTGGCTCATTCCAGTATGAGCCTTGAATCCACTTTGCTGATTTGAAGACTTTTAGGCTTTTGCATCGATGAACCTCGATTCCACCTCTCTCATTTGAGGATTTCATAGGGTAATTTTTCCATTTCTTGAAATTCTTTTGGGTTTTTAAAGTTTTTTTTAGAATTGATAGAATTTTTTTTTTTCATTATTGGAATTTTTTCGGATTTTCAATGTTTAAGGTCACCAGGTTAGTGTCAAAGATCAAGGTCAAGGACATCGACTTCCATAACGTCATACAAGATGGCTACCAGCCGACCGGAATTACAGAGTATGAACAGCTCCAGTGCTACGATGCCCCATAGTAGTGTGTTTTGGGGCATTCGAACGAAGGATGGCTGTCGGGAGCCAGGAGCCCCGGAATGCTAGAGCAGGAGAAATGCAATTGCAGGAGGTTTTTTTTCCCAAAATGCCCCTAGTTTTCCCTCAAAATGGCTCATATATCCCATAGCAATGTTAATTTTACATATGTCGGAATAATACACAATGTGCATAGAAGTAGCAGGGCTTTAAAAAGTGCTGAGTTTACCGTGATCAGCCTATACCTTAATAAATTGTGCAGCAATTGAATAACTGGGCTGAGATAATTGCAAGTATTTAATTTGGGTCTGTCTGCATGGTTATGCCATGCAGATGGTAAATGGGAGGACGCGGCCCGTCTGCATGGTTATGTCATGCTGATGGTTTAAACGGGAGTGGCACCTTACATTGTAAGTTCGTTTCCCGCATTTTTTTATGTGCCAAGTTTATTGACCTTCAATTTTTTTTTTAATATTCACTTATGGCAGATATTGAATAGACATGATTAATTTCCAAATTTTTTTACTCTTGACATTATAATCAGATTGCTTACTGCGAAATACAATGTGTGTAGGTATTGCGTTTAATAAAAGGCGTAAATAATATGGTGTCATACTTTTTATTTCTTTTTTATTAAAATACAATCCTTTTTTTTTTCTTAAATACTTATTTACTGTGTGTGTGTTGAGTTCAATTGAATTCCTGGGCTGAGATAATTGCAAGTGTTTAATTTGGAATATTCATCTTCAACGCCTAAGAAACTAATTGATCAACAAAAACATACCTGGGCTGAGATAATTACAAGTGTTTAAAGTGGAATATTCATCTTCAACGTCTATGAAACTAACACAACATATACACATATTAATTTTTTGATACTTTCAATTATTAATTTATAATTATGCTGCTAATAAAGCACTTTTTAAACAAACACGCACTCAATGTGCGCAGCCTCGCACGATTTAATGGCTAGAGGGGTGGTGGTGGTGGTGCTAACTTGGCTGCTGCTACGGAGGGGTCACGACGAAGAGACAGGGGTGACACAGCATCCAATATAGCTGCTAATAATTTAAAAAAATTACACTTTTTTTTATTTATTGGCTGGCAAAATAGCTGCCATTGAAAACAACTTGTACTGACTGCAAACATGGCTGCCAACTTGGCCGCTGCTGCTGCTAAGGTGGTGGTGGATTCAACATGGCCGCCTCTATGGTGGGGTGGCACCCTCCAATATAGCTGCCGATAATTTAAAAAATTATACTTATTTTACATAAATTTTACACTCATTTTTTAATTTACTGACTGGAAAAATGGCCGCCACCATTTCAAACAACTTGTACTGGCTGGAAAAATGGCCGCCAACTTGTTCTGACTGCTAACATCGTCACCAATAATTTAAAAATAATTTATACAATTTTACATAAATATTTGTTTTAATTTACTGGCTGGCAAAATGGCCACCATGGGATGGTATGTTCTATAATGTACTGACTGCAAACATGGTCGCCGGTAATTAAAAAAAAATTTTAATAAAATTTTTCTTCAATTTTACATAACTTTTTTAATTTACTGGCTGACTGGCTGGCAAAATGGCCGCCATGGGATGGTATGTTCTAGAATTTACTGTCTGGAAAATGCCCGTATGTTATCGATTTGGTGCCAACATCTTAAACGGTTCAGAAATTATGGCCAACTATGCTTATAAGTTAACGTAGGCTGTGAATGCAAGAGCATGAAGTATGGTAGGGGTCGACTCCTCAGCTCCTCAACTCCTCATTGCCCAAAAAGGAGTCACTTAGCCACATTGTGGGGTCATTGAAAGTATTTTGAAAAAATAATATTTGGAGGAAAATTAGAGAAATTTCGTGGGAAAAAGGGACTTTTTGGGTGAAAAAGTGTCATTTAGTAGAATATATCAGCCATTTTGAGGGAAAAAAGGGGCGTTTTGGGGGAAAAACCTCCTGCAAATGCATTCTGGGGCTCCCGTCTCCCGACAGCCAGCCTGCGTTCGAATGCCCCAATACACACTACTCCCCACGCTTTTGGTCCAATCTCGCCATAATCATTCTACTGATTATACTGCATGAATAAATATGGCTTTGTTTTATCTCGGGAAACAATAGAACCGAATCCCACCAAATTTTAGAAACAAGTTGTACTATGGTATGGTCTGTCTCATATAAGTTGGCGAGACTTTGACAGTCAGGGTGTGGCAACTTGACGTATACGTAACAAACAACATACAATTTACAAAATCGTGTATCAGCTGATGCATGAAAGAAGGAAACTTAATATTTCATAGGCTATTATGACTGCACTGCCGACGCACATCAAACAAGCAGAAAATACGTGGATAAGAAAGAGTTCCTATACGAATTAATACGTTTTGTTTTACGTGTTCACAAACCAGCTGTTATTAGAGTTACAAACTAAACTTCGCGCTAAAGTAGTAATTTATATGTTTTCAAAATGAAACAGACATTTAAATGGTCTGTATTCTAATGAAATGCAACTTCAAACGTTCGAAGATATTTTTATGTCGTACCACCACTCTCCACACCTCCCATACATTCTTGATATTAATTCCAAAAGCCTAGAGAAATATCAGAGGGTATAGTTAAATAATTTTTTCAAATAATTTGACGAGATATATTTTTAACTCTTGTCGTTTTGAGCCTATAAAAGGAAAAAAGTGAACTTTTACAAAGACGGAATCAAGAGCAGGTCAAAGTGCTGCTACCTATTGACAACAAGTCCTACCGCGCCATCTGTTACAACACGCCCTTCCACATTATCTGTCAGCCAGATCCCGAACTACAACCAGTTCTCCTGCTAACCCAAATTTTTGTTGTTTTCGTGTTGTTACTATTCTGTATTAATAAATAGAAGAAAATGGGATGTGCGTGAGTAGTTTTGAAGAATTCTTGCGTTATTCCACACCACATATTTCTAACTCAAACTGTTTAGTATCAGTAATAGCAGAATAACTGCTTTGCAAAAGTCGTTGGTAAGTTCGTTGGCGAATGAAAGAGAGTTGTCAAGCAAGTTTCCCGTATTATTTTTATTTCCAGTCTTAACATATTAGCTGTAACATTCAAAGTGCGATAAGAACTACAATTACCGTCTCGAAAATTTTAACCCAAATTCGTTATCTGTAATAAATAAAAAAATTGGTAACAAATATTTCATTTTTTGAAAAGAAAAATTTTTACTTTTAAAACCTACAAATTTTTTGACAGATGAAGTCTATAAATATCTTTTTTTTTTTTTTTTTNTTTTTTTTTAGCATTACAATGGAAAGTGGACAAGCTGACAGCGTGTTAATAAAATAAATATACAGCCGTCACTTGACGCACCACCTGATGGCGAAAGGATTCATAGCCAAAAGTTAACTTTGGCGCTACTTCCGTCGAACTGTCAAAATCTCGCCTACTTATATGAGACAGACCATATGCCGCGGAAACGAATATTATTTATGTGGGTCTGGCACTTATTTTCAAAATTTGGTTTATGGAATGTGCCAATATATAACAATTTTGTTCTCCATTAAATAAAATACCACCACGTTAGAAAATTTAGCTTTTATGCCATTTGTCGCGGATCAATCAACCAACACCGCCGAATTTTGCACACAAGTAGTGATACAGTAGGCCACGTAAACTTTCAAGTTTGTAGTAGCCAATGCCTGACATTCTTTACGATATGACTTCTATATAAATCAAATTATTTAGATAACTTAGTCAAATGTATTAAACAATTTACCAATTGGTATCAAACTTTGTATGCTGAGAGTATTCATTAGAAGCATCAAATATTCTTGTAGAGACCCTCTTCTTGCTGCTTTTTTGGAATATAGTGCCTGGTGTTAAAATTTCACATTTATGCTATATCTCGGGAACCAAACACCTAATTCCTACCAAATTGTTCACACAAATAGTACTACAGTATGCCATGTTAACTTATATGACTTAATGGGTCAGATATTGTTCAAAATGGCGGTAATATAAATTGTATAAGTAAATTTTTATCGTATACATTAAACCAATTGACAAAAATTCAACCAAACTTTGCATGTTGACACTATCTATTAGAAGAATCAGATATGCCTATACAGAGTCTAGTTTAAGACTTTTTGTACAATAGCAACAAAAGAGAAAATAAATCTCTTATAGTATATCGCGGGAATCAGTCAACCTATTATAGACCATTCACGGTTACTTCACACTTTTCTGAAGCCCTGCTAAAGTCCTACTTCCACGACTTTCCTCCGCATCATGCAAACTAAGCCTAAGGGGAATGCAAAGTGGCTTAAACGTTACAAAAACGCTTCCTTATCTCTACTGTAAGGGCAGTTCACTTTAATATAATGTAGAACGCGCGATTTCGCAGGTCACTCGCCTGACTGCTTTCGGTGAGGGAAGGGTTTTGCTCTAAGGNAATATAATGTAGAACGCGCGATTTCGCAGGTCACTCGCCTGACTGCTTTCGGTGAGGGAAGGGTTTTGCTCTAAGGCCTGACCTCTAGCGGCAAAATTTGGTAGTGCGTCATTTCTCCGTCTCTGTCTAACACACAGCCATGAGCAAAGCGTGTGACAAAGGAAGGGTGGAGAGAAAGCAGGCACACTGATAACTGTCACCGCCCTCCCTCCCTCCTGGAATTCCTTGTTCAACCATCNAAGGGTGGAGAGAAAGCAGGCACACTGATAACTGTCACCGCCCTCCCTCCCTCCTGGAATTCCTTGTTCAACCATCAAAGGCTTTGTAAATATCGGTATCTTCTTCCAAGCCCTTTTTTTTTCATTCGGATACAAACCGTGGCTTACAGCGCAATGCTCACGGTCCTAGTAGTGTATAGTCGGTTCACGACTGGAAGAGACTTTCTTGAAGCCCTGCTAAAGATCTAGTTTCAAGCTAATTTCGTATCCTTCTGCTAGAGGTAAACAAACATTGCCATGTGACTGTCATGTGGCAGTCACATGGCAATGTTTACATGTAAAGTTTACATTACACTGAGTGTGTGTACATGTGTTCGTACATGAACGTAACCATTATAAAAGTAATGTATATATTATTAATATATATTCCACAAGCGTAAAGTTTTTAATCTTGAAAATTTCATACAAAAGAATATGCGATGCCAGCGAAAAACATTATATTCTATAAACCCAAAATGCGAGTATTAAAAATTTGATGTTTCGCGCGCGTGTGTGNGACTATTCTACCATTTCGCAAATCAATTTAGCCTATTTTCCATTTGGTAATTATTCTGTAACCCCTACATCACACCACTATAGCATTCTCTCGTCTCCCCGTACCCTCATCACCCTCCAGCCATTTTCACACTACAGTTCAACCACCGACACTACATCAAAGCTGCGATGTCGATTTCACGAGGACATCGCGTTGCTCGCTCGTGATTGTTTGTTGGTCGCATGTCATCCCATCCACTGCAATTAAATAACATAGCCAAAGGTGTGCCACATCACAGTTCCTCGTCTGATGCAAGAGGTGACATATCGCACTCTCTTCCCTGGCATTTTCAGCATTCAGCCTGGTAAGTTATTTTGTTTTTATGTTCGTCTCTTACATAAATTCTGCAGGATATTATCTTATGTGCTCGTTATTTAATTACACATAAATTTCTCCACCAAAGTAAAAACTCTGCCTAAAATTTCGAATACCAGTTCCGACCAGCTAGCTATTGGAGTGTAGATATAAAGATGAAGTGTTCGTTTAATAGCATGCTTACGACCAACATCCCGAATTCATCTGTGGTGTTACCATCGTCGACTCCAGCTTGACTGCCTATGTGGCTATCAATGCTGTTCGCAAACAGTTTAAGTAAAACACTTGAGACTTGACATGTACGAGGCCAACTAGGATTATAAACAGTCTCATATTTCGTGCTCATCTCAGACAACATTACTCCAATCAATCCCAATCCTTCCCACTCCTTCTCCACAATCCTCACCAATTCTCAACAATCTTCAGTAACCTTCCTCCTTAGCATTCCTCCTCCTCCTCATTAATCCTTACCAATCCTCATCAATCCTTCGGTTTGTCCTCTATCTCCACCCGTACATATAGAAATTAAATTTATTTGCCAACTGTCTCAAAATTTATACAGCTTGACTGAATTTATGTTTTTTATGCAGTTCACTATCCATGCCTTTTTTATACTTAGTCTTTTTTAATATACTGTATGCAGATCTTTACTTTCATAATCGAGTGCACATGACACCACTAATGTAATTCCTATTGTAAACATTACAATATATAAGAAGAATGCAGTTCATCATATCACATGTGATATAATCGATGACCTTCAGTTCACTAATATTCGAAGATTTCTCGTTAATGTTAGAGAAATTTCAACATTGTTGCGAATGGATCAAATGTCTGAGTCAATCAACAAGTTCATTCGGGTCTTCGGAAAATATGTAGCCAATGTTTTCAGTGGCTTCTGCCTTCTGCATGTCGCATTTGCAACAAATGTGATGGAGGGGTGTGTCAGAGACTCGAAAAAAAAACATCGTCTTCAGTGCTCTCACTGAATTAAATTTACTTACAAGTGTATATTTCGCGCGAACCAACTCTACTGCAAGATGTAGATCACTTATTCTCTCCTTAGCATTAGTTGTCTCATCATAATCGTTGTGGAATCCATCGATGTAGCAAGAAATATTAGAGGAAACACTTGCTAGCTCTCAACAGAAGAATCCTTGCAGTTTTTGATGTAGTTCATCAGTGTATCGCCCTGCATAAACTGCATATGGCCATTCTCGTAGTGTTTCCTCATGAGAAAAGGACTCTTCGTACAGGTGGTTCTCTCATGTCACCCAGCATTTTGACTGAAGGTGAAAACTCGAACGCAGAATCGACACCGACAACAATCAGACAACGATGATGCAGGTCGCAGCTGCATGTTCATTAAGGTCAAAGGCAAGCCTCCGTATTCGCAATCCATCATCGTTCTATGACGAAAGAGCTCTTCCATGTCGATTTTAACCTTATGCTTTCAGAATGACAGCTACCATTTTCTATATAAAACCGATTCTTTTTACTGTAAAGAGCTTACATGGTCACCAATAATTTAAAAATAATTTATAAAATTTTACATAAATATTTGTTTTAATTTACTGGCTGGCAAAATGGCCGCCATGGGATGGTATGTTCTATAATGTACTGACTGCTAGCATGGTCGCCGATAATTTAAAAAAATTTAATAACATTTTTCTTAAATTTTACATCACTTTTTTAATTTATTGGCTGGCAAAAAGGCCGCCATGGAATGGTGTGTTCTAGAATGTACTGTCTGGAAAATGCCCGTATGTTATCGATTTGGCGCTTACATCTTAAACGGTTCAGAAATTATGGCCAACTATGCTTATAAGTTAACGTAGGCTGTGAATGCAAGAGCATGAAGTATGGTAGGCGTCGACTCCTCAGCTCCTCAACTCCTCATTGCCCAAAAAGGAGTCACTTAGCCACATTGTGGGGTCATTGAAAGTATTTTGAAAAAATATTATTTGGAGGGAAATTAGAGAAATTTCGTGGAAAAAAGGGACTTTTTTGGTGAAAAAATGTCATTTAGTAGGATATATGAGCTATTTTGAGGGGAAAAAAGGGGCATTTTGGGGGGGAAAACCTCCTGCAAATGCATTCTGGGGCTCCCGGCTCCCGACAGCCAGCCTGCGTTCGAATGCCCCAAAACACACTACTCCCCATGCACTTGGTCCAAACTCGCCATAATCATTATACTGATTATACTGCATGAATAAATATGGCTTTGTTTTATCTCGGGAAACAATAGAACCGAATCCCACCAAATTTTAGAAACAAGTTGTACTATGGTATGGTCTGTCTCATATAAGTTGGCGAGACTTTGACAGTCAGCGAGTGGCAACTTGAAGTATACGTAACAAACAACATACAATTTACAAAATCTTGTATCAGCTGATGCATGAACGAAGGAAACTTAATATTTCATTGGCTATTATGACTGCACTGCCTACGCACATCAAACAAGCAGAAAATACGTGGATAAGAAAGAGTTCCTATATTAATTAATAGGTTTTATTTTACGTGTTCACAAACCAGCTGTTATTAGAGTTACAAACTAAACTTCGTGCTAAAGTAGTAATTTATATGTTTTCAAAATTAAACTGACATTGAAACGGTCTGTATTCTAATGAAATGCAACTTCAAACGTTCGAAGATATTTTTATGTCGTACCACCACTCTCCACACCTCCCATACATTCTTGATATTAATTCCAAAAGCCTTCAGAAATATCAGAGGGTGTAGTTAAATAATTTTTTCAAATAATTTGATGAAATATATTTTTAACTCTTGTCGTTTTGAGCCTATAAAAGGAAAAAAGTGAACTTTTACAAAGACGGAATCAAGAGCAGGTCAAAGTGCTGCTACCTATTGACAACAAGTCCTACCACGCCATCTGTTACAACACGCCCTTCCACACTATCTGTCAGCCAGATCCCGAACTACAACCAGTTCTCCTGCTAACCCAAATTTTTGTTGTTTTCGTGTTGTTACTATTCTGTATTAATAAATAGAATAAAATGGGATGCGCGTGAGTAGTTTTGAAGAATTCTTACGTTATTCCACACCACATATTTCTAACTCAAACTGTTTAGTATCAGTAATAGCAGAATAACTGCTTTGCAAAAGTCGTTGGTAAGTTGTTTGTTGGCGAATGAAAGTGCGTTGTCAAGCAAGTTTCCCGTATTATTTTTATTTCCAGTCTTAACATATTAGCTGTAACATTCAAAGTGTGATAAGAACTACAATTACCGTCTCGAAAATGTTAACCCAAATTCGTTTTCTGTAATAAATAAAAAAATTGGTAACAAATATTTCATTTTTTGAAAAGAAAAATTTTTACTTCTAAAACCTACAAATTTTTTGACAGATGGAGTCTATAAATAACTTTTTTTTTTTTTGCATTACAATGGAAAGTGGACAAGCTGACAGCGTGTTAATAAAAGAAATATACAGCCGTCACTTGACGCACCACCTGATGGCGAAAGGATTCATAAGCCAAAAGTAAACTTTGGCGCTACTTTCGTCGAACTATCAAAATCTCGCCTACTTATATGAGACAGACCATATGCCGCGGAAACAAACATGATTTATGTGGGTCTGGCACTTATTTTCAAAATTTGGTTTATGGAATGTGCCAGTATATAACAATTTCGTTCTCCATTAAATAAAATACCACCACGTTAGAAAATTTAGCTTTTATGCCATATGTCGCGGATCAATCAACCAACTCCGCCGAATTTTGCACACAAGTAGTGATACAGTAGGCCACGTAAACTTTCATGTTTGAAGTAGCCAATGTCTGACATTCTTTACGATATGACTTCTATATAAATCAAATTATTTAGATAACTTAGTCAAATGTATTAAACAATTTACCAATTGGTATCAAACTTTGTATGCTGAGAGTATTCATTAGAAGCATCAAATATTCTTGTAGAGACCCTCTTATTGCTGCTTTTTTAGAATATAGTGTCTGGTGTTAAAATTTCACATTTATGCTATATCTCGGGAACCAAACAACTAATTCCTACCAAATTGTTCACACAAATAGTACTACAGTATGCCATGTTAACTTATATGACTTGATGGGTCAGATATTGTTCAAAATGGCGGTAATATAAATTGTATAAGTAAATTTTTATCGTATATATTAAACCAATTGACAAAAATTCAACCAAACTTAGCATGTTGACACTATATATTAGAAGAATCAGATATGCCTATACAGAGTCTAGTTTAAGACTTTTTTTACAATAGCAACAAAAGAGAAAATAAATCTCTTATACTATATCGCGGGAATCAGTCAACCTTTTATAGACCATTCACGGTTACTTCACACTTTTCTGAAGCCCTGCTAAAGTCCTACTTCCACGACTTTCCTCCGCATCATGCAAACTAAGCCTAAGGGGAATGCAAAGTGGCTTAAATGTTACAAAAAATCTTCCTTATCTATACTGTAAGGGCAGTTCACTTGAATATAATGTAGAACGCGCGATTTCGCAGGTCACTCGCCTGACTGCTTTCGGTGAGGGAAGGGTTTTGCTCTAAGGCCTGACCTCTAGCGGCAAAATTTGGTAGTGCGTCATTTCTCCGTCTCTGTCTAACACACAGCCATGAGCAAAGCGTGTGACAAAGGAAGGGTGGAGAGAAAGCAGGCACACTGATAACTGTCACCGCCCTCCCTCCCTCCTGGAATTCCTTGTTCAACCATGCAAAGGCTTTGTCAATATCGGTTTCTTCTTCCAAGCCCTTTTTTTTTTATTCGGTTACAAACCGTGGCTTACAGCGCAATGTTCACGGTCCTAGTAGTGTATAGTCGGTTCACGACTGGAAGAGACTTCCTTGAAGCCCTGCTAAAGATCTACTTTCAAGCAAATTTCGTATCCTTCTGCCAAAGGTAAACAAACATTGCCATGTGACCGCCATGTGGCAGTCACATGGCAATGTTTACATGCAATGTTTACATTCCACTGAGTGTGTGTGCATGTGTTCGTACATGAACGTACCCATTATAAAAGTAATGTATATATTATTAATATATATTCCACAAGCGTAAAGTTTTTAATCTTGAAAATTTCATACAAAAGAATATGCTATGCCAGCGAAAAACATTATATTCTATAAACCCAAAATGCGAGTATTAAAAATTTGATGTTTCGCGCGCGTGTGTGNATGCCAGCGAAAAACATTATATTCTATAAACCCAAAATGCGAGTATTAAAAATTTGATGTTTCGCGCGCGTGTGTGTGTGTAGGTTTGATTTTGACTGGGGGGTTGGGTGGTGGAGAAAAACTTTCACTTTGATTACATATTATACATGTGGCACAATACTTTGCATTGAAATGTGTCAACATTCAAGGAGTCCATCCAACAACATAAACATGGCACCGCCAATCTCCCATAAGCCCCCAGATGGCCGTGCTATCACGAGGTCAGGAACCAAAGTTCCCATAACTCTTATAGTGGGTTTGCAACAAAAATTGAACCCGACAGACTTTGTTCAAATAATTTAGCTGGCGGTAGGCCGCTGTGTTTATGTTTTAGTTGGGCTCCGGGCCCGTATTTAATGCTGTTAACCTCTGCTGCTATCTGAAAATATTTTTCCAAACAGAAATCTAACTTTAAATTAATACGAAAAGACATTGGTTTCACTAATGTCTAATATTCAAACAATTAAATTGAAACATGTTGCTAAGTAAATGCTTAGAGGAGTAACAAAATAAGTGTGCCACAGATATTGTAAAGAAATGACAATAACAAATTAAACATAACTAAAAATGTGGCTCCAGTAAACCAAATATTAAGAGAACTGTTATTTACAATAATTAAAGAAGCTGACAATGGTGTATCCTAACATCTCCAGTTTGCATTAAGTTGAAACATCCTAAAGGCATAAGCTGCAGTACTTATAAATACTGTTTATTTATTTAATAGTTAGTTAGAAGTACCGGTAATAACTTATGGATTGTAGTGACTCCTTTTGCTACAGAATTACCATAGATCAAAATAAAAAAGTACAGAAACAACTCAACACAGCAACAACTATAAAAGAAAACATCAATACATCCATTTCCACTCCAAAAGTTAGAAACCAATTATTCAAAAAAATTACATGCTTCAATAGCTGCTCTCTGATGTAGACTGCTACTTTACATATAATGCTATAAAGCAATGCTCAACAACATTACCCTACAATTTAATACTACACAAAAAGATTTTGCAAAAAAAGGATACAGCAAACGAAATGTTGTGCTCCTGCAACCAATTGATGATGGCATCCTTCCTCCAGCTACTGTTGGGGAACTTCTCCAGCTGAAATCACCACACGATACAACAAATTAAAATGTATTACCCTTGAATGTTGTCAACAGTATGTATGTTGTATAGAATGTTTGAATTAAGCACAATTCTTTCCAAAACATAAACTTTTAAATAGTTGGTTGGTTGNTTGGTTGATTGCATAGTATTTATTGGAGACTTATATAATGTGAACATGATAAGAATGTCTATAACTACTGTGCTAGACATTCTTAAACTTTTTATCGTATTACATGTAACTGTTTTCCTGATACCTGTGTTGACTAACACAGAATCTAACATGTCACAAACAATATAAAAATGTTATTTATTCAAAAACAAAAGGTTGGAGCTCACACCTGTGTGCTGTGATATGGTGCATTGTCCATGACGATGACCCTTGTATGTTTTTGGTATCAGTAACTGTAGTTGACCCAGAAACTGAATTATGGTCCTTTTTAAATTATGCAAATAAGGTTGGCTATGTAGCACTGAAAGTGAAAAACATGACACTGATAATTTACAATAACTAAAAGACAATGGCTGTGGAACAGCGGTGTTGGGGAAATGCATTAATACACAATTGTTTTCTTAAAAGATTATGACTGCGATTTAATCGATTACGATGTCCTCTCTTGTTTAGTGAAGTGATACAGATATGTTTAATAGTAGGGGACGTTCCAGTTATATCGACTGTAATATATTTAGTTATTTATAACAATTGCAATTAATGCCGCCATGTAACTTCTAAATACAAAACAAGCAGTTTCTTCAGCATCTTAAAATGCACCATCTGTCCGTAACCTATATAAAATTAATTGGCTATAACAAAATCACTATAGAGGCAATTTTCCTTACCATTGTCAGTTGTCTTTATAATAAATGTCCACTGTATATATAGGGTTGTTTATGAAGAATCCCTCGCAGGGATACACAAATTCCAACATAAAGTAGTTTTTATTTTTAATTACACATTGTAATACCACCTTTTGGTTAGGTGATTCATACACTAACATTTGAGTCTATATAACCCTACAATCCTAGGTTAGTGTAAAATCTAAAAATCCTAGGTTAGTGTAAAACTCAACAATCCTAGGTTAGTTGAAAAATGTAAAATAGTGAATCACCCATCGTGGGGTTAGGTTCTGTTAGGTTAGGTTGGCACATGTTACGAAATTATTCGGACGTTAATGTCCCTCGTATATTAGTGTTCTGCATCATTAGTAGAGTGGATTATTTTAATTTTTACAGAAAAGCCCCTAAACTTAATAATTACCTAAATAAAACGTTAAAAGACACGTAGACAACGTTCGACGACGTTATCAAGTTATTAACTAATTTTCTTTATGTTCTTGTAAACACATTTCGTAGGCCAACATAATTGACCTTAGCACACACAACTTGCAAACGCAATGGTTAATACTATTTATATTTTAACATACCTTAGCACTGTGGATCTGGAGAGTTTCTACATTTCTGCCGCTCTTCCCGCGATGTTGCATGGTTTCATTTCCCCTCGCCTAATTAGGGAATACAACGATTCGGTGAGGTTAATGATGTCCTGTTGGCGTTGATGAGTGGTGACTTCTCTTTTCTTCACCTTGCTATAACTCACGACTGCACACAAAAACTACCGCAATATACAACGTAAAATACAGTAAATAAAATTTTTAACAAATCTGAAATAAATTTAAAAAATATTCAACACGTGGGAACGCACTACGAGTAATCTCTTGTACAGGTTTCAGAAACGCAAGGAATCAGTACAATGAGAAATAATAAAGAGCGGATATTAGTAAAAAAAAACGATAAATGAATTATTATAGGTTAAACAAGATAATCGCACAAATTCTCTGGCCCGTGTGTCAACCACACCCCGCCAACAACACACGGCACGAAGGTTTGTAAACAAATGGCCGCGCTACTTTCACCTTGAGCCTTATCATGTGATTATGCAAGAAACGTTGAAATCTAAATATGTTAGCATCACGTCCTTAATAATTGGCATAATAAGATACAAGTATTTTCGAAACCCATTTGTAAGCGATAAATTAACAATTACATTAAAACTTTGGAACTATATCCTCTCTTTGTGCTGGCAACCTAACGGCATAACTGTATCCGCGCTCGCCGCTGTTTGTAATGTTATATGCATGTAGCTAATGGCTAGGGTGTTTTTTCAAAGGTTGATTTTCAAAATTTTTTTCCAGTCGTGAACCGACTGTAGTGGTTCTCAATACGTGGCCCGCGGGCGACATGTGGCCCAAGATAATAGTCGTTCTGGGGCGTGGTATATAATTAAACTGAGGCAAAAATACACCGGACTCATGAAAACTGCAGACGAACGCGTTGTGTATACGATATATTGGTGCTCTAATGGAGCTTGTTACCAAATAGAGAGGTAATGCTACGATTCAGAAACATTTTTATAATCTCAATTTCAGGTTCTAAAATATGAGAGTTGTCATTGCATTTGGCCCGGAACACGAAAAAATCATCATTGTTGTCTTTGGTGGCAAATAATTGAGATTAATGGCTAAACATCTTCATGTTTTTTTGGCCAAAGTAGCCGCATGTCATGTTAAAATTAACTTTTTGCTGTATGATAATCAACATTCCAAGACACTTTTAAATCCCAAATTTTGTTTGTAAATGTAGACAGAATTAGTGAATGTATTATTTTTTCCTTGTATAACTGAAAGCAAAATAAACTAAGCATTTCTTCTAAATAAAAAATTTTAACCATTACTGTTTAATTAGGTCTGAGCAATGTTTAATACATAGGGTCTTAGCAAGTTAGGCACCACTAGTTTGTACGTAATTTAAACGACCATAAATTCCGAAGTCCAGCCCCTTCATTTATATCCACGTTGTGGGGCTTTCGACTAAATAGGACCCAGGGCAGAGTTCACCCACCACCCTTTTCCCATTTCAACGAGTCACAGTCTTAGGAAAGCTATTAGCAAAATCTGCGGAAGAGGTGTTCCATGAGATATGTTTCTAAAGTAAATCACTTATGAAATTGAAGGTTATAAGTTTGCAGATATGAAAATAACATCAAATATCAATATTTATTATGATTCAAGAAAACATTTTTTTCTTATTAATTCTCAAATTTATTTTATTGCCCTGAAATAGCAGGTGAAATATTATAACAATTATGCATAGAATTATCTACACTCACGTTTCGGTAGGGCCCACGTGCATATCATTATTTGTACTTTCCTTTCCACAATAACTTGTAAATATAATTATCTTACAAAACTGCAAATTTAAAATAATCACAGTACTATAACATAGCTGTTAATAAACCCATATTTAGCTGTTTACATCCGAAGCTGTGTAGTTGTCTGCCATGTACAAGCGCAAGGTCAGTCTAATTGGGTTCCAAATCTACAAAAATTAAAATTTAAAAATATTTGCTCGCAACAATACGAACGCACTCCACTCGGTAGCGATTTCATATGCCTACATTACAGCATCAACAAAGGGGTTACAGCGTCGCTACTTCCATTGATGCTAGATAAACATGTGAATAATTTCCAACAGTTAAAAACATGGTATTGAAAATGATCCAGCCAAATCCAAGGTAGTCAGGGAATCTCAAAATTTCAAAGCATCTTTAAGTATCATCTTCCTAAGAAAATAATTGAATTATCAGTCGTCAATGCTGTCTATTCCCATTGGCTAATCAGATATTGTAAATATTCATTTTTATTCTCACCATGGGAACGAAACATTGGACGTAATTCACATCCACAGATATTTTTAGTTACACAGCTCTGCTCTAATTAATGATGAAGTATTTCACTCAGAAAAAATCTAAACAGGAGTTAACATTGCAAAACATAAAATAATATGAAAATGTGATTTTATATTACCTATTTATAAATAAAACGCATATAATAAAATATTCATAATTACATTCTCCATTACAACACTTATTATGTAAGATACACAAAACTATAGCATGCAATATGAATTCTTCCATTATCTATTCACATTATTTTGTTCTTCTCTGCTTTTATTTTTAGTGTGAGCATTTTTTATTTACAATTGGGCCCTACAACGCAGACCTCACGCATGTCGCGAGTCGGCAAGTTTTGGCACCACACATTCGTAAAAAAAACTTAGGGACCTGAATCTGGTAGAAAAATGCACGTGATCTATTTAGTTGTAGGCCTCTGTCGTTGTTCACCGATGTGGAAATTTTTTTTCATTTTACATGCTCCTCGCAATGAAGTAGTGGTTGTGCTCTCTAAAGGGATAATAATATACGGTAGGCATTTTTACCTCTACTAGAGTATCATCACCTACTAACCCGTCAGGACTGGCTCCCATAAAAAAGAATACTCGGGGCGTATAAAGTGTCCACAAGGCATGACTTGCTCAATAAACTTTTCCTGAAAAATATCGATTGCCTTAGACTCGTTCACTCTTCCGTATCTGACGGCTTCTGTGTTCAGATCCTTTGGGTTGATTATGGATATCACAGTTTAATGACAATATGTTTTGTTCCACATTCTGCACATTTTTGCAAACGAAGAAGCAGTCAACTGATTTAGACTTGCTTCCAAACATGCATTATTGCAGTGTTGACCAACTGTTTTTCTTTCCAGTGCATCGCAGAGTCCTTCCGTGGCTACTTCCTTTTCTAATTTCATCATTATTTCTTTATTTTTTGTCTCAAATTCTTTAGTGGGGATATCTGGGCGGGCAGTTTCAGTCAGGACCGTAATCCATATCTGGTCCAGCATCGGCACGTTTCCGCTTCGCAATCCTTCCAAATGATAGGTTTCTAGTTGCCGGTCTTTTTAGTGTTTGTACGACAGCCTTATTTCTAGTTTTGATAACTTTTTTAGGTACATTGCCAGGGCTGTGGCCGAACATACGTTTTGCTGGGGACAAATGTCATATCGGTAACTTAACATGGGACAAACCAGCTTCAAGGCAACATCTTTTGTACCTTCCACTCTTGCCAACGTCTGACCGCTTCCCCCCTCCGAAAACTTAAAAACAAGTCTCATGTATATTTCTGCCTGGTTCGTAGTATGGTTCCCAACCAACTTGTCTGCTTTCGAAATATATTGATCAATAGTCTTCATAATTTCAGGCCATACAGACGTCAAAGACAATATGGTACTTTGTTAATGTCGTATTTTTGGTTGCAGTACTTATTATGGCAGTTCGTGTGTTCCTGGAATACATGTTAAGGCACATTCATGAGATCATGACGGAGGATTTACCTATCATGTAGATTTTCACCTGCTTCTTTAATGGCTGCTCGGGCTCCATTAATGAGACGTGGAATTACTTGCATTAATTTTACTTTCTGCACGTGATGTCGTGAGAAGTGTATTTAATGATTCTATGCAACTTTCCTGTGTATTTACGCACCATGTGGTTTGCGCATTATAATTTCACCACACATCTGCCATATGATACGAACTGTTAGGTCTTAGCGAATGCACTAGAGTCACCATCACCAATGATCAACTTGTACCTCAGCCCATGCATAGATTCACTTTCTTGAAAACCCTGAACAAGAATCTATTGTTCCATTGATGTGGAAGTGCCCTTGTAGTTCTTGCAACATTTGTTTTCTGGTTTTGTCGGTTTTTTGTTGATGTTGCACAGGTAGCAGTGCTTGCTTCGGACTCTAATGCTTAACAGTCCATTGGTTTCGGCACCAATGATGCAAGCCTGTAAAAGCATGGGTTTTTTTAAATTTTATAATGAAGCGATAGAGTTCTGAATTGTTTACATTTAGTATTACAAAATATGTGAACAAACGAATTGCTGTTCGTGTATGTTTATGTTTAACGGTAAGATTTAACAATTACCAAATCTTGTGTACAGTTATTTCGAAATGTGCTCTTGTAAAACATGACTCTAGAAAATAAGTGTATTCATTTATAAAGTATCTACAACTTGTAAAAATCTGTATTAATTTACACATTGTTCACTGAAATTGTGAAACATTCATTGAAAATATAATAAAGAGTAAAGTACATATGTTATCTTAACGAAAGAATTTTTTTTTAAACATGAAATAATATATTTTATAATAACTACAACTCCCATGTAGAAGCAGTAATTTTGCAACTGTAAAGCCATCCCCGTCAATAAATAATTATTACAGGCAAAATTAGTATTTTTATGATTTATTTTTTATATAACACTCTGAACTTCAAATATTGTAAAATACGCCAAACCAGCGAAATCTTACTCTAAACGAATTAAAATTGAGCCATTCATTGGAATTAGTGGAACCTCACTGACTGGTTGAATGTCACTGATGTAAATGTGATTTCTTCTTATTTACAGTGAATTCCATATGCCTTTTATTGTGTTTATAGTAAATTTCATTGATTCCCCAGTCGGTAAAAGTTGGTTAAAATAATTCTAACATATCACTGATTGTAACCACTGATTCAGATTTACATCGTAATACATTCATTAAACTTAGTTTAAGAAAAACACACATAAAACGTGTTTGTAAAACATGTGGACAAACTTCAGCAGACAACCCTAGTCACAAAATAAACAGAAACAAATAAACGACTTATAGACTAAAAAGGTTCGGGCCGGGTATAATAACTCTCTAAAGTTTATTGCTGGTAACAAATACAGAAGGAAAATATAAAGCTATGGGTTTCTGAATAATGCATTATTGAAAGACGAATTGGAAAACATAAAAAATTGGGTACCGTTATCAAACCCCATATTTTAAATGGTTGTCTTGTATTTTTACCCCACACGCCATCGTTTTCGAGAAATTTATGCATAAAATTTTTTGTAAGGAAATTATATACGAATTTCTAAAAAAGGGTAGCGTGTATGGTAAAAACACAAGACGACATTTTTGTTAACCATATACGGTAAAGTATTAATCCACGAAGTAAAACCAAAAAAAAAAAATGATGCCTGACTGTTAAACTATAAATGCAAAAATGGTGGTGAGGGAAGAGGGTTGATTTCGGTATCAAATTTTTATGGTTTGCACTTCGTCGTATAATAATGTATTATCCAGAAACTCAGACATTTATCTTACATCCTGGCTCTGTAACCAGCAATAAACTTTTGTTTTAGCTAAACATTCAAAAGTGGTTACACCCTTTCGGAATAAATTTAGGCTACATTGCATATTGTATGCATATTTTCGGTTGGGGAATACCCTGCCAAAGTTTTTCCACATATTTATTAACCACGTATGCATGTATAGTATAATAATTTTGATGGAATATGCAAACGTAGCTTTTGAAATTTCCCCAAATTACTTTTCTCACTTAGATCTTACATAATGTCCATGCAAAAGAACTGCCTTTAGATCGTCTCACTCTAGTACTAAGATGTGTTCTTTATTAAATGTATTTGTATTACTCGCCGTAAAAAAAAAATGTAGCAGGAAAAAAATTTTGGAAAACAACGCCCGGGATTCAGAAACATTGTCAGCCAGTTGAAAACATAACACAGCTCTTTTATTCGTAGGCCTGACATTAAATTATAAAATATTACTATTATACACGCGCAAAATTATGGAAATTCATGACGCTATAGGGGTAAGGCCGGTTTAGTACGTAAAAGTTCCTTGGTTGAAATACTAGAGGGTTCGGGCTGTTCAGGAAATACTTCCCAAATTTTTTGGCTGAATTTTTTGCATTTCATTGCTAACGGTCGATGAATAATTTGTATAAAGTTATAAACATATCTTTACTTAATATTATTGATTAAATTTTGAAATATATTTAATAAGAGATTTCACTTTTCATAAGAGTACTAGCATATTTTACGCTTCATATATCATGTGCACATTTTTATACAGTGTAAATATGTGGAATTAATTTATATTTTGATAATTTCTTCTTTACTTAAAGCAGAAACGCATTAAATACCCTTCGCGTGCGCATACTTATGTTCGTAAGAACAATACTGCCTCATAGAGTTTATGTAAAGTTTCATCATTTCGCAGTTTAGTTTATTGAAGCTGTAAACAAAATTTTTACACGCAAACTAGTTTTCTTTACCATAGTTTTTGAAAAATTTTCATAGAAGTGGAAATCCATACTGTGCGAGAAATATGTTGGATCTCCACCAGAACCTCTAGTCCTTCGTACCTTAGAAGTAAGCATGTCAATAATAAAATACTGCTTTGTATCCACGGAATTTGGTAAATTTTAACCTCTTTTAGCCAATAAATCACATTCCTGACCCGTAACGGTTCTTAGTTACAAAAATAAAGGATGTGGTTATTAGAAAGTAACATGATCGCTCTACTATTTATGCATGCTGTAATGAATTGCGTTAATTTTACTTTGTATATAGTACATGCAATAAATGCAACTTTGGAGTACTAAGTTATAACTAGCAGAATAGAACGAAACTCATAAAAAAAGCCATCCAATTTCAGTTAAATTTGCCCAAAGAAAATAAATGCATAATTACACAGTACGGACAACAAAATTTCGTGGTTTCAATGACCTGCAGGCTATATACAATGCAGTTATGTGTATTTCAGCCTAATCTATATTTAATTTGTTTGTTAATACTGAACAGGTAGCACGGGATTTGGTCTTCGTTTTCTTATAGTTTTCATATTGGCTCAGATTTGTCCAGGGTGAGTCTAATAAAAAATAAGCACATTACAAAAGTGACAAACTGTATATGTGTTTGTTCGTAGTATAGTTTGTCCTGCAATGAACCCACGAAATTTTCCAGTCCCTAATGATGTGGCATTTCTGGATACATCCTCCAAAGCACTATAGACGTCGTAGGAAAGAAGAAAAACTTACAACTCCCGAGGACGCATTGTACGCATGTCCATATGAACGCGTACTCCAGCCCCATCTTGATACACAAAAATGAATGGCACGCCGTCTTCAACAACATTTCCTTTAGATATTGTGCTTTCACTTTTAATTGTGCCATTTTTTCATATATTCTTCTAGTTTTTCCTCTGTTTGGATATGTCGTTGCAATATTAATACCTGCTCAATACGTTGCTCGTGCCTATTGCATTTTCGTTTGGTCATAATAGGAACGTCTGTCAGCGCTATCATTTCTTGAGCCTGCTGATGACCTATTCCAATAGACATAGCACCCCAAGCAAACGCATTATTAAGATCGTCCTCTTTGCTTTTTTCTTCAGTGCTGACTATTCGTGTTTCCCGGATATTAGGCACTTGTATTTTTAAAAACTGCATAGGCCTTTTCTCTTTTCTGAATCTAAATCGAATCTTCCTGTTGTGCATTTTCTTCACTGTGCTGCTAGAGCTGTGAGTTGTTTGAACAGGTGGTAAATGTTCACAAATCAGCGACCAGACAGTTTTTCATGTGGCTCCTCTGGCTGGTATTCTGACACAAGATCAGGAAGAAAATCTTCGTCGTACTCATTATGATAGGGGCAGAGGTTCGACGCCAGAAATATCAAAACTGTAACAGAAAAACGATAAAATCATGTCTACATTATATAAAACCCTTAATAAAGTTTACAAAGTTTTAAACTTTTACACTTTGAACTTAATCAGAGCAGGGGCAGGATACGAAAATCTGAAACCCCAAACATAATCGAACTCCTGGCTACCAAGTTTGCCAACGCGTGTCATTCCCCTCGGTTACTGGACAGAGATAAATAATTGTATTTCTAACTGATCACATTCACGAATGCATTTTTGAGCATCACAAATTAAAATTATACTGCACTTTTTTTGTACTTTACCCTATTTCAACTCACCATCTTCCGATAGCTGAAAGGCGTGCCTCCAAAATTTTTTTTCATATCTAGAAATTACTTCCAACTAATATTGTACTTATTTTACTTAAATTAATAGCACTGTCTATTCTGAACACCCCGAAAATGAAATAATATTTGCCAAAGCAAGAACTGTTTAAAACCAACTTGATACATGGAAAACCTTGACTATCAATAGTACGCGGTTATACCCTAACAAACCTTTAGTAACATCGCTTATAGCTTTGCAGTAAAAACTAAACCATTGTTTTCTTATAGATCCAGAAATTATATTAATATAAATTATTTTTAGATTTTCATTAATCAATTTTCAAACCAACACGTTTCTCGCTTATAATTTCCCTCTACAGTATTCCTGACAGAGTGAGTAAATGAAACATAAAGAGAAAACGATACGGCAAACAACTCAGTTTCTTGCTTAGAATTTTCCTACTTTAACACTTTTTTACTAAAAATAATTGTTCGTAAAATTTTGTAATTGCTATTAAAAAACTCTTCTTAGTGTTATGAAAAAGTAATCTAAAAAATGTATAAAATGGAAGAAGAAGTGATCAGATTTTAGTTTTGCATTTTCCCAAAATCACCTTAGTTGTACTCCCATATTGTATAGTCATACACTATTTGTGTGTATGTATAAACTATATATAGATAGTGTATACATACCCACACTTCGTGTTACAGATGTGAATGCAATAGCATGGCATCATTAACTGTTAAAATTTTTTTGAAAATATAAAACTTTTAAAGTAACTAATTACGCACGTCTACACCAATTTACTCATCAATTGAATCTTGCAATTCAGTGGCATTGTGACAAAAACAGGTTAAATTTACCCTGTAGAGCAATCGGAGAGTGAGACGTGTTATAGTAATCATACAACTAATTTGGCGCAGTCCTCATAATATATTCAAAACGCATTTAAAAACTGAAGTTACATACATGTCATTCATATTATAATATTAAATACATTCAGTAATTACGGGCATAAATATTAGAACACGCCCATTTATAAATCGGCCAGTGGCTTAATGTGCCATGTAACTAAAAATGTGGACTGAAACATGATCGTAAACATACTTCCTTTACATAATGTGGATAACAGTGGTGTGTAATAAGCAGACAGTAAGTCAAATGAAATTACATTTATAGTATTTGCGTATATGACGAATAATCACACATATGCAGTCAGGGATCCATGCGGAATTTATAAAAACTATACAAACACAAAATTGCTTACCTTTTGTTGTTTTTGAACGCTGTAATGTGGTACGAATGAGGTGTAATTAGTACCTGAGAAGAGTGGCCCACTGTTGGTGTCCGTACAATTTTATTACGTTCTTTTCCAGAATGATGATCATCATTAGCAGTGGAAATTGCATTAGAAAAACGTCTCCCTGCAATCATGAAGCCGGATTTTCAGCAATCAGCATTTTACTGTAAGCCAATAAGCACCATTATTNGTTGGTGTCCGTACAATTTTATTACGTTCTTTTCCAGAATGATGATCATCATTAGCAGTGGAAATTGCATTAGTAAAAACGTCTCCCTGCAATCATGAAGCCGGATTTTCAGCAATCAGCATTTTACTGTAAGCCAATAAGCACCATTATTTGCAAAAAAATTTCGGTAATGGGCTGAGTNTTTGCAAAAAAAATTCGGTAATGGGCTGAGTATCTTTGTGGTGACTTAATTGCTTTAAAATAAAACTTTTTTTATTCTAAACAGCATGTGAAGGGGAGTAATAACTAGCCAAAACAGATTCAAGGTTTTCAGCCTGCGGTGTATCAGTATTTGTTATAAAAAGCAATTATAGGTGGGAAAAAAAGAGTTTACATTATTAATAAGCATATTTGCTGTCTCAAAAACATCCTTTCCGAAGTATACTATTTATGTACTTATACGGCATAATGATTAGCTTTATTTATGAACGACTGAGTTGGTCTATTTATTTTTATAACACCAACATTGCCACAGTGGAAAGGATGTCACGGTAATCCAAGGAATCAAATTTTAATAGCTGCATACCTTTCAATCGATGTGCTCTTCTCGAGTTTCTTTGCTTGAAGCCCTCTATTATGAAAAGAGCCTTTGGTTTTCTTCTTACTTCTTGATGGACAAGTTCTAGTCTTAGGCATTTTTTAAACGTAATTTATAATTATGCAATAACACGCAACCCTATAACGTAAAAATAACACTGTGAATTGTTTTTATAGGCTATATGAAAACTAAAAAAAATTAAATTAACGTTAGCGTTGGAATGATGCTGCATCGACCAGAAAAACGTCCAGGTAGAGCAGTCGAAGGCCAAGTGACGCGTCAAAAAGGTCGCTTCTCAGGTAATCCTGCACAGCTCGGTTGCAATGAATCACTCTGTACTGTTACAACTACCTCTGCTTGGTACACAACAGCATCGTTGGCTAGCTTAAATGAAGCAATGTTGGTGCACACGTATCTCCGGTGCCGCTGCGTCGTCGCTTTGTAGTACTATGCTGCCAATCGGCCAATGCTCACATGCGGTTATTTTCCATTGCTGTGAGATAAAACCCTCATGGGCTTTACGATGTTTTCAGATTTAGAACCCTTCATATAAGATGTGGAGAAGCATACCGAGTTTTAGGAAAAATGCCTTCGAAGAATTCCACAAACATATCAAAAAACAAAGCTAGTGGATTTACATTTGCATACAATTTTGCAAAGGATCTGATTAATGCGGAAAAAAAAAAATGTTTTGAGTAAATCCATTAGCGTTTATGAGAGCATAATACTTACACAAGAATATGTGACTGAAATATAACATAAACCAAAACGGAACAAAGAAACATCGCTACCGTATTTTATCGTTTGGACTTTCCTAATAAATATCACAAAATATAATTTTTGCATTTTTTTAACAATTATAAAAATTTACATGAATAAAATTACCTATTTTATCCGATTGAGTTTGAAACTAAAAAATAAACAACTCTATATGGTTTTTACTGTTGAAACAGGCTGTCAATCATTATATTTTAATAATAAAAAATAAATTTTAAAAATTTAGTTTTTTGATAATGAAAAAAGTAAAAGGCAACTGCTGTTACTCAGCCGACACCAACCTGCATGTTTTTTTTTTTTAGTTGTATTTAAGTGTCGCGCTGATTAGTAATTACAAACATTGCATACTCGCTGTATCTCTGAGGTTTTTCAGTAAAAGCATGCACTATACGTCATCAATATCTATAATAAACTTGTGTACATCGTTTGCAAAAATTAATCGTTTTATAAGATACTGCTCACCGATCTCTATTGTATGAATAGTTCAGCCTGTGCAGTATTTGTGCGCAGCATGTGAACAGATGTGTAAAAATTAGCAACCGCTTTGCTGTTAAATTCATAGGACAAAAATACAGACTGCGTAAATTTTACATCATAACCAAGAATTATATTCTCCAAAACCAGTGCTGTATACTTGATGAACATTTATAAATTGTGTTGCATGTGTCGGCAGCGAATCGACACGCAACTCCGAATCAATCTTTCACTGTTCATTCGGCATAGTTATATTCGCTCCAATTACCTATATTTTTATTGCAATTCTAGTAATATGTAACACCACTTGTTATATAAGAATACTGGATTCAGATAGCTATATAAGATTGTTTGTGCTTGGGTGAAGTTGTAAAGTACCTCTATATACTCGTACATTTTGAATATTCAACATTTATTTTTGTTTGGAAAAACATTTGCCATGCTTTGAACTTTTGGGATTGTCTTTTAGGAATGAAAATAATATGTGAAATGCAAATGCAAAATGCAAAATAAAAATGCAAAAATGTTTATCATCCTATCCAAAGAAAAAATTATATAAAGTACAATTCCTTCCTACGGAATTTATGTATAGAGTCATTAGCTAAAGAAGGGCTGGATAGAGTTGTTATTCTCAGTCGTCATTTCATTTCTGAGAACTGCTAGGCTCCTCGCTATGCCATGGGTTAAATGCAACTACCCACCCCCACCCCAACCCCTAACCTCCAACACATTCCGAATACAGAAACTGGTTCTCGCTGTTTGCTCCCTGTGCACTCTCGACAACCCCCTCCTCCTCCCCGCAGGAAATGCTTACACGCAAGGCCTTCACCAAGTTCGGACAGTGGCCACAGAGTGAGGAGGGCACCACTTTCTACTAGATTTTTGCTAAAAACCTGTTTTTCGGTAAAATTTCCACCAGTTATTATTTTTGACTAGATACTCAAGTCAGTAATTGTACCTATGTGTTTTCCCTCGTGATTTGACGTATTTAGTTTGTTTGTGCTCCCTTTCATTTGTCTGTAGTAGTAATTTCAAATGCGCGTCGAGATTTCAAGTTTCGAGAGGGTTACAAATGAAAAACAAAACAATAAGGCATTTTAATGCATATAATACAGTCAAGTTAGTTTTAAAAAGGGATGTTTCACATGTGAAATTATCCTCAGATCATGGAGCAACTGAAAACAAATGGACAATAAAAACTTAATTATTCCTAAACAACGTATTTAATAAACAATTAACTGAACTTGTAAGTACTCAGTTATAATCTTATAGTATACTTAAGAAATATCTATAACGAAAATAAACAATAATTAGCAAATTTATTAAGGATACTGCCCCCTTAAGACGCCCGCCTACCTGAGAGCAAGTTGGTCGTTCCGGTCTCGCGGTGAAGCCAGCCGGGTGGGCGA